>JAWZYV010013108.1:0-600000 GCA_038373885.1 Cheiracanthium punctorium
GTAATTTCTCTTTCTTTTGTCCAACCACTTAAAAAATTTTAAAACCATATCAATTTACCAAAGAATTTTGGGATGCTCTATGCTTTTAAAAAGCCTGCGGCTCTGCATCTTGATTGCACTTAACTTTTAAATATTTAAACGCCGGTGACAATGGCAATAAGAAAAAAACTTGCATCATGGGATTAAAGTATTCTTAGAATTTCATGGCAATTGATAAGATAAAGAATAAAACGTTCTTTATCAAGAAAAATATTGCACATGATTTGGACCAGAGAATAAAAGATAAGGAATACCTCCCCGTTTATCTTATACAATAGAAAATAATGACTTGCACTGACTTTGCTATTTAACAATCTTTAATAGCTCTCATTTGAAATTGTACATTATTTTAAATGTCAATAGCAATTATATTACAGCATTCAGTTTACTGGAATGTAATTTAACTGAATACTATAGGGAATAAATTTATTTTGTTCATTTGTAGAAAATGGTAGTGGTGGTGACAGCATCGACTGAATACTATACTATGCTCATCCCCCGTTCACGGTCATTTAGAAAATAAAAATCAAAAATCTGCCTTTTCGTATCTATGGCTTTACCCCAGCTTTCAAACAAAGATGCTTCACTGGAAATAGGAATCCCTTGTGGTGTGGGTGAGAAACTCAAGGTCAAATTCTTCCCTTCTCTGATAACAAAGAGATGTCCTTGAAGTCCCAAGTGAAGGTTAGGGGAAATATAGGGGCTTGTGGATAAACGTTCTTTTTTTCGATTTGGACACCCTTTCGCTGACGGAATGCTTGAACCTGTGGTGTAGTGGGTGTGTGTCATAAGGGAAGAAAAAACAAAAAAAAAATAGGAGGAAGCTTATTTTCGAGGAATTTAACTTAAATGTTTGTAGTTAAATGTAATTATTATTAAAAACAATACATAAAACTAACTAAATCATTAAATTCAATTATGTATTAATTGATTATCTTCATTTCGGTTTCATTAATCAAGTTTTGATTTTAAAAACACTGAAATTTTTATCAAACAGTGCTTTAAGGTAAACGTAGTAATTCTTGAATGAAGGAACACATTCAGCAGGGGGCATGTATCCCCTTGTGCCCCCCCTACTTTTTTATGTCCTGTTAGCATTTTTATTGGCGTTTTATCCGCACACCGTAATTCTATTTACTACTGTCAATAATCCTAACATGAAAATGGCTGGGAATTTTTTTTTTTTTTTTTTTTTTTTTTGTACTAGTACTGGAGCCCTTGCTAACCGATTTCTTTTTAAAATTCTTTTTTTTTCAACTCTTTGACCAGAAATGCGTTTGGCAAAATGAGTGTGTGAAAGGTGTGCGGAGAAAAACGAGAACAGTAAAAAACGCGAACGGTAAAAACGCCCACGGAAAAAACGCCAACCGGAAAAAACGCGAACGGTAAATCGCGAACGGAAAAAACGCCAAACGGAAAAAACGCGAACGGTAAAAACGCCAACATGATTCATTTAACATATGAACTATAGGCGTAGCGTCGTTTGGGGGGGGGGGGCACGGGGGTCATGCGTCTCCCCTGTGAACCCCCCGAACAATTTTAATTTTTTAAAAACTAAACATTGAAATTTTAAAGAAACTTCCCTTTTCTGCTCTAAAATTCGATAGGTGACACCCTCAAATGTTTCCTGTGCACCCCCAAAATTTCAGTAGGTCTGGGAGCAGTGATGAGCCTTTCTTAGGAAGCTATTGTTAATAGATTTTCCTAAGAGTACAATACATATGAACCATAGGCGTAGGGTCGGAGAGGGGGGGCACAGGGGAGCCTGTAACCCCTTTCCTCCCACTTCGTCTAAAAATTTTTAAACGAACGTTTGTTTTAAAATTTAAAAGAAATTTCCTTTTCCTGCTCTTAAATTCGACATGTGACCCCCCAAATTTTCAGTTGGTCTGGGAGCGGTGATAATCCTTCTCTAAAGAAGCTATTGTTATCAGGTTTTCCTAAGCATATTGTACATATGAACTATCGCAATCGGGAGAGGGGGTTACAGGGGGGGGACGTGTCCCCTCTGTCCCCAAATCTTTATATTTTAAACATTTGTTTGAAGGGTCGTTTTAACCGTTCCACTTAAAAATGCAAAAAGAAACTCCAGTCTGTGACTTGACAGAATATTTGTTTAAAAAAAAAAAAAAAAAAAAAAAAAAAACTTTTCACTGTCAGATTAGCTTAATTTGAACAAGGTTATTTTTTAAGCGATTCGTTTAAACAATTTTTCTCATTCCCAATAGGTTGTGGTTTTAAATTCTTTCTAAATACTAGGCTTTCTTTAAAATATTTAATTATTTATTTTTATTTGTAATGCAATGCAAAGTATTTTATGCAAAAATGTTTTATTAGTTGAGCGAAAGTGAATAGTATTTTCCCTTTTCTTAATAATACTCTCACAGTTTTACATCAAGTTATATTAATTGTTATAATAGATTTATTGCATCCTTTTTTTTCTTGCTGTATTTTATTCATATATGAAGTTCAATATTTGATAAGTTATCCTTCTAAATATTTATACTTTATCAGTCTTGCGTATTTCAGCAAGTTTTTTTTTCGGTTGATCTTAAAAAAGTTTAATAAGCTGTAAGTTTTATAAAGAAGAGAGCTTTATAAGATATAAATTTATCTAATAAAAATTAAAATAAAAATAATCAAGTACCTTTTACATTGTAGTATAAATAATTTTTACTAATTTTATCACAATTAGTAAAAGGCTAATGTATAGGTATAGGGTTATGGCTTATCGCGCGGCCGTATTCTCCATCTGTAATGTGAATTCGGGTAAGGACCCCTCAAAAAGTCCTCCACCCAAGGCATGTCTAAATTAAGCAGTCAATCCTTGTGTAGATCTGCCGCAAAACATAAATAACTTTCATGATAATTTACAGTGAAAGTAAAAAGTTTAATATATTTAATATTAAATAAAAATCATAATCGCTTCCAAACACTATTATCGAGGTTGTCCTAAAAACCCCGACCTATAGAGTTTTCTTCTTTAAATGTTGATCATAGACATATAGAATAAACTACATAGTTATTTTATGGTATCAAATAAAATTTTCTGGATAATAAATGTAAATAAATACAAACATATATTTTTTATACAGCCCTCTTACAAAAATTCTCAGTAAGTAAAACATACCCCATGCATTAATGAGGTGATGTAGAAAGTTTATTTTCTTCTAAGAAGGCTTACAGGTACGTTTAATCAAAGTTGGTGAGTGGCAATAAGCTTTGCTATATCAATAATAGCAAAAATATAATTATCAAAACTATTCTAACAAAACTAATTAACCATTAATTTTAATCAGAGTTATAAATAGCCAATATTTTAAACTTTAAGAAATAAGTTTTAAATCATTTAAAACAAGTTTCCTGTAAAAAGGGGTTTTTAGCATTTAGAAATGAAAATTTGTTTGAAAAGTTACAATTACGCTAACATTTTATTTGAAGAGTTTATTTTAAGTTCTTTTAATTAGTTGTTGACTTATTAATACCATAACTTAATTGGAAAAAGCATCTTTAAAATAAGAGTATTCATGCTTAAAATAAATATTTAAAAAAATAAAAATATGTATACGTAAATATATACTGATATTATTCTAATAATTTAAAACCGAAAAGCTAACAAGATGAATCAGAATGAATTATGATGAATCAAAATAAAATCTTGCACTTTTAAAAAGAAAGCCAGGAAACATAAGCCATGGTTGATAAGGAATAAACTGAAGGTCAGAATTTATTACAGAGAACGTGCATGTTAAAACTGTGGGATAGGATATTCTTTTTTAGGGTGGTCTTGGTAGGTGAGAGATGGTACTTAAAATTTTCGCAACTGCTACAATTTGTTGCGGAATGACTAGTTCTGGTCCTTGTCCTAAGAATACAAACAAATTGAACATTCAGTTGTTAAATTGTAATTAATTAATTAAACTTGTTAATTAATATTCATTAATTAAACTATTTCTCTATTTTATTATGTTCAGGAGAATTTTTAAGTCCCGTGCATTTTTAAAGTCTCCCCTTTTAAAGGTGAGAAGGTGTAAAGGCAAACACTCCCCCCCCCATTCTTTAAAAAAAATGTGGTCAATTTCAGTTAATTAAAGGCACTAATATTTTGATAAACTACTAAATATTTTGATTTTAATTTGAACATGTTTTAATGTTATTTATATAATTTATTACTGTTTAGATGTCACATAAAACTAGGAAATAAAAATGATTTAAATACTAAGCGGGGAAAAATCAAATGATTACGAGTTTAAATTTCATTCAAATTTAAATAAATCGTTTGAAATCAATTGAGTTTCTATTTAACGCTAAAAATTCCCTTTTAAATAATTTTAAGTACTTTGTTTTAAAAAAATCTCAATATAATGATTGTATCTTTCTCAACATAATAATATATATAAAAATTAATTTTTAAAACTGTGATAAAATATATTTATTACCGCACAGCTTTTAAATGTTTTTCTGGATATAATATTCTTGAATGTAAAATCTGTGCAGCACATGTACCATTCTTCGTGGAACAGGAACCTCAATCTAAAAAAAAAAAATCTGTTTGTTCATTTGGCCTTAGGCGTTTTCCCGTACGCTATCTCCGACCATATAGTCCCCATTGTCCGGGGAATCTCCCCTATTTCTTAGAAGGGACACGGCTTTCATGACCTTGACATGTAGCTTGACTAGCTAAAAGCAATTAATTCCTTTTTATTTAATGTTGTAAATTTCCCTGATTAATATGAAGATATATGTTCTCAAAATATAAAAAGTGGCTCCTTTACTTCAAAAACAAAAGAATTTTGGGGCAGGCCAATATTTGATTAAATACCATTATCGTATTAACTACAAAACAAAATAAGTTCATGTCAATATTTAAATAAAAATTATTATTCTGAGGGGGGAGGGGGGATATTCTTTTTTTTCTGGTTCGCGTTTTTACCGTTCGCGTTTTTTCCGTTTGACGTTTTTTCCGTTCGCGTTTTTTCCTACATTCACGAACGAATGAAGCGTACACTACAGATGATTCACTTGTTTGGTGATTTTATGAGAAAATGCAACAAAAAAAGTTTTGTGCCCCATCCAAAAAATTTTTCTGGATCCGCCACTGCACATGAATAATTTTTACTTAATATTGGACATTAACTTTCTGTGTTTTGTAGTATACGTTAAGAAGGTATTTAACTGGATTTTATGGCCAAATTTCTTTTGTTTTGGAGTAAAGGGGGGAAACTTAGGTAGAGTTCAGGATCAACCGGGTATAAGTAAAGTGACCATTTTTTCTGAACCGAAAATCAGGACACTTCTAGACCGCAGAGTCGGGAGGTGTAAAAATTAATCCCGAACAACCCCCCCCACTTCCCAAGATTTTTTTTTTCTACACATAATTTGATTTTCTACTTTTATGAGGAAAATGAGTCGAAAAAATATAGCGAATATACAAATAAAATAGGCCTATTATATAAACTTAGGTACCCCTTAAAAAGTCCTTCGCTCAAGGGGACCTTTGTAAACCGACGTATAAATGAAAAGGCGTATCAGTGGAACATTAATAAAAGCACTTTAATTATTACAGGTATAACGCTACTAATACAAATTTATGTAAATATAGTAATTTTAAGGTACATTTAAAAAAAGTTTTTAAATTCATTTCATAATAAAACATTTATTATAAAAGTGAAAGAAATCATACATTTAATGTACCCCATTTTGTATACTGTATATCTTTAATATTTTTTAACTCGTGTTCAGACAAACAAAATAAGTTCTAAGGTTTTCATTATAGTCGATTGAATCTTTGGAAGACGGTGGAATAACTTCCTCACATTCTTCTAGCCTCACCATGGCACAGTGGTTATGCCACTGAAAATGGTAGATGGCCGAAGTGTGAAGGTCCCGGGTTCGGGACCCATCGCGCGGCTGTCGATCTAACGGTCTGGAGTTTTGGTAGGTTTTCTCCAGATGTAACGTGAATACGCGTTAGAACCCCTTAGAAGTCCTCCTAGCCAAGGCACCCCACCTTGGCAGATCGCCCTAGTGTAGCGTTGCCATAATCACATACACACATTCTTCTACACTGTCGCTTAAATTAGCTGAGCGATATCTCCCCCCCCCTTTAAGCTGTCAAGAAAGAGTGTGTAACTGTGCAATAAATTATTAAATTTCGGTAATTAAGAAATTTCTGATTTTTTATTATTATTTGAAAGGGGGGGGGGGAGTATTTCGCGAGGCTTTAATTTTTGCGATTACGACGGGCTTTTGAAAATCGTGAAAACTGAAGCCTCGCGAAAATAAGTGCTATTCCAGTAATTAAAATCCGACGAGGAATAATGTCTCTGACGTCTGTCTTATCATCTGCCATGTCAAATGATATTGACCTACAGAGAGAGAGAGAGCGTTACTCATCCACTACGAAGAACGGGAAATTCGCCTTTACTATATTTAGACACGACAGAGACCCTTTCTTCGAGATAGTTCTGGAACTTTCATTGAGTGCCGCACGTGGTTTTACGCGCGAAAATAGAAAACGAGTTTGTTTTAAAATCTTCCCCTCCTCCTATGCCTAGTCATTCTGTTGCAGCAGTCCGAGCAAGGGATTTTGCATACTGCGGAGTCGTCACACTCTCATGATTCAGCGAAAAATTCTTTGAGTACGACGAACTATGGTGCATGGATGGACTTCGACATTTTGTTTGAGCGTTAGTTCATAGATGAGTGCTATGTGTTAGTTGCGGGGGGGTGGGGAGCTCAGGAGCCCTCGTATTGGACTGAGACATAGAATGAGATTTGGGGGAGCACACTGCCCACGGCTATATACAATACGTAAACGGCGGCCCACTTTCATTTTATTTCCGAACCCACTCACAAGCAAGGACGTATTTAAGGGGAATCTCCTCCCCCCCAACGCGAAATTTCGCTTTTCGTTCGGAATGAGAATGATGAAATCTTGGATGAGAATGAAAAGTCAATCGGAGTGGATGAGAATGATGAAATCTTTCTATGAAAAATTATGCTTTTTCCACCGTTTTTACTTTTTGAACATGTACCATGTAAGGAAAGTATTGCAATCATGAAAAAATTCGACATCGAGATTTTGGTGTATTTACACGTTTTGAGGTCTTCTGAATTCATTTATGCTGTTTTTACGAGATGTATGTATGCATGTGAGTCGAACAGGTGAGCGGAAAAAACGCCGCCGGAAAAAACGCCACCGGAAAAACGCCGCCGGAAAAAACGCCACCCGGTAAAAACGCCGCCGGAAAAAACGCCACTTTTAATAGTTTTATGATGTAACATAGTCGTTATATGCTAATCGATGAGGAAAGGAGCGTAGCCAGAATTTTTTTTTCGGGGAGGGGGGGTTGTATGAGATATGATTTTGTATTGATAAACTTAATTTCTTATTAACGACAAAAATCTGAAAGCTCTTAATAAATAGGGGGATATATCCCGATATCCCACTCCCTGGTTACGCTCCTGCAGTGACGTAGGAAAGGGGGGGGGAGGCTTTGTGGCTCGACCCCCCCCATACCTTTGGAGGATGATAGAACCCCCCCCCCCAAACCTACTGAATCGCTACGCTACTGCGCCCCTATCGGGAAATGGAGAGACCTAGAGTTGAGCTATGGCTTATTATTACTGGTTTTCTTTTTATAAGTGCAAGAGTTTATTCTGATTCGTGGTAATTTATCTTGTTGGCTCTTTGTTTTTAAATAATAAGTTTTAGAATAAGGAAGATTTATACGTATATATATTGATATATAAATATTTCTATTTTTGAAAATATTCAATTTGAATATTGGTACTCTTATTTTAAAGATGTCTTTTTAAAAATTAAATTATTCTATTAATAAGTCAAAAACAAGTTTTAAAAAATCTTCTTTAAATTAAATGTTAGTCTAATTGTAATGTTTTTAAACAAATTTTTAAATGCTGAAAAAAACAATAACTTTTTAAAGGAAACTGGTTTAAAATGATTTAAAACTCATTTCTCAAAATGTAAATATTGGCTATGTATAACTGTGATTAAAATTAATAGTTAATTAGTTTTGTTAGAATAATTATTAGTTTTGTTAGAATAGTTTTAATAATTATATGTTTACTATTTTTGATACTGAAAAGCTTATTCCCCCTCACAGACTTTGAACTGTAAGCCTTCTTATGAGAAATCTTAAACTTTCTACATCACCTCATTAATGCAAGGGAGTATATTTTACTTATTGGGAATTTCTGCAGGAGGGCTGTATAAAAAGTAAAAGTTTGTATTTATTTACATTTAATTTCCTGAAAATTTTATTCGACACCATAAAGTAACTTTGTAATTAATTATATATGTCTAATAATAATATTTTCTATAATTATATAATTAATATATATGTAATTAATTATATATTATATAAGATCAATGAAAACCGTAGATCAGTGCTTTTAAGACAACCTCTCTAATAGGAATTGGAAGGAATTATGATTTCTGATTAATATTAAAAATATAAAACTTTTTATCTTCAGTGTAAATTATGATGAAATAAGTTATTTTGATTTTGTGTTTAAGGTCCTTAAATTAAGGAAGATATGAACGAGGGCTGTCTGCTTAATTAAGGCATGCCTTGGGCGGAGAACTTTTTGAGGGGCTCTAACGCTTATTCAAGATACAACTGGAGAAAACAGTCGCGCCGTAGGCCAGAACCCTAGACCTACACACCTCAGCCCTTTACCCAATTGTCAGGAAATTAGTAGAAAGTATTTATATTATAATGCAAAAGGTTAAAAATAATTTTTTAAGCTTTATAAGATAAATTTATATCTTATAAAGCTCTTTCCCTTGCCTGTCTTTTATATGCAAAAAAAAAAAAAAAAAAATCCATTAAAATATGAAAAAAATAAATCCTTATCCCCCCCCCACACACACACCTATGTGTTAATTAAAATCCCTGTTAGGGATTTTATTTCTTTGATATCTTAACACTTCCATGTCATCAGAGTACCTGCATGCAGTTTTGGGGTCATAGCCCCCTGAAAGCTTCATTTACTATTAAGTAATTGGCAATCTTTTTTTTTTTTTTTTTTTAACGGAAACCAAAAGCTTTCTAGGAAAGTCTTCCCCCACCCCTCCTTAGCGCCTACCGAATTATGCCCAAATTGACTTATTGAATTAGACATGTGCTTTCCCCCACTTCTGGAAAACAAAGTACATTAAACCTCATAATTCAACTGAATACCCCATTCCACCCCCCCCCCCATTTTCTGCAAAACAAAAGAAATTTATTTCAAGTATTTAATTAAATTATTACACAAATATCTTTTCAGGTGGCGTTGCGGCGTTTTTCCAGGTGGCGTTTTATCCAGGTGGCGTTTTTTCCGGCGGCGTTTTTTCCTACATTCGAGAGTGAACACGATAGCTCCTAAACGGGGCATCCGATTGAGCTCAAATTGGGTATATATGTTATAAACCACCGTCGCAAGACCGGTATTGATTTTGGTGTGTATAAGACTTACAGTCTTTCTACAGGGCTACGACGAAGATTTCTTTTACGTTATGGCATACGGGGAGAAATTCTTGAAAGTGCGCAAGACGCATGCGTTTAAACGGTGCATTCCATTGAGCTTCGATTTGGTATATATGTTTGAATTAGTCATCGATTAAAATTTATTCAACTGCTTGGCAATGGTCTTAATTGTAAGGGTCCGGAAAGTCGCATGGGGTCACTCCAGATTTTTTTTAAATATTATTTTATCTTTTTTTTTTTTTTAATGCTTGGAAAAGAGAATCTCAAAAATCCGAGAAATCACGAATTTCAATATTTTGCGCCCTAGGCAAGTGCCTAGCACGCCTAATGGTAAATCCGAGACTGGTTAGGTTGCATACTTACTAAAATTGGGAGGGGTGGGGTGGGAGAAACGGTCATTACATTATGCTTAATTTTATTATGAGAACATGCCTCTTTATAATTCTAAGGTATCATTTCAGCTTAGCCGATACTAAATAATAAAACTCAATTAAAACAAGGAAACGGAATACTTCACCAAACTAACTACGTTTTTGCATATAACTAAGCAGAGCACTAATAAATTAAAGCAAATCTCACCCGCACACAAGGCCATAAAAATTACTCACACATAAAAATCAAAGCATTAAAGAATCCAGACACAAAACAATGAGAAAGGACTTTCTTGTTTCTCTCTAATCTAAAAAAAAGAAAAGGCCGCTGTCAAAAGCTTGTCAGCTTATCTCCTCCTAAACCGTGGGGATTTGAGTTTCGACTAAGGTGCCCACAGATTCGAAAAATTCCGAGGAACCTGCTAAGCTGATTTAAATTTCGAAAATCGAATTATTTTAGAAGATATTAATAAAAAACTGAAAAAATAAACCGAATGGTTGCCAGATTTGGCATAAAATCATTCATTCCTTTGCAACAAAGCGTTTCATTCATTCCTTTGCAACAAAGTATCTAGAATCGCGTGAAATTTACAAACATGAGTTAGAATTACGCCCATTTTACGCCAAAATAAAAACTATATGAAATAAGTAACTCAAAATGCGTTACACAAAGTTAACAATTTTCAAATAGTAAGTTCGCTTAGACAACAGGAGTTTAGAATTAGCGATTATTCGTTTTTTCAAAACAGAATAACTAATATCTTGAAAATGAAAAATAATTAAAATGCAGATTATTTTAAAGCCGGTTTTCGTCCAGCTGGATTATTTGCTACCAGTAGAAATATTTGGCGGCGTTAACTATGCCATTATAGCAGTTATAGTATTATTGCTATAGTACACTTTGGATATTTGCTAGAGCGACGAGATGGTATAATTCGTGGTGTTAAGTACGCCAATCTGCAGTGGCGGATTTAGCTCATGAGAGGCCCGAGGCGCAACTCAATTTTGAGCCCCCCCCCCTCCTAAAAAAATACTTTTCACTATAGTTATACCTTTATATTGCGCGTTCTATGCACACGTTTTTTACAGTAATTAATGATTTACTTAATCAGTTTGATTAACCAATATTAAATTACAACTGTCTGGTGGCTGTATATAAAAGGTTGCTAATGTTCCGATTGAAGTAAAAGTATTAAAACGATCTGCTAATTCTTGGGTAGAAAAAAATACAGTTTATATTAAATTTACTACTTATGTGTATTTTTTAATGCACTCAAACCTTTCTTTGTGCGGTATATGAAAATTTCAGTCAAATTGAAAGATAATTGAGGAAGTTATCAATAATTAAAAAAAAAAATTAGTAGGCTTGATCGGCCATTTAGTTTTTTCGATTTTCGACATGTATTTCATCATATTACATGTATTTCATAAGCATTACATGTACTTCATAAGTTTAGTATTGATCCTTACATTACGTATGTACTGAATTCTATAATCGCTTAATTTAAGTTACTTTTTTTATGCGGTCCCTATTCACCGCATAAAAAATACTTTTTATTGTGTTGCGTAAACTATTTTTTAAAGTTGCTGGTGAAGTTTAGTGCGATTTTTTTAATGCGTTTTCTTTTATTCGGTCCCTATCCACCGCACAAAAACAGGTTTGAGTGTAATCTAGTAATCTATGAATAATAAAATAATATTTGTAGATTATTATATTAAATTTCGCTATCATTAGCTAATAATAACAAGAGACATTTTGAACAGCAGTTGAACATTTTTAACATTAGTTGGAATTAATTTCATTCTAAAGATTCGGATTTATTTTTTGAAATTTCTGGGAATGGACTAATTGATAAAGTCCAAACAAGGACAAAGAAATCTCATTTTTTGATTCTATATTCTCTTATTGAAAATTATGTCTAAAATATAAAAGTTAATTTATGTTTAAAATAAAATTATTTTAAAATGTTTTCACTCCTTTTACATCTAATTTATGTCTACAAACGAGCATTAAAAATAATTTGTATATTTATAGATTAGTACATTAAAAAATATTTTACCTCATGAAACTTAATAATTTTTTTTACTACTTTTCGCTTTTTATGATTAACACTAAATAAACATCAGCATACATCTAAATATAACCGCGCAAATGCAATTTCATATTGGTGTACCTTGATTTTATCGTATCTGGTATTTACCTCTTGTTTCAATCGTGAAAATTTAGTGTACTTAACAGGGACTTTTAAGGGTCAGAACAGGGGAAACGTGATCAGAAACATGATTTAGACCTCACAAAGTTTAGAAGAATTTTTTACTTGGATAAATGAAGCAAAAATTTAACATTCCTGTAAAAACATATTTATAAATATTTAAATATATTCATAAATTTCCCGCTTGAAACCGCAAAACTGTAAGCAGTTCAATAGTGAAAGTAAACTTTCGGTTTAGTCTAATTATTGTGTCTATTCAAAAACTGGCAATAAGTTTAGGACTATTGTACGATACTAGTACTAAGAGTACGATGAGTACGAATTATATATATATATATATATATATATATATACATACAAAAATACATACATATCATTCTATATTTGAAATAGAACAAAAAAGTCCTAGAAGAGAGTAAGGAAATATCATTATTTTAAGTACTTAAAATATAAAAAATATTACTGAGTTAAAAAATAAATTCCACTTTATATTGAAACTCTATATGTTCTAAGCTTCTGCCCAACGCTTCTTATTAAAGTTTAGCATTTTCATCTGCGACTATAAAAAACATGGTTAATATAGTTATCATAAATATTTTTTAGTTAAAAACAAAAAAAATTAATTTAGTCATCATTTACTTTTCAAGTTTTTAATTAACTATGTTTGTCATTCCAGCTTAAAATTTGCTTATGAATTTTATCCCGCTTCCTATTATGCGATCGAGCTGAAAATTTGCACGCATAATTCCGGTGACACTGAGTACAGCTCTTCTTAATTTTTCAATACTTATTTTGACTATCACATATTTATTTTCCCCAAAATTGTGTTATCTCGTACATATCAGCTTGTATCTGCTTGATTATTTGTCGGCAATTTTTTATTATTACACCCTCGGAAAGTTCTTTTGATTCTAAAAACGATAAATAGTCGTTATCTCGCTTAAAATTTTAGCTTAAATTTTTAATTTTTAGAGATTTTCCGAAAGGTAAATTATTCCTCTCAATTTCTGCACAACTGACATACAAACAGCTATGCATTCTAGGTATGGAAAAAAACACTCAAAATACTAGTGTTAAACGCTAAAATAAATAAAAACTTTGTGAAAAAACACACATAAAAGGACACTTATAACAAGATACGATCGTTTCGACTGAAAATGCAATCAGTCTTCATCAGTCAAAGCTCTTCGTCTCACTGTTTTGTGAGATGAGGTTTTGTGTTATATATATTCTTTTTGGGAACCGAAATTTTGAGGCCCCTTAGATTTGAGAGGCCCGAGGCGCGCGCCTCATGCGCCTATTGGGAAATCCGCCACTGCCAATCTGCAAACGATTATGTAAATGAAAATATGGATAACGGTTTTCCGGTAACCTTAAATGAACACAGTAAATATAGGTTGTGAGCATGTGTAGATCGCCAAATAATGAAAAGTCGCCATGGGTGACAGGCTATTCTGTCTGTTCCGTAGCTTTTATTAACTTTACATGTACGCAAGTCGCCAAATAATAATGAAAAATCGCCATGGGTGGCAAATTCGCAAGGTGTCCAATAGGTTTTACATTATTAAAAATACAGCTGAAACATATGTTCTGATTTTATTACGCTTTAGCTCCTAATTAATATAACTTTTGAATGGCAACATTAAATATCATTGTGTTTCTGAGGAGTGCAAATAATTTTTCCAGCGATTATAAGCGGAGTCCGCACTCCAGGTGGAGTATAGCTCAGGACCCGTACAACACGGATTCCCATAACAAAATATCTTCCGTGTTATGAGGGTAGGGGGTCTACTGTAGTGTGAAGTTTAAATTTTTATGTACCAATGAAGAGGCAAGAACCAAGCAATGTGTAGCTTAGCTCAGTAACATTCTATCTGATCCAATCTTCGGGTTTTGTCTGTTGAAATTATGTCTTTTTTACGAATAAGCCTGATTAGGGGCCGAATCCCTCATACGAAAAGCGAGCGTAGCGAGTCTGGGGGCCTTGGCCCCTAGTCTTGTAAATAATACCGCCTTATTGTTTCAGGATCTTTGAAATATGAACAAGGTTGGTTGTGCAAAAAGACAGACAGGAGTCCGGACTTTTGTGTGTATAAAGAAATATACAGGCACGTGCCAACAGGGGGGGGGGGGCAGGGGGTTTATCGCCCCCTCGGTAAATGAGTAGAAGGGGCGAACTATATAATTCGCCCCCTCTGTATTTTACCCCCCTCAGTAGTTTGCTTACAATAGTTTTCTTCTTCAGGATGGGGGGAAGCAATTTTTCCAGCCCTTCCCCTCAAGAAAACGGTTATTTAAACAAACTAATGAGGCATAAACGAAAATTTTGCTAGCTCAAACGGAAGGGGGGGGGGGCGAAATAGCTGCCACCATCCATCCCCTTCCGCACGAAGAAAACTGTCATTTTAAACAAACTATTGAGATACAAAAAAAAAAAAAAAAAAAAAATCGGGAAATTAATTAGTTTACATGAAACTGATACAGGAAATTTGGCTTACACTCGAATACTTTTTTGAGAGGGTGTACAGACGAGGTTAAAAAAGATTGAAGCCTATTATTTATAAAAATTGGCGGGGGGGGGGACAAAATAGCTGCCCCGTCCCTGAAGAGAATGATTATTGTAATTGAGCTATAGAAGTACAAAAACTTTCCTGGTACCAAGGTTGACACCTTTTATTTTTAAAAAAATTGTTGGTGGACGGGGGGGGGGGGTGTGAAATGACTGCCCCCTCTCGCTCCTGATGTCGGAAAAAATCGTTCGCCCCCCCATTTTCCAAGACGTTGGCACGTCCCTGGAAATATATCTTGGAGAATACAAGAATAATATATTTTGTTGCAGGATCTTTCCTAAATATTCTCATTCCCTTCAAAACCTAACCTGCAGGGGCGGCTCTAGAGTACGCGGCGCCTCCCTGCAGACATGAAAGCCCCACTTTTATGCTCAAGCTTTTCTCAATTTTTGAAATCGAAATGGCGTCCCTTCGAAAATGGCTCCTAATGAACGAGTTTTGCCTTCTGTGCTCAGCGTTGCTTCCTCTCAACGTCTTTGAATTCTAAACTGGAGCCCATCATTTCATTTATAAGCCATCGGTACTGGTTTCTCAGATTCGATGGCTGAAAATCCAGATCCTTTATTCCACCTGTACTCGGAGGCGCAGAGAACCAAGTCGGGGCCCAGGGGATAAAATCTTTGGGGTCCCTTTGTTATCCGGAAATCCTTTTGATGTCGTATTAGATCAATCATATATTCCTTATTAATATTATTAATCATTTAAAGAAACTTTACATTAATAGTAATTGGAAAATGATTAATCGAATTAAAATTATTAATTTAAAAGTGTATTATAGTTTAATAAACATCCATGCTCTAAAAAATACCAACATTTTGTTTTGAAGGTTTTGTCACCTCCATAGAGAAACTGTATTTGAAACGTTAACATTTTTGCATGTCATGTTTCCTCAGTATTGAAAAAATTAATATTTTTATTCATACTTCCATGCAAGCAGGCAGTCAAAAAAATTTCAGAAGGCCAAAAAAGTGGAAATTTCAAAATTTCTCAAAGAAAGTCTTGATCTTTAACATTTTGTTAAGGAAAATTCAAAATTTCGGAGGTTGGGTGGGCCCATATTCTCTCGTCTGGCTATACCCTTTCTTCCACTATTTAACAATGTGTCTCGGGAAAAAAATGATTTCTTGTTAAATAAATCTTTTCTACTTTTAGTCATGGCAAACCGTTGAATAACACCGTCAATGTCTACTTTTCTTGCAAAAGAAGTCTCAAATCAGAAACGCTCTTCGTTTTTGTCAAGTTGGTGGTTTTTGCTTTAGCTGACTTTTTGTAATTTCATTCAGAAATTAATTTGAAACATCCGGGGACATAATCTGAATTTGGACTTTTTTTTTTTTTTTTTACAAAATCGACAACACACAATTAAGTATCGTATGAACAGCAAAATCGGGACCACCTCTTCACAAGCTGAGGCCCTGGGGATTTTTCCCCTGCTCCCCTTCCCTCTCTGCGCCATAGAAGATCTATGCTCTGCGCCACTGCCTGTATTGTTCTTACTCCCCCTTTCCTCAAAAATGATTTTCTGCATGACCATTTTTCGACAAAAATGGTCACGTGCCCGTCTTGCAGGGCCGGATACAACTGATCACACCGGCACGGACGCCGACTTGTAAAAATTATTGGGGGGGCTCGTATCCTTACGGAGGTGGACGGGAGGACACAAAATCCTTCTCTCCGTCAGTATAATAAAGGGGTTCAGAAATTTTAGAATTGAGATTTCAAAATGTGCTTTTTTAACATAACACTTTCATGAAAATACAAGGAATTCCATTTAATAAATTTTTCAAAAATTTTTTGAACTCATTTTTTAAATTAAGTATTTGAACTCAAGATCTCGAATCAGTCTTCAGTACACATATGGAGAAAGCAAATCTCCCTTCTGAAAGAACAACTGAATTTTAATTAAGTTAATAACAGCAAAACAAGTAAAATCTTTTTCGAAATGTATTTAATGATAATTTCATAGGAAAGAAAATGCATGCAGTCAAATGTGGAAAACTGTTCTGCAAAACATTACTCCAGCTAATATTTCAAAATACCCTAGAAGTACAAACGAGACGAAATACTAAAATCTGGATTATTTTATTTACTTGCAAACATTCATCAGAGATAATTTTTACTAATATAAAATAGTATTTTTTATTTTACTACATGATGAAATACCCATAAATTGAATCGACTTTAATTAAATGTCGCACTACTTTAAGACAGAAAAACTGATCACATTTAAATTACATTTTTTGACAACTTTTTACAGATTACATTTAAAATTATTTAAAAAAACATAAACAAAGAAGTAATAAATACCTCCTTTCCATGTATTAAAACAAATCAAACAAATATACAAACCATCATACAAAGTTACAAGTCCTCTCTTCGACACATACATTTTAAACGGATTTCCGTGATTTGAATTGTAAAAACAAATAAATAAATAAAATATACTTTTAAATTCATTCTCATAGTATTTTCACAGCAGGAAAAAAATTAATTTTTCAATAATATCATCCTTGTTAACATTTAAAAATGATTTAACAAAGAAATCCAAGTGCGAGAATATATCAAAATTCAGAGTCTACACTATTTTAGGTCTTCATAAACATTTTAATACTGAAAACTTTCATTTTACATTAAACTAAGAATGCTCATATAATCTTTCAATAACATTAAAAATGAAAAGAAATGTTGAAATGTGGTGTTATAGCCAACTATCTGCGCGTGGGATCTAGGCCGGGGGGGGGGGGCTTCGTGTGGAACTTGGCATAGAAAACTCGACATATAAAATCTGCATTGCACTTTAAATCACACTTCTTTTTGGAAAACCGTTCCAGATTACCTTAACAATTATGAAAACAAATTAAACCAGCACATAAGCAATTGGCAAATCAGAGACGCTCCTGGCAAAATGGACACATAGTAATCATTTTATAAACTAAAACCATAATGAATTATGCTATTTGAAACATATTTTGATGATATTTGTGCAACAATATATGAAAATTTATTTTTATTCAGTACGGAAAAAAATTGTATAAAATATAATCGTGCTTTACATTTAAAAGTGGAATAACACAGAAACAGATATACAATGCCAAAATTATCACTCTGAATTATTGTAGATATTTACAGACAATTTTTAAGAATACTCAATAATATGAAAAATGGAAACAAAATGAATGAAATCTAATTCGAAATCATAGTCTACGCCATATTATTTTTAAAACATATATAAAAACTCCACTGCACTCTAAATCACCCTTCTATTTGGAAAATTGTTCCAGATTACCTTAACAATTATCAAAACAAATTAAACTAGCACACTAGCAATTGGTAAGTCAGAGACGCTTTGGTTAAATGGATACATAGTATTCATTTTATAAATTAAAACCATAACGAATTATGTTATTTGAAATTTATTCTGATGATATTTGTGCAACAATATACGAAAATTAATTTTTATTCAGAACGGAAAAAAGTTGTAAAAAATATGATTGTGATGACTGGGGTACGAAGGGTATTTTGTTTATAAGCCTTCTTATGATTACCATAGCCCGTTCGTGTAAACATAGTGCTAAAAGTTCTCCTTATTGAATTTGCAAAATATACATCCATCTAATGCAAGGTATCACTGAAATGTGCACATAAAAATTCAAGCTAAATAGTCAGCTTCAAACTTTCTAGCACATATTCATTCAAATTTCAATTAAGAAGTGTACAATGACAAAAAGTGTTTCTTGTGTACGAAGTCAATAATGAATCAGAATTATTTTCTCAGAGTTACATATACATATACTCAGTGGCGCACCCAGGATTTTAGTTTAGGGGTGGGGCTGAGCTGAAAATACTGCTGAACTCGGTTATAGTGAGATCGATAATAGTTACAACCCTCTTATAACGTCAAAATATTCTGTACCACTTGATTTGCCCATACAACACAAGCCCACAAGCAAAAACTCATTATAGAGTCATAAATAATGATCTGATCTTTTCAGTGATATTGTAACTGACTTTAACAGTGCTTCATAAACTCTCTGTAAGTATTTATTTAAAAACTGACATCTTTTTAGGTAAAAAATACTTTAGAAATAATTTGAAGACAATAAATAATAATAATAGTAATAATTCATTAGTGACAATTTTCATTTTTTTAAGTTTTTCACTTCAAACTTTCCACCTTTAGGGGGGCTTGATCCCCCCTAGCCCCCCCCCGTGGGTGCGCCTATGCATATACTGTATAAATATTAACACTAAAATAGCTTTAATAATGTTTGATTATATTTTTTTCCTTCTAAATTTTAACGCAGGCCTCTAAAATGGTAGGAGCCCACAGGTGAAAGCCTACTCAGCCTAATGGGTAATCCGGCCCTGTTTAGGTGTAGTCCCTCTTTCCCCATGACAGCCCCCTCCTTCCTCCTCTATAATTTTTATGGTTTTGTAGCAGTTACGCTAGTTTGATATTCCATAAATAATAATTTACAAACATAGGTGCTTCATAGAGTGCTTTTACAGAAGAGGGAGGCTATTTGCAAGTGTGGGGTGGAGGTGGGGGTCGAATACGAGTATATGTATCACACGCCCAATTCACACATTTTTCTAAAACCATTTTTTGATTTTGATCGTTTTCTTTCATTGTGGGTTCGAGGCAACTACCCCATTCACCCTTACGTTAATCATGCTCGCTGTGACTCCCCTTTCCTTTGCCCTCTATGTATGGATGAATATGGATGAATGCACATATTTACAAAACGGCTGCATATTTTTCTGCCAAGGAACAACGACTGAGCACATAGTCAGAATATTGTGTGCATACTTTAGTGTTGTTATAAAATAAGTAAATTAGTCAGAGACTAATGGTTTTCTAAAGAGGAATTCTCTTTCAGCAACACAATATGATATGTATGCACATGATCAAGGCCTCTCTGAATTTTGGGCCTTGTCCAAGCTCGGCTTGGGCCCTCGTTTTTTTTCTTCCTTCTTTCTTGGCGAGATGGTTAATCTAGGCCCATGACCACTGTGACCCTCCTCTGGAACCGCCACTGGCACCATATGCAGCCAAGAGTAACAAAATAATGAACCGAAATTCGCCTAAAACAACGAGTCTTCTTAAAGATTTCATGGTTTTCAAATGTTCTTTCTAAATTTTCGTATTTATGTGTAAACTAACAAAAATTTTTGAAAATCGTAGGGGGCTGGGAGACAGCTAAGTCCCGCGTAGCCCTCCCCCCCCACCTCTGATTACGCCCTTGATGGGGGATAGAGTTTTATATGTAAAGAGAGAAGATAAGAGCAAGCAATTATAAAATATAATCCAGAAGTTGTGCTGCTCGAAGATTTTTATGAAATCATTTTTTATTTAGCTCTTAACTGTAGCTAAATCAGAAACGTTAAGCGTTCGATATTGGTAAAGTTTTGATAAAGCGTATAAAGAAATGAATACTGTCTATATCCGAAACTGTATTAAACATCAATTTTTCATCTATCTCACAAGGTTCTTCATGATTTAAAATCTTCAAACTTAAATTTCACTATCAATTTTCTGCCTTGAATTGTTTTTAAGTCACATTTAAACGGTTTATTTTCAGCATCGAAACTTAATACTGCTGGGAAATGGGAATGTCACAATCGTTTGCAGTTTTGCACAATGGGAAAATCTCCCTTATGGTCAGACGTCTACAGAAGAGTCTGTATCTCACAATAGAACAAAAGTGAAAGCTTTTGCTATACTGATTTAAAAAAGAAAGATTACATTACATGAGAACGACCCTCCTAAAAAAAACGCAGTCCTCTCCCTACTAGAAAGCAATTCCATCATCAATTGTGTCACGGTGTAAAATCTGAAGGGTTCTTGTGGGGAAAACCACCCGTTTCTTTTTGCCTAGCTATCTGATGGTCATTTGTTTGTGCTTGCGCTCTTGATAAAGAAGGTTGACATCCGTGCCTTACGGCATTACAGGCGCCCAACGTAATTCCTGAATCCCTGTGAAAGAAAAAGCGGAGTGGGAGACAGAAGAAGCTAGCGATACATTCTCTATTTTTAGGATTCTTAAGTTTAACCGATTTGGAGGAAGAAATATGATTTGACACAAAGAAAGTTGGAGTGAAGTTTTTGAAGGGGCTCAGCCCCCTGAATAAAAATATTTGGGGGGCTGAAGCCCCTTCAAGCCCCATGAAGTCGGCGCCTATGCACACGGCCCGGGAAATACATATAAACGGCGAAACATTTACATTCTATTCTGAGCAAACATGCACATTATATGTACGACATATTATGTGAAAGTGACCGGCCCATCGGGAAATTTCCCGGCTTCCCGGTGGACGTATCCGGGCCTGCCGTCTTGGTACGTTGTGTGAACATTTGTGAATGTGAAAACATCTGTAAGATTCATCTAGAATTTATATCCTTATTATAATCACCTTTTAACCTCACCAGTTTGTCGCTTGTGCGAAAACGGGTGTTAAATTTGAAGGCAGTTTTTAATATGTGTAAAAATGTTTGTAAGTAACATAGTAAGACACCTATCATGTTTCTTGCGATTGAAGTAAGATTGCTACTAAAACAGAGAAGCGGATCCACACAAAACGTATTCAAAAAAAAAAAAAAAAAAAAAAAAAAAAAAGATTCGGAAAGGGCCCGAAATTTTCCGCAAAAGGATTACTGACACCCGATCACAAACATCCAAATTTAATTTAGGGAAGGGCAAAGGCCCCGTAGCCCACCTCCTGGCCACGTGACTGTGCGGATGATTGATTCCTTGAGAAAAAGAAAAAAATGCTAGATTGTGTATATATATTTTGGCTCCTTGGATGATTGAAGCTTACGTTGAATAATCATTTCCCAGCAAGGTTGCTGCTAAATGCAGAATTTTGACACCATAAATTAATTAGCCATCGGAAAAACATAACAGCAGTTATCAGCCTCGCCCAAGATAGCGGGTCGTGAAATTGTCATAATCAGAATCCTACTATATACGCTGATCCCTGACTGTCCCTGTATACAAATTTAGAAAACAATCTGCGCTACTTTAAAATTCTGAAAATCCACCTGTTCCCTGATTTTGAAGCGACTTCTTGCTATTTTCAGCTCCATTTTATTTCTGGGAGTAAAAAAAAAAAAAATTAATTATTTGTGTGGCAAAATTAGTTATCGTAAGTGACAATTACGTCATAGCAAAATCACGGTTACCAGGCTCTAAAGGGAAAATTGCGATTCCAATAGTTTTTCTAGATTACCCAGATCTTTTTTTCGCAAATAAAATGTTTTCGTCTGCATGATTGATATAAGAGGGGATGTTTCCAGCGAAACGAGGCACAGTGGTTATATCACTGAAAATGGTAGACGACCGAAGTGTGCAGGTTCAGGCCCCATCGCGCGGTCGTCGATCTAACGGTCTGGAGTTTTGGTAGGTTTTCTCCAGATGTAACGTGAATACGCGTTAGAACCCCTTAGACCGTCCTCCTACCAAGGCATCCCTCATCTTATCAGGCAGATACCCCTCGTGCAGGTTTGCCTTGATCACACACAATCACAATGCGTAAACTTTTAGCGTGTTTTTAGTAGAAAATGTAATTCTGATTTTGGTCTATAATAAAAATTGAATAAAGTTATTTATTTTAAGTGGACGAAGATTAAATATATTGAGTGTAGACATATTTTGTTAAATGCTTTTTTCTAGAGCCCGTTGTAAATGCCTCCACAACGGGCTTTATCTTCTATAAAAAAATATAATCTGTATAAAATCTGTTGTTACGATCAATTGAAGCTTGGGAAGCTAAAAATTCTGGCGTTGGTCACAGCTTAGCAGGTTTCGAGCTGTACCAATATTCTCGCCAAGGACGTACCCAGGGGGGTGGTCCAGGGGGTCCGCCCCCCCGAAATTTCAGTTTTTGTTAACAAAATAAGAATGATGAAGTCTTTTTGTGAAAAATTCTGCCTCTTTCACCGTTTGGACCCCCTCCGAAATTTTTTTTCTGTGTACGTCCCTGATTCACGCACAATTTCTCTTCTGTTAAGGATTTAAATTGAAATTAATAGATTAGAGTTTTTCAAATGCACTTTTTTACACGCTCATAGACTTCTAATGTGCATTGTGAAACAACTTCTCCCTGATATATAAATAGCTGAGTGGATGGACGAACATGTTTAGGGACAATTTAGCAAATTTGGGATAATCAGCTGTAAAGTTACTAGAATTCCCTTTTTTATCATATGTCTTAATAACATATTCTTCTGATTTCGCCTCAGAATAAGCATTGGCCGAACCCATGAAGTCCAACATTCAATGCAGTCCTTTTATATGTTTGACTTTTTTTTTCTTCTATTTTTTTAGTTTAATTCTTATAGTTTGAATCACATTCAACCATTCATCAGCAAGCAATCGCAAATCTTGACGGAAGGGGTGTAACTCATTCATTGAAGTAAATTTTCCCGGTTGGTTGCAGCTTAATTTCTAGGTAACAAGGACAAAGCCAAAATCCGACCTTGGCTGTTTGCTCACGATTCATCCCAAGGGCCCAGATTTGCACAAAGCCAAACAAGTACTTGCTTCAACTGACGATCGCAGTATTACTACTAAACGGTTTATTTATTATTTATTCGTATTTCGTATTTTCCCCTTTTAATACAATTTTCATTGAAAAATTCATAGACCTAATTACTTTTCATGATTAATTAAAAAAGAGTTAAACAGGATCTCTCGATTTGAGAATAAGAACAGACATTCGTTGATTCACTAACAAACAAAATTACAATAAATTACTAAGTTTTGTATAACCTGACTCCTGGGATCCAGAGGAGCTTTTAAAGAACAAAGTGAAAAAGTAATAATGAGAACAGAAGGTGAATCTCTGCCACCGAGCCTTTGGAATAAGCGATTGTATATATATATTTTTAAGTTTTAAAGCGCATTTAAACACTTTGTCGCAAATTAAAAAAAAAAAAAAAAAAAGGATTAAGAAGGGAAAGATATTGAGCGCAATTCTCGGCTTTAGTAAAGCGATCCGTTATCATACCGGGAAGCAACAATAGTCTCAGAAAAGGGATCTCTGCCGCCGCCATGTGAAGGGCAAAGGGAGTGGGCTGGCGCCCGTTAAAACAAATTAGACAGGTATAGGGGATATCCTGTTCAGAAGTGTAAGTAGACCGACTTTCCGTGTTTCAACCCACTGAGCAGGCCCGGACTGGGAGGGTAGGGGCCCACCCGTCCGGAGGGGGAAGGGGTGGTTATTGTGTAACCGACAAATAATAAGATGCGTTAACTTTCGGGGTGTCCCGCAGTGGTATGGGCGCTAAACTCCGTTTCCATAAGAACACGGCAGGTGAAGCAGCATCGGCTTGGCCAGTGATTGGGAGGGTCATCTTCCTCTCGGCTCGTCCGCTGTGGAACCGTGTACGCTAATGGGAGCTGGTACACGTAAAATCCGTCGTGGCTCCAATGTCCTCCAAGTTGTTAAACGATACCTCTGGGGGTGCCGATTTCAGGTGATGGTTGGTCCCTCATCTGGAATCGGTTCAAAATTAGGGACCAACAAGTAGAAGTCCAATCCCCTCGAGGGCACTGGCACCCCTCTTTCCATGGTCTATCCATGGACACGACAATAACAACAACTTTCGGGATGTGGGGGGAAGTATGGGTGTTATTATTAACTAATTGTGATTGATAATTAATGCATTAATAAAATATTGATCTATTAATTATTATGCGTCATTCATATTAATTAATCCCTTGTTCATTCAGGAATCCTCTCTCAAAACATTTTGAGAACTGTACATTAAAAATGAAGTGTTTTGAAGCCTTCTGGGGCGCAATTGCAGCTGCAAAAATTTTGTATGTGTCAAACTTCATACAAGTGCTATCAGTATAGCACATTTTTTAATATCTTTCTTTTTTCTGTTTGGGGGCCCGCCGTCAGCAGGTAGGGCCCACCCGTCTGCAGACATTCGGACACCCTGGCCATTCCGGGCCTGCCACTGAGGTTAGTTATCTGAAGTAACTTGTAACAATATCCTGTATGAAATAATTTTTCTTGCACAAACTTTCCTAGCAACGAAATCACACATTAAAAAAATGTTCCATTCTTCCATTCCTGTTATCATTGCCCCATACTTCACTACGTGCATTTGACATGCAAGACCAATTTCTCTCGTCTGCTTCAGTTATTTTATTATTTTTTTCCCAATCATATTATCCTGTTATTCAATCGATCCCTTGCTACGGTCTGAAAATAGAAAATGGAATCACGTTTCTATACGTAGGTGTGTGTGTGTGTGTGCTACTGAATAAGATACAATAACATTTCTCAGAGATCAGCTGAAAATAAGAATCCTGATGTATTCTTGGCAGTAATATTCTGCTAAGAAGTACTATTCAGTGCTGTTTCGCTCGTCCGCGAATGAAGTGGGCCAAGGGGAAAAAGAAAAACAGCAGGGCACTGTCAAAAGATGAGGTTGAGGTTGAACATAGAAATTAGCACACAAAAAGAAAAAGGAAAGGAAATAACGTTTTCAGTGATTCATTAAGCTTTATTTGGGACCAAATTGAAGAGCGTGTGAGGGGGAAGGGGTTCCTTGATTTTTGGGAACTTTTTCTAACTTACGTTCGTCTCGTCCAGATAACATTATACAGTGATAATCCTACTTCTATATGGTTACGCTAATTCCTAACTCATTGATTCTGTAACCATTCCGGATGACCACTCCAAGATAAAACTTTTACCGCCATTACTCCAAAAAGATTAAAAAGCACAATAACATCTACATCATGTGTACGATCCGCTTGAAAATTTTCAGAATTATACATAAAAATATAGTAAACAATCTGCGATACTTTAAAAATCTGGAAATCCACCGGTTTCCTCATTTTTAATTTTTTTCATTCCTCGATTTTTCGCTATAGTCAGCTCTATTTTATTTCGGAGACGAAAAAAAAAAGTTAATCGTTTGTGTGACAAAATTAGCTACCGCAACTGTCATGACGTCATACTGAAGTCACGGTCATCGGGCTTTTAAAGGAAAGTTGCGATTCCAATTCGTTTAAAGTAGTTTTTTCAGAGATAACATAGTTTAATATCTTTTTTTTCATTAAAATGATATCGTCTGCATGAAGCATTGATATAAGAGGGTCTGTTTACACAAAACGAAATCGTTCGAATGCGAAAAATTTTCGCACGTTTCCAGAAGAAATTTGATCTGGTACATATGATAAAAATTGAATATGTACCAGAGTAATACTTCTTGTCCATATACATAAAAATATAAATGTCCGTTTATATCACAACTCCAAACACTGACTTTGATCCATGTTGGTTCTAATTTCAACTAAATGTCAAGCTTATAAAAGTGAGTATGTTCCATCGCCTTTGAGCACTGCATACTAAACCGATTCTCCTATTTTTAAATACAGTGCTGCATAGCAATTACCCTGTTTGTTTCTAGCATTCTAAAGACGCAACGGCAGAGATTCCCATTTTTGCTTACTCTTATTCTTTGGAATGCCGGCATTCATCTATCCTACTTCAACATGGCGGATTAATGCAAGTTTGCCATGGGGGGCGGTTAGTTTGTCGGTGGGGGCGGTTAGTTAGAAGATTGACATCCATTTTATGGAAGCAAAGTAGGATCTTTTAGATTAATTTCTTTTTTCCCGGAGGAGGCAACCCCCCCCCCCTTTAAACCGCCCTTGTACCTCAATTTAACGTTTTTATCGCAGATACTTTCAGTTTCAAGTAAAGTGAAAGACGAATCATATTTTTAGAGTCTTTTAGTCAGGTCAAACAAGATAAATCTATCAAGAGTAAAGGTTGAAAGATAAGGTAAACACAAATCCTTTGTTGCCTTTATATAAGTTATACAGAGGTATTGGAGTAGCGTTCAAAAGCCGCTTGTCGGATAGCAGCAAACAGGGAACTAGTTCCTTGTTTCCACAAGGTTATTATTACACTTCTTTTATTTGTAAATACAAATCACAATGCAGTCTTTAAAAAAAGTAGATATTTTAGATTCGGTTGAATAAATTTATTTCGCGACACAAAAAGGGAGTCATGTTACAAAGTAATTGGATTTCTAAAACGAATAAGTAGAAAATGTCTTACCTTTGTTTATATTTCAATGAGGAGGGACTCCTGATAGCGTCCCAATTATTCAAATTTATTAAATTATCAACCATTCTCAGTAAACGACAGAGTCACTTTCTGGTGTGTATCGGTTACTTGCATGTTTGCATGACGATATGCACAGTTTCTGATCTTGAGAGTATGGTGATTCTTCAGCTTGGAGAAATAAATAGTACTTATTAGATTGGTTTTTTCCCCCACACACTTTAGTAGGACTTATTGGTAATCCAAAGGTTGCAAGCTCCAAGAAGAGTAACCATTCTGTGTATATATGTATATGTATGTACGTGCTGTGCATGGTGGCTTTGAGCTTGCTGTGTGTGAGTGCTTTGAGCGTGTGAGTTGCTGTGCTTTGAGCTTGCTGGAGGACTTTTTAACCCTTTATCGCGCAGTGTTCCCGCTCCGGGAACACCAAACTCTGACGTTTTGACTGTTGCCAGTCACGAAGAATAGATTTGATTTCTATAAAAATAGTTGCGGGTGACATAGCTCCACGAGAATTCTTTACTTTTTAGCACGTCATTTCCCGTAAAAAAAATTGACACGATTATTTTTAACAGCACTGACATCTGCTGAAAAAGGGAAGAATGCGAGAACAGCTGGACAGATTGCCCAATGCTGAAAAAAGGGCAGCCGTTGCCATCGCTCGACTTAACTACCAGCAAGATGGCGGACGATCGAAACGTTCATCGCGTGCCACAGATCTAGAGACCCTTTTTTGACGACAGCTGGCTGTGCCGCACAACCAGCGATGACAGCCAGATCGACAGCCGCACGATAAGCCAGGCCAGAACGCTAGACCTTCACACTTCAGCAGCCGTCTACCATTTTGAGTGTCTTATCCACTCGGTCGTGGTGTCGCGGTTTCAATCTTCAGAAGCGCTTTACTTTTTCTGGTGTGGAACTAAGCCATAGGCGCACCCACGGAGGTGCTATGGGGGGGCTCAAGCCCCCCCCTAAAGGTGGAAAGTTAGAAGTGAAAAGCTTTAAAAAATGAAAATTGTCACTAATGAATTCTTATTTTTTATTGTCTTCAAATTATTTCTAAAGTACTTTATTTCACCAAAAAAGACGTTAGTTTTAAAATAAATACTTAGTTACTTTATGAAATGCTGTTAAACTGGTCCAAGGGGTCCGGACCCCTCCCAAAAGAATTGTCAAATTTCGTTCGTTAAATCGTCATGTAATTTTTGACTTTTAAAAATGTTATGAAATCACATTCTTATTTTCAGCAACTAAGATAAATAAATAAAACACAGTAAAAAGGGGTTACGTAAAACTATAAAAATCCGCATTTTTTCAGCTGGGTGGTGTCACAGCTTTATGTGTTGGATCCCCTCCAAGACAAATCCTGTTTGCGCCACTGCTCTATAATGAGTTATATTGCTTGTGTTCTATAGGCGAATCAAGTAGTACAGAATATCTTGACGTTATAAGAGAGTTGTAACTATAATTGATCTCACTATAACCGAGTTCAGTAGTATTTTTGGCTCAGCCCCCCACCTCCTCGAACTAAAATCCTGGGTGCGCCACTGACTACAACATAGAAAGAATCTCTGGAAAGCGGGGACGGTGGGGTGAGGCCCATATTAAAATTCAGTTACGTAGCCAGGGGATGGGCCACGAGGGTTTGGGCCCCTCTCAATATTTCTTTTCTTTTCTTTTTTTTTGTTATCGTATGTCAGTAATCGAACCTTCTTGTGAGAAATTCTTTTTCCAGCTTTTGGGCGCTCCCCGAAATTTTTTCTGTCCACGTGCCTGTTAAAATTTTTCTTTTTTCTTCATTAGAAAATTTCATGTATTCTAACTGTCCTGCAATAGATATTGTCAAAATATTATAAAACAGATATGCAAAATTAGGAACGAACTTAGTTTGTGATGCAAATAATTAGTCTCCTCCAAAAGCGCCCCAAGAAATGGTAAAAATACGATTTCCACTTCATCAGTTCAAGCAATTGCGTAAGTTAGAGAGAGGGTGTGTGGAAGGTTGGCATGGTGTGGTGTTTAATCAATTTAACCCCTTTCTGAACTCAGGTTTAACCTATTCATTCTCACCGTCGAACGTTCTCTTTCTGCTGCTTCCCAGCACCGGCCTTTGAATGCTCTTCTGATATCCAGGCTGAATCTTTGCATGCATTATCTATGCTCATTTATTTCCTCTGATAACAGGGTCGTATTTAAAAAGGGCGAAGGAGCCCGGGGCCCCTCCGAAAATGTAAAGCAACTATTAAAAAGCTATTATTTTAAAACATTCATATTAACTCTAGTAACAACAAGGTTTAAAATACCGGATCAGACCCCCCCCCTTCCTCCCCTACCGAAATGGAAACCCTGTCTGATAATATTTGCCTTAAAAAATAAAGTGACGTGAAAATAATCAGCTTATTTTCACGACACTTTAATTTCGAAGAGGCGAACATAAAAAATGCTTTTTTTTAACGACACAGTTCGCAGTCTAATTATTTAAGAGTTCATTACTCACTCTAGGTTCATTGCATCAGAGTCGAATTATTTTAAGTCAGGCGGGACAAGACGTGGGAGACGAGAGAACAGGTTCTAAGATTTGGCGGTGGAAAATGGTATGTGAAAGTTGGAGAGATGCGATGCAGGCAAGTAAGATATCCTAGCCATATTTATGCATGCATGGCAACCTAAAATAAGTGGAAATGCGATTTAGTAACAATTTAGGAGAAAAAGAAAAATGCAAGAGAATCACTGAATATCAGACAAAAAACAGTTCTGGAGATTTTTCAAGTATGAGTATTAGGTATAGGATCAGTGTTCAAAAAAAAAAAAAAAAAAAGTAACGATATCGTTAACCATGATTACTGACTAAAATGTTTAATTATTAATCTTGAGTTTTCATGAATCGTTAATTTTTTCTAAAAACTGTATAGTATACATTGTCAGCATACAACACCTAAGTACGTTGGTAAAATAATTACACAAGTGAGGATATCTATAGCAAAGTTCCGTCTAGCAGGCTGCTCAGAATTCTATTATTTCTAATCGGATAAAACTCAACTATCACCGGATTTCCCCCAAAAGTCATGCGCTAAAGCAAACCTCTCCTCACAAATCGACGTGACGGCCAATAATCGTTCCCGTCGATCCTTGGCCTTCACGTTCACCAATTATGGGCGTCGGCAGAATATTTTCCCGAGGGGGGAGGAAGCATTGCTTCAACATATGGTTACTATTTTGGAAAGAACAAAAATGCAAGAAAAAACGCCATACAATAAACCAGGAGGGCAAATGAATTGCGAGCCACTAATTTAGGGATTTGCGTGCCACTAAAAAAGTCCCCTTTGTCCCCTCAAGCCAACTTCATGCCAGGATTATTTCAGTGTAATGTAGTTTGTATAAAGGCAAGCCTGCACGTTGGGTATCTGCCTAGGATGGGGGATGCCTCGGGTGAAGGACTGTTTAAGGGGATCTAATGCGTATTCACGCTACATTTGGAGAAAACCGCCCAAAACTCCAGAGCCCTGGACGAGCACTTCAATCATCTCTTAATGTTTAGTGATTCTAACCACTGATTTCATCAATAAAAAAAAGAGGTGTAGGGGAGTAATTTGTTAGCAGGATTCATTGAAGAATTTTGAGATGTTGAATAGTGATTGTTTACAGTTTACACTTTGCTCGTAATGAAATTAAATACCACAGCATATTTTATATGTATTATTTAAAGAAAAAATTGGTATATATTTTTGAAAGCACATTACTATATATTGTTATTGTCGGCAAATTTTGACTCCCCCCCCCCACCTTTTTTTTGTTAGTTTGTTTTGAGAAAACAGTATTAACTGCCCAGCTCATAAATAGGAAAAGTATCTTTTGGAATGTGGAGGAGGGGATAGGGTAGGATTTTTAAAAACAGCCCAAATTGTATGTAGCCCACGTGCAATTTTTCAAATCTTCCACGTGGCCATCCGTGGGAATAATCCCCCCCATCCCGTTCAGGTGCGATTAAGGAAAAAAAAAAGGTTCGCTTGCCTGGCTAGTGGCGCCCTAAGACGTCTATATGATCGGGCCGCCCTGACATGACAAAGGCGGAATAAATAAAAAGAACCATGGGAAATATACGTATTCCTCTAACTATGTTTGAGGGCAGCATATCAAACATAACACTGCTTTGTTTTTTAATTTGTGCTATAATTGTTTCGAACACGCATAAATACTTGCAAAATACTTAAATGCAACTATCAAGTTATCAGTGCGTGTTTCTAGATAAATAACTCCGAGAAACGGGTTGTATTCAGAAAGCGTTTGTTTTTGTAGATACATAAGTATAACATTTCTAGAATCTTGGCGGTGAGCCAACCAATTTCTGGGAGTCCTGCAGAATTTAGTTTCCGATATTTGTTGTTGCAAAAACTTATAACATTTGTATTTGTTATTTCATAGTTTCAAATTCAGAACGGCGTAAAAAAAGAAACTAACGCCATGCTAATTTTGGTTTTATAAGAATTAAAAGAAACACACAGTACTTCATCATTCATCTACAATAAAAATATTCCTTCATATTAGCTTACCGAATACTCGTTAAGTTCCCAAAATAATTGATTAAATGGGCTTAAAGCTTCGTATTCAGATGTATATGAAAGCATCTATTCAGTGGCGGATTATTGCAAGTTTGCCAGTGGGGACGGTTAGTTAGAAGATTGACATATACATCCAATTTATGGAAGTAAAATAAGATCTTTTACATTAATTTCTTTTTTCTCGGGGGGGGGGGTTGCCCCCCTTTTAATTCGCCCTTGTATCTATTAGTACTAGTAATGATGTACATATATATAGGGTGTCAAAAAAATGTGGTAACGGGCTTTAATTCTTTATCTATTACATATAAGTGGGCAGTGTCTCTCTATTCTAAAAAAAAATAAAGGCCGCTGTCGCAGCTTGTCAGCTTATCCTAAACCGTGGGGATTTGAGTTTCGACTAAGGAGCCCACAGATTCGAAAAATTCCTAGGAACCTACTAAGCTGATTTAAATTTCGAAAATCGAATTATTTTAGAAGATATTAATAAAAAACTGAAAAAATAAACCGAATGGTTGCCAGATTTGGCATAAAATCATTCATTCCTTTGCAACAAAGCGTTTCCAAGTATCTAGAGGTATTTACAAACATGAGTTAGAATTACGCCCATCTTACGCCAAAATAAAAACTATATGAAATAAGTAACTCAAAATGCGTTACACAAAGTTGACAATTTTCAAATAGTAAGTTCGCTTAGACAACAGGAGTTTAGAATTAGCGATTATTCATTTTTCCAAAACAGAATAACTAATATCTTGAAAATGAAAAATAATTAAAATGCAGATTATTTTAAAGCCAGTTCTCGTCCAGCTGGATTATTTGCTACCAGTAGAAATATTTGGCGGCGTTAACTATGCCATTATAGCAGTTATAGTACACTTTGGATATTGGCTAGCGCGACGAGATGGTATAATTCGTGGTGTTAAGTACGCCAATCTGCAAACGATTAAGTAAATGAAAATATGGATAACGGTTTTCCGGTAACCTTAAATGAACAGTAAATATAGGTTGTGAGCATGTGTAAATCGCCAAATAATGAAAAGTCGCCATGGGTGGCAAATTCGCAAGGTGTCCAATAGGTTTTACATTATTAAAAATACAGCTGAAACATATGTTCTGATTTTATTACTCTTTAGCTCCTAATTAATATAACTTTTGAATGGCAACATTAAATATTATTGTGTTTCTGAGGAGTGCAAATAATTTTTCCAGCGATTATAAGCGGATTCCGCAATCCAGGTGGAGTATAGCTCAGTACCCGTACAACACGGATTCCCATAACAAAATATCTTCCGTGTTATGAGGGGTAGGGGGTCTACTGTAGTGTGAAGTTTAAATTTTTATGTACCAATGAAGATGCAAGAACCAAGCAATGTGTAGCTTAGCTCAGTAACATTCTATCTAATCCAATCTTCGGGTTTTGTCTGTTGAAATTATGTCTTTTTTACGAATAAGCCTGATTAGGGGCCGAATCCCTCATACGAAAAGCGAGCGTAGCGAGTCTGGGGGCCTTGGCCCCTAGTAAATTGAAAAAAATATTGAAAATAAGGTCGGAAATGATATTCCGTTAAGAAAAAAATTCTCTGGTTAATCTTCAAAAAGTTATACTTCATATAACTATATACGACCCTGGCGCAAAATCTCAATTAGTATAATGTGCCCCATACACCAATGAGGTGACATAAAATTTGAGAACTTATACCTTAAAAAGCGTCGTGTCGTTTTAAAAGTGTTTATTTTAATTTGAAGTTCATATGGAAATTTTTTAAAAATTTGTTGAATGGATTTCTGTCTGTCAGGTGGAACCTTTTACAGCTGAAGAAGGGTGAACTTTTGAACTACCCAAAAATACAGATACTTTTTTTTGGCGGGGGGGTTCTACTATTACGTACTTATTCTACTTCAACCTCATTATTTTATTACTTTCTTATTAAAAATTAACAGAAAATAAAATGAAGAAAATAAGGGTAATAATTGTGGACGGTCTGATTTTCTTTGCAGTTACAGTACTCAGATATTTTTTTTTTTTACACGACAAAAAAAAAAAAAAAAAAAAAAAAACTATCTTCATTCTGATTTTAAGATTTCCCTCATAGTTTAAAGGTTTTTTAAAAATTATAATCGATGATAGCAAAAAACCCACCCGATTAAAATCACAAATAAATCTGTGCATAACATCTTAAATCTTTGTCAATTCATACAAATTACTTCATACTTAGCCAAAAAAAAATCTGGAGTGACTCCACTCCACTTTCCGAACTCTTACGATTAAGATCATTACCAAGCATTTAAATAAATTTTAATCCATGAATATTCCCCCCCCCCTCATAGGCCATTATGTAAAAGAAATCGTTTCGTAGCCCTGTAGAAAAACTGTAAGTCATATACACACCAAAATCAATACTGGTCGTGTGACGGTGGTTTATAACATATATACCCGATTTGAGCTCAAGCGAATGCTCTGTTTAGGAGCTATCGTGTTCACTCACATACATACATACATCTCCTAAAAATAGCATAAATGAATTCAGAAGACCCCAAAACGTGTAAATACATCAAAATCTCGAAGTCGAATTTTTTCATGATTACAATATTTTCATTACATGGTACATGTTCGGAAAGTAAAAAAGTAAATTACATTCAAGTACTTTTTTTCTAAATCAAATTTGCGACGTCATGTATATTACATTTAATTTATTCCACTTTGCCTCAGGCCCGGACTAGCCAGGTCGGCAATTGCCGAGGGCCCCAATGATGGATGTACTACTTTATAATTTGATATACACCAGAGTAATATGTATCGAAGTAATTTGATTATTTATTTCCCAGTAATCTTACGCCTTTACACAGGGGCGCAGCGGAGGACCCCCACAGATCCCCTGGCGCGAGGGCCTCCCCGAAAAATCGGGGCACTAACAGCTTTAAAATAGTTAAATGCGGTTCTTAGGTACGTAATCCTAATTTTCAAATGTTGCGTATCCTAATATTCTATTACCCAGTAAGGGGCCGGGGCCCCTTTTCAATCTCAGCCGAGGGCCCCCAAAGGAGCCAGTCCGGGCCTGCTTTACCTTAACAAAGGAACGTACGCAGAAAACCATTTAGAAGGGTGTCCAAACAGAGTAAATGGCACTTTTTCACAAAACAATTTTCATAATTATTATTTTGTTAACAAAAATGGAAATTTCGAGTGGGGTCCGGTACCCTCCCCTTGAATACGTTCTAGCAGACAACAGTCGTATGTTACGTAACACATTGAGCTCCCACATTAAAAAAGTTCTAGAGAATTTGAACGCGAGTAATCTGCTGAGCTATCATTCAATGACGATGATGTTACGTCAGCGGGAGTTGTAGAAAATTCTAGAAAGAGACCGTGAAAGAGACACGTGATCAGAGAAAGCGTAAAGGAAGTTGACTTTTATTAAGCAATCAAACTGTCTTCTCGCGTGGACAGGGACGGGAGGTAATCAAGGTGTTCATTTTTAAGGCTTTACAATGAGGTTAAAAAGTGTTTATGCTTTCGGTTTGTCCGTCCGTCCTGCAACTCTAGTAAATATGCATCGATTTCTACGAAATTCGTATATGTTATTCTTATCTACTGTATCATGTACCCTATTAAAAATGGTATATGTAACATGTATAGTTTTTCTCAGAAGCACTCAAAATATTTCTGGGAAGTTATTCTTTAAAACCTATCATCCTAAGTTACGCTGATCCCTGACTCGCCAGGATAAAACTTTCTGCCATTACTACAAAAAGACTGGAAAGTCGGGGACAAAAAACCTAATAACTTCTACACAAGGGCGGCTCCAGCGAGTGGGCCATGGCCCCCTCCGAGCATGGATTTCACACGTTTCGTAACGATTTCATACATTCAATTTGCGCTTTGAACAATTTGTAGACCTATTTAAAAAGTCCAATGGCCCCCTCCGAAAATTCATTCTGGAGCCGCCTTTGCTTCTACATCATTTATACAATCCACTTGAATTTTTTTGTTTTTAATTTTATATAAAAATATAGAAAACAATTTGCGCTACTTTAAAAAATCTGAAAATTCACCTATTCCCCCATTTTTAAGCAATTTTTCGCTACTTTCAGCTACCTTTATTTTCAGAGAGTAAAAAAAAAAAAAAAAAAAAAAAATCATTTGTGTGACAAAATTAGCTATCGCAGGTGAGAATGACGTCACATTGATATCACGGTTATCAGGCTTTTTCTAGATTTATAAATTTACTTTTTTTTTTTCTGAAATAAAATGATTTCCTGGGAATGTTCTCAGTGAAGCAAAATTGTTCGAATGCGAAAAGTTTCCGCACGTTCCCAGAAGAGCATGAAGTTCGATTTGATTATAAATAAAAAAACTGAATATGAAATTGCTTATTTGTTACAGTCAATAGCAGTTTAGAGACAGGCATCCATTTAAAACATATAACACTATCATACAATATAATTAGCTAATAATCCAACAACGATTGAGCGCTTCCCTCAAAAGTTGAGAATCTTGGCTACTTTTGCGATAAATTGCCAAATATGGTGAGAAAAAATGCTTTGAAAAATGAACCGAGCTTGGCGATAAATAGAAAAGTATCTAATGTGATAATATTAAGCCATGATGATTTCAATCCCTAGTAGCAATGACTGCTTGTTTTCTGCTCGGTTGTTCATCGACTCATCAATTCATTGAATTCAGTCATAGGCAAGTGCACTTTTGTTTTTCTGCAATAGATGAATTTTTATTCATGGATAGAAGTGATCTAGACGAGCAGTTTCGCTGATGGGAAACTGACAGGGGCGTAGCCGGAAATTTTGCATGGGGGGGGGGTTACGACTACTACAACTTATATATATGTATACGTGGGTGTGACAATGTAGTGAAGAATATACATTTTGTATGGCAAAAAATTCCTCATGGGGGGGGGGGGGTTATGACCCCCCTAGGCTACGCCCTGGAAACTGACAAAAACAATATCTTATCCGAAACTGCAGCTCTATAGTCATCAGGCCTTGCAGGTGTCCCAGTGGTTTACAGTTTACCTAAATTCCTATAAATATTTGCGTAATTTAGATGTGCCTTTGCACAATCTAAGGGAAATATTGAACAATTCTTGAATTAATCACATAATTTACTTCAAATTTCTGATATTGGAGTGGAACGGGGCAGGGGGGGGGATGGTATCCCCCCTCCCACAAAATTTAAATTTGAAAAGAAATATTTACAAAAAACAAATGTAAGTATTGATTATTTAAAATTGTTTGTAATATTTAAATAATTAAAAAACAAGAAAAGAAAATCTATTTGAGTGTCAGTTGCATTATAAGAATAACAGAAACTTCATTAAATTGAGCAACTCTTGTGAAACCTCCTTAATGTAAACAGCAAGAAGAGAAATTAGTTAATTTTTAAAAGTTATCCAAGAAATATGAAAGTTAAAATCACACTAAAATTCCTATACAATTTGCAATATTGTTTTTTAATTAATCTTGAATATTACTGCTGCTTACATACATTGGTAAAAAGTGAAATTAATTTCTTACCAGTCGAATAATTTGACTATTATTAATAATAGCTGAACAGCACTTTGTCAAAATTTCACCCTCAAGTCCCAATCTGTGACTAAAATAACCACTACTTCAATCTTTGGCTGATCATGGCTCACTGGGATAAGTACAGGCTGTCCGAAAACCAGTTGCTCCTATGGGATTTTGCATACGAGCAAACTCTCGCTTTTTTGCCAATTTGGCGGTGTTATCCTACTGTATCACTGTTGCCAACTCTACCGGAGAAAAAGATCTTGGCAAACTGGCAATACCGAAGTATTTTGTAAATTGGAAATGAATGTCCAAATGTCTCAAAGAACATTTAGCAGATAAGCATATTTCAGCAGCACAAGCACGTAAATGCCAAAAAAATTTTATTTTTTTTCTCAGCTTGAAAATATTGTTAGCCATTTGTGGATACTTTTAACTTCGATCTGAGCCATATTTTCTCCGGCAGAGTTGACAACAGTAATCCGGTCGGGTAACCGCACCCAAATCGGTGAGGGAGCAAAACTTTTCTCGTACATAAAAACGGAGCTTTTCGGACAGCCTGTACTTATCCCAGTGAGCCACGGGCTGATGCATGATAAGTCTGGATGGCCTTGTCGTAGCGTGCTAGACTCTGTAAGCTCAGGGTTCGGGCCCAGTTTTCCTTCTTTTTTTTTTTTTTTTTTTTTTCATAAAAACAAAGTTAGCATCCAAAAAACGAAAACATAATAAACAGAACAGACACTTTTTGAAAATTTTGCCACCAGTCATTTATTTTTTTATTAACAAATAATTTTAAACAGTTTATCGTTTTTTTTTTGTTATTTCATTGGAGTCATTGGGAAACGATGATCAGCTTTATGACCTCCTGTGCGGACATTTTGTACCAGTTGCCGATGAAATTTCCCCTTTTTGGATGAAAAGCCGTGTTCGGCAATTGCTTCTTCTCCTCGGATTAAACTCGCCCGCCTCTCATCGACCGATGGGTTATTGATACTAGGGATGGGAATTTTGAAAATTCGTTGCTCATGCTCGAACACTTAGGGCGAGATTGAAGTGAAACACGTGCGATCACGTTAGAATCTTTCACAAAATGAGATCCAGTCAGCCCATTGGACTCACAAGCAGTGCTCTTTGTACACTGTTGTCGCTTGGCTACCTAAAAATGATTGTATGGAAGAATAATTGTAAGTTACATCATAACCAGGGATTATATGCAGCACAAGTATGAAATCCATACTTTTAATGAAATCCTATTTAATAAAATTAAAAAAGAAAGGCCTTTGTTAGAAGAAATCCAACATTTTTAGTGATGGGCCGTCATCCCAATTCAAGCAAAAGTATACACTTTTTCATCCCTTAAAGTCAACTGACATTTCTTTGCCACTAGCCAAGGAAAGGGTCCAGTTGATGGGGCTAGAGGTACTGTAAAAAGGGCTATTTACAGAGGAATAATGCCAGAAAAATGGATACCTCCACCAAATTATGCCAAATCGTTTGCTGAATGCGCAAATTCCAATTGCAGTGGGGTGGAAACAATCTACTGTCCAAAAGAGAATATTGAAAGGAGCATTGCAGCCTTTTAGGAACGGATGCCTAACTTAAAAAGCATACCACATTTACAGTAGATTCATTGTGCTAGAGTCCTGTCCTAGGGAATTATTATATTTCCTATGCATTTGTGTCTTCTGCAGAAGGAGTACACTTTTACTTTAAGTATACTATGAATAAATCTGCCGAAAATCAAAGTTCTTTATCTGCTAATGTAACTGTTGGTGATTTTGCCACTGTTATGAGTGCAAGAGAAAAACAGAACAGTCAAATATGTACCCCTGGTAACTGAAATTGAAAAACAAACAGAGAATGTGCATGTGGTTTTTCCAACACGATCTGGTGGATTGAAAACTTTCAAATGTAACTACAAAGATGTAGCATAGGTTCATATATCAGATACTGAAGTACCCGTTCTTCGCACGGAATGGATATTGGTAAACCAAAAAATACAAATGGAATATAAATAAATATTAAACATATTTTTAGATTTAATCTCCTTAAAAACTGTTCTACAGTATTCGTTAGGCATATTCTATCTATACTTGATCTTTCTAAATACGGTTTTGAATGGGCATCATAATGCGCGAGTGCGTCGTATTTGTCTTTCTTGTTCCCTTCTTCTCCATAAAATACTTCTTTAAAATCGAAATCCATATAAAAATCACCTAATAAAACTTTTAATTCTCGCGAGGCATGTTCTAAGCATACTTCACCTTTATTTTCATGAATATAGACACCATTATTCCAATTAAATAAACAGTAGGGTTAGGCAATTTCTCGATAAACATGGAAGCTATAGCTAAGCTGGCTCCAATTTCGGAAACTTAATTTTTTTAGGCCAAATTTGGCAATTAATCACCAAAAAGTGACAAACCTTCGCAACTTTTCACGTTTAATCTGGCAACCCTTAAAAAATCATTCGCCCTTTCACCAGGTAGACAAAAATTTTATCTGAAATTAACAGCACTCAAGAGCTAAAACATTTTTTTTTTTTTTTTTTTGTTAACTACCTCTTTTTGAGGTTGTAAAATCTTTAAAAGGATGTTTATGAATTTGTGTTCTTTACCTTTTAATGCAAAATTTTTAAGGTTGTCATAATTTTCGTTCGAAATATGAAAACGTTTTGGGCCTTTACATCAGTTTATACACTAACACTAAAAAACCCTGAAAATGACTTTAAAATGTAGCGAAGACGAATACCTAAAGGAATAATTTTATGCCTATCTCCTTTTCCATTCGAGTTACAATGGTAAACTTCAAAACAACGTTTTGGCCCCTTTATCCAGTTTTGATGTGAATTCTAAAAACTTCTGTAAATGATTGTAAGGTGTTTGTGTTCATTATATTTTTATGGAAGAATTTTAGGCTATGTCTTTTTCTTCTGATATATCAAGGGAAATATGAAAAGAGCGTCAAAAAACAGTTTGGTCCTTCACCCCCGTTTGGGTGCAAATTCTAAAAAACCCTAAAAATGATTATTAGGTATTTCTGTTAACCTCAAAATTCTTGCTTTAAAATGTAGGGTTAGGTGGGGTAAAATGAACAGTCTACAAAAAGCAGACAATAAATATCAAATACATTGGTTTATTGGCATATTGTTTTTTGTTTAGCTCATTTATATTACAAGCAATATTTTAAAACTAATTTATTTGATTTGGTAATATTCTTTAAATATGTAATGGCAGCACCTAGTTTCATGCTCGACTCTCTATACAAGGTTAAAATTTACTTTGCTGTCGCATTTCTGCGATTGAAAGTTCTTGAAATTTTGATGATACAAACCCTACTGTCATTCTTGAGGAATACATTTCTGTATCTAGATAATTTGTATTCATATTATTTTTTATTTTGGAATAGTTCAAAGAAAGTGGGGGTAAAACGATCATACTGCTAGGCTTGCACCAAGGGCGGCTCCAGGCTGAATTTTTGGAGGGGGCCATTGAACTTTTTAGATAGTCTATAAATTGTTTAAAATGCCAGTTTAACGTGAGGAATCTTAAAATATACGAATCTAAAGTTCAAAAACAAAAAGTTTGGAGGGGGCTATGGCCCCCTTGCTGGAGCCACCCTTGGCTTGCACTTAAGAACACATGTATCATTTTAGATTTCTTTTTTTCATCTGTAATATATTTTATAAGCTATTAATAGTAATAACGTGAATAAATAAATAGATTCCGTTATTCCACTTTTATTCTTACCTGGAAAAAAGAAAAAGAACCCAAAATTTATAATACTGGAATCGTACATTTATAAATAAATGCTAACAGAGGATGTGTTTGCTACACATTTTGAAGAAAAGCATGAAATTGAAGACCATGAAGTAAAGAAAGTATGCTATTCTTGACATTTTGTGAATCCCAATTATTTAAAGAGTTGAAAGAAGAGTTCAAAATAGCATACTGTAATGCCTCTTTTGGACAAAATATCTGCTGGTTCTTAAGTGCTGTGGTAAAAGTTTTATTAAGCATTTTTGGACAGATCTTGTTTGCAGAAAAGGAGCTATTTACAATTTAATACTTTGCAAAATCTTTATTTGAAAAAATGTACATTGCCAGAAAATGAGGATGGCGAGGAAGTTCAAACTGAACAGATAATTCAAATACTGGATGAGCCAAATTTCGATAGAAGAGGACATTAAAAATTCTAATAGCTAAATTAAAATTCCATGTAAAACTGTTTAATAAAATATTTGTTATCTATTTTTCAGTTGATCTTATTCATATAATATCATTATGAGTGTGTTTCATTTTTTTCATATATAATCATTTTACCCCACACCATGGGGTAAAATGATCATAATAACAAGCAAAAAGAATTAATGATCAAACAGTTTTAATGTTTGTAAAAGAAAAAAAAAAACTAAGTTTGTAGTTACTGTCAGATAGACCAATGTAAAATATTTGTCATAAATTTTAAATATGTTGTATCGTTTCAGATGAGTGGCTTAGTAAAGTTGAAAATAGCTAAATTTATGGTCATTTTACCCCACCTGACCCTATCTTTTTTTCCCTTCTGAGCCGCAGATATTAAAGAAAATGCGAAAAGAACGTTAAAAAAGTTTTGACCCTTTAGCCCCGTTTGGGTACGAATTCTAAACAATCCTAAAAGTGATCCTATCTCTTTTCTTCTGAGATTGAAAAGAACATTTTAGCCCTTAACCCCATTTGGATGAAACTTGCATTTCTATTAGTTACATTTTAAAGCAAAGTTTTACGGCAATCTCTTTCCTCAGAGATATGAAGGGAAATGTGAAAAGAACGTTTTTGCTCCCTTATCCCTGTTTGGGTGCAAATTTCAAAAAACGCTGAAATTGATTTTTAGGTATTTGTATTAGTTGCATTTTAAAGCAAGAATATTACGGCTATCTCTCCCCCCCCCAAGATATGAAGGAAAACGTGAAAAGAACATTTTGGGTCGCCACCCCCACCTGGGTTCGAATTTTTAAAAATCGCTTCTTAAATGACGCCTTGGGCACAAAAGCTATAAGCTCCTAAAACTTCCTGTCATTATCTCCAGTAGATTTGGCTGTGCGGTGATCGTATGTCAGTCAGGACATCTTCCTTTATATATATATATAGAGAGATTATAACAGTGCTACTAATTCAAACATTAAACAACCAAAATATTACCTTTGACAGTGATATTTTACTGTAACTGTTCATCCAATTCATAAGATGACTTTTCTGTTACATTTTACTATTTGCATTTAAATAAAATGTGCTAGCAATAGTAAATTATTTTACCTTGAAATGTGTCGATTAAAAAAGGAAAAAAATTTTAGGGAGGTATAAATCACAGAATTTAACATGAATTACAGTTCAAGCCAAAAATGAAGGATTTTATTTGTCTCCTCTGTTACATACCATTTTAATTAATTTATCATTAAAGTACCAAGTTTTTTTTTTTTTTTTTTAATATTTCAAGTCATTTAACTAAGCATTGCTCCCTAAAAACATAATTGTAGAATTTTTAATAAGTTTTAGAGTAAAATACTTTTGTGATTTCCCTTCCGTTATGCTTGGAATTCAACAAAGACACTTAAGTAAATTTTTCAAAAAAATTTGATTTTTGCATTAGCCGTTTATGTTGATTAACTTCATTGAATTCTCTTAATCCTTTTTTTTAAAGGAAAGCAGGAACACACTTTTATACAATTGTCATAAAATCTATGAAATATTTAAAACTTCAGGCATCTGGGAGTTCAAATTAACTTTCATTTAACACAGTTCCAAATTTTTATTCCCATTTTTCAGGAATAGCACAAACGTACTTATTTTATTTCACTTGCTTTAGTAGTTTATGCGTAATTGATAAATATCTTCATATTTAGAACAGTTTTTGCAAAATCTAAAAGTTATCAACATAAATGTAAGCAGTGTAAAACAATTTTTACAAAATCAAATGAAGGTTTTAAAGATTAGACTACTGTATTTTAAGTTTGGTAACCACATATCATGTCAGCGAATTTCATTTCATGAGCTTTAGCAGCAGTGATGCGCCAGCAAAAACTCATGCGGTTTAAAACAATTTTTGCAAAACCTAAAAATCTATTCTTTATTTTTATGAAAATGCATGTACTTATGAGAATTTTGTTTACACATTATGACCCAGTCCCTTGAAAAACAAGTAGTGCTTCACTGTATTTAATTTTCTAAGCATTAAAAGCTTAAATTTTATTTATGACTTGTTATTTATGAATTTTTACCTGCATATTCTATTAAAAAATTAGCAGTTAATTGACTTTACATATTTATGAACACTTAATGTTATATTTTTTGTAATGTGTCGTAAGATTTAAGAAAAATTGAAAAGCAACAAAATTCAAATCTAGCACGAGTATTTTCTCTTGCATTAAAACTAATTTCCTTGCGATTAGTTTTTTGAGTGATTGTGAAACACTACATTTGGGCAATCTGCCAAGGACCGGGTGTCTTGGTAGGAGGTATAAGGGTTTCTAATGCTTATTCCCATGTGATATTAGTAAATAACAACTTGCACACCTGGTCATGATCAAAATTATCACCATGCCACGAAATTCCACCCTCTTGGTAAAAAGACGACAATTACCATTTGACCACTTGGGGTAACAAATCATTACTTTTCAACATGATCTGTTACTAAATCACCCAAATATAGAAGTTTTGACTCAAATTGAGTGCATTTTACTTTCATTCAAGATATCTGATCCATATCTTAAAGAGTCCGAACACCTGTGGCTTTGGATTCTCAGTGCCTACATAACTTAAATCTGATTTGTAAAGTATCTGCATCGTTTGATTATTGAATGATCCGCTAATCAGATTCTGATCTACAACTTGAAACAGTCGTTCACTAGACAAACCAAAAAGTTCCCCAATTTTTGGATATTTTTTATGAAATTCCCTGATGGATAAAGTATCCCTGATTTTCCCCCCCATGATCTGTTGCCACCCTGCTTTTAAATATGGGTCTTAACACTGACACAAGACAAACATTTACCAGCCCTTTTAGACAGCATGACTCAACATGAACTATTGAAATAAATTAACTTAATACACAATATAGGTTTAGTGAAAGTGAAATATTCGACAGTTAAGAGCAACACTTTGCACGTCAATTGAAAATTGATATTACTTTTAAGACCCATATTTAAAGTAGTGTGCCATGTCTGCAGTAAGCTTGATCAGTCATGCAGGGGCAGAATTTTGTCATTCCTTCTGCAACAAGCTGTAAAAACATTTTTCTGCAGCACATCGTATATGTATGCAACAAGACATGGGTGCGTTCAAACACTTAATTGAAAGTCACATGAAAGTGGTTCTCAGCCAATACAAGCTCTGTCAAGAGAACTTACCTGCAGAGGATCATTCTGTTTCTGCTATGGGGAAAAGTCATTACTATGCTAAAATGAGTTCTTGCCTTTTCTATGTGTCATATTTCCTAGAACATTAACTTGCAAAGTAACCTATTAATGCACATCGTCTTCTAGAATTGGTACTTCAAGAGCGTATTATATTATCAGTCCTGATACCACAAATTCATTTTTTCGTGGCCTACAAGCTGAAAAGTTGTGCATTGCACGATATTCTTATGGTAATTGGTACTTGCATATTATCCTGGTGGTCATTCCTGCCGAACCACTTTCTTGTCAAATGAGTTGCCAATCTTATTCAATACACTAATAATTTCATGTGCCCAGCATTTACCTAGGCAAAAAAATTGCTCGTCTTGGCAGACCGCTGGGGCAAATTTTCTTTTTATCAGTGCTAAATATGAATTTCTGATACCTAAAGAATTTAACCAAAATACAATGAAGTATATCAATAGTGAACCATGCAGGATTTATGTATATGCTATAGCCTAAGGCCCCCAAAAGATTACATTTTGGGCATCTGAAAAACCAAAGTTCCAAAGTCTTTGTCAAAGACTAGATGGGAAGCACATTCAATCCACACTGGCGTAATACCTGATAGTTATTGAATCAGCTGCATCTTGATTCTAGAGAAAGGCAAAGCAAGAAATCAAGCCATAAATATTACGAACAAAATGGAGGACTTTCCTTTGGTTTTTCAGACACCCAAAAAGGTAATTTTTTTGTGGGAGAGGGAGTGCTAAGCTATAGCTTATATGCAAATCCTGCAGCAATTACATTCTAGGCAACTGCTCTATGTTGCACATTTCAACAGAAGTTCCTGCATATTTGCAATCACTCATTTAACACTACTGTGTTACTTAAATTTGCAAGAGTCTACATTTATCAATTGAGAGCTGGCAAAATTTCCTAGAGTCCAAAAATATTTATTTGGTATGCAAAAATATATTTAACAATTGTCTGCATCTGAATCTTTTCCCTTCAATGCACCCCCCCCTTAATTAAACTGCAAATTGTTCTCAAGACAATGAAAAAGACACTTGAGCATATTAAACAACTTTTCCTAAATATTTTAGCAGCTTTTCTTTTTAAATATCTAGGAAAGAATTACGAAATTTGTAGCTTCAGACATGCAATCTGATGGAGAATTTATAATCTAACAAGATCACCCTATTAATACAAAAGCAATAATTAACACTGGAGCTATTTTAAATATGCTAATGAAATCACAGAGAGGGACTAGGTCCCATTTATACTATGCACCGAATATTCGGCCGTTTTGACGAATTAAATATTCAGAACGAAATGGAGTTAAATATAAGAATAATTTTAACGACTTTTTCAATTTAATTTCTAGCTAATATTTACAAGTATACAATTTAAATCTTTTAAAGCTTATATTTAACATTACTAATAATTTTCAGACATAGCGCAATTAAGCATTTTTATTTACATTATGTTCAGAACTGGAATTTTTCTCTCGTACTATTAGAAGTAATGATAAAACACATGCAATAATTTCATTGTACTATACATTACTTTAAAATGTAACGCTAAAACTCTAACGTGAAACAAAGTTTCACTTACCTTGACACAAGGAACAAAACTAAATGAACGTGCCAAGCCATCAATATGACGACTTTTATTTAACACAAAATACAAAAAAGAAACTTTACAGCCAAAAAAAATTGAACTTCATAACTATGAATGAAGAAATGTTGAGAAAATTTTATGAGTTCGTGAAAGTTCTCAAAAATTTAATACCTGCAAACGGTAGCTTCACAGACAGTTCAGTTCAATATTTGTGAAGCCATAAAGCTTTTTTTACAGTTCTTGCATCACATTCTACAATAATTTAAGTTAACTTAATGGAATGCTTAATCAACCTCTTCAATTGTTGGCCCTGAGCTTCCACCACCAGGCGCTGCACCAGCTCCAGGGAATCCGCCAGGCATACCACCAGGAGCTCCACCAGCAGATTGATATAATTTAGTGATGATAGGATTACAAATGTTTTCTAGTTCTTTCTGTTTGTCATCGAATTCTTCCTTCTCAGCTAGTTGATTGGCATCTAACCATTTTAGTGTATCATTCACTTTGTCGAGCACTTTCTTGCGGTCATCTTCAGAAATCTTATCTTTAAGCTTGTCATCTTCAATTGTAGATTTAATGTTGAAGGCGTAACTTTCGAGGGAATTCTTTGCAGAAATGCGACTCTTCTGCTTTTCATCATCTTCCTTGTATCTTTCGGCATCTTTAACCATCCTTTCAATTTCTTCTTTGGACAGCCTACCTTTGTCGTTGGTTATCGTAATCTTGTTTTCTTTACCTGTGCTCTTATCTACAGCAGATACATTTAGGATACCGTTAGCATCAATGTCGAAGGTAACTTCAATTTGTGGTACACCTCTAGGTGCAGGTGGAATGCCTGTAAGTTCAAATTTGCCCAACAGGTTGTTGTCCTTAGTCATGCCTCTCTCACCTTCGTAAACTTGGATCAAGACACCTGGCTGGTTATCTGAGTAAGTAGTGAAAGTTTGTGTTTGCTTAGTGGGAATTGTGGTGTTTCTCTTGATGAGGACAGTCATGACACCGCCTGCAGTTTCAATACCAAGAGACAACGGTGTAACATCAAGCAACAGCAAGTCTTGAACTTGTTCAGATTTGTCACCATTCAAAATAGCGGCTTGAACAGCAGCACCATAAGCGACAGCTTCATCAGGATTAATACTCTTGTTCAATTCTTTACCATTAAAGAAATCTTGCAGCAATTTCTGGATTTTCGGGATACGGGTTGAACCACCGACCAAGACGATATCGTGAACTTGAGCTTTATCCAGCTTTGCATCTCTAAGAGCTTTCTCAACAGGCTCAAGAGTGCTTCGGAACAAATCTGCATTCAATTCTTCAAAACGTGCTCGAGTAATTGTAGAATAAAAATCTATGCCTTCAAACAAGGAATCAATTTCAATACTGGCCTGGGTGCTGGAAGATAGAGTTCTCTTTGCTCTCTCGCAAGCTGTCCTCAATCTTCTAAGGGCTCTTTTATTGCTTGTCAGGTCCTTCTTGTGTTTTCTTTTGAATTCAAGGACGAAGTGGTTAACCATTCGATTATCGAAGTCTTCACCACCCAAGTGAGTATCTCCAGCAGTCGACTTTACCTCGAAAATGCCATCTTCAATAGTTAGAATTGAGACATCAAAGGTTCCACCACCAAGATCGAAAATGAGGACGTTTCTTTCTCCGGTTCCTTTCTTGTCTAGACCATAAGCAATTGCAGCTGCTGTGGGTTCGTTAATGATTCGAAGTACGTTGAGTCCAGCAATCGTACCTGCATCTTTTGTAGCTTGCCTTTGAGAATCGTTGAAATAAGCAGGCACTGTAACAACAGCATTGGTAACAGGTTTACCTAAATAAGCCTCGCTGATTTCTCTCATTTTTGTTAACACCATAGAAGAGATTTCTTCCGGGAAGAAAGTTTTACTTTCACCTTTATGTTCCACTTGAATTTTGGGTTTTCCGCCATCGCTGATGACATCAAAGGGCCAATGCTTCATGTCGGACTGCACAGACGTATCATCAAATCGGCGGCCGATAAGTCGCTTAGCGTCGAAAACTGTATTGCTTGGGTTCATCGCAACTTGATTTTTGGCGGCATCTCCAATTAATCGTTCCGTTTCGGTAAAAGCAACATAACTAGGAGTTGTGCGATTACCCTGATCATTAGCAATGATCTCGACTTTACCGTGTTGAAAAACACCAACACATGAGTATGTTGTACCAAGATCTATACCGATAGCCGGAGTCGCCATTTTTCAATATTCAGACAGACAATCAACGGAAAATAAGTCCTACCCACACGAAGTAATACGGCAGAAAGATCTAGGCAAATGTCGCTTCAGATGAAACAGCCGCCTTTTAGGGATATACCGAATGTTCTAGAACAATCTTTGGTGTTCTAACCAATCAGAGTTCTGCACGGTCTTTCATGATGTCATAGCACCTGCAACGTAGATTCTCAATGGCACTCTGATTGGCTGTTGTCTGTATAGTGATTTTTCACTGTTTCAATATGAGTACAATATTTGGCGTTAAAGTGCTTCTGTTGGCGTTTAAATGGAACTGCACACGCAGCAACGTGTAAAAGATAAGATTATCTTAGAAGTTTTCACATTACTATCATATTTGTATTAATTATTTTAGGGAACTTTTCCTAAATGAAACAACCACAGTTAGTTTAATTAGTTAGTTTAAGTTCGAGAGTATGTATATATATATATATATATATATAAAATATAAATGTTATACGACTGCATATTTAAATTAATTTCATGCTTTGTAACCGAGCAATACAAAATCATAGTGCAGAAAAAAATATTAATTCGCCACAAATATTAATGCTCCACGTGAATAATAGTATAGAATTTGTTTTATTATATATAATTTCTGTAATTATTAAGCACAATTTTATTAAATTGTGACAACAATCCCCCCTCCCCTTGTTAGCTTGGCGATTTATATTGCCGGCTGCTATATCGCCAAATTTGTTAGGGTAACCTAGAGTATAGCATATGTTTGCTTCTTCTTAAGTGAAATTAATATTAAAAATATAAATAAAAAATAGATATATTTGTATATGATTAACAAATACAATATTCTAATGAACCCTATTTTAATTTATTAATATAGTTGATTTTGGATCATATAGATAATAATCTGAAAAAGTAAAATTTAATGAGAGAATTTCGCCTATTAAATTAACGTTTTTTAAACGTGTAAAAATTTTCAATAGTATACTTTTTATTCTTAAGTTATTCTCAAAATTTAATTATTTTTTAAATTTACAATAGTTTGAGTCGACTATTTAACTTTAACTTTAACTGCACTTTGCGCTCATTTTTGCGGGGAAAATAAGTTTTTCTCAACTAACTCAGAAGCTGTAAATATTTTTTAATTAAAAATGAGCGAAATTCTTGCAACTCACAGTTTACCTTGGTGAGCCTTTTGCTTTCATTTAATAGGTTTAAATTGTAACATCTTATTTTTTTGTTTAATAAATTTGAACCTATTAACTACTCGCGAGTAAAGTGCGTGAAAACATCCTAAATACGGCTTCTAATATTTTGATAATATGAAGTTGTATACAGTTTCTCTTACATGAATGCACAATTTCATTTTACATTAAAATTATTTTACTGATTCACACTTCTCGTAGATTTTTTACTCCACCTAACACAAACAAGAGGTGGTGTAGTTACAAACGAATTTTTTTTTTTGTGTGTGTGTGTGCTAACAAAGCTGCGAAATCGTATTGTAGTCGTAGTAGTGACAAATAAGTTTTAAACAAAATCTGGTGTGCGTTATTTTTCACCTTTTTCCCCCTTCAATAATACCCCCAGACAGCACATAAGCTTAAATCAAGCTTGACATTTCTTTGAATTTGACGTATTAATACAAGCTTGACAGTTCAATTCATTTTAAGCTTGCAGCAAGCTTGGAGATTACAAAAAAAAAAAAAAAGCTACAAATATTTTCCCTCCGAATTTAAGTCAGTTGAACTGTCAAGCGTGAATACAACGTGATTACTGCTTGATTTGGAAAGCCACATCCACATAAGAAATAATTTATCATCAGTCATAAATGTACTTGACCATAGAATTTAAAAAAAAAAAAAAAAAAGTTCTATATTTCCAAATATTGAAATTCTTCAAGATAAAATACAAATATACTATAAAATTGATTTCAAAATCAATCGTTTGTCTCGATTTTGGCCAATATTGCCCAACATGAGTGTTGCGATATTGAAAGTTTTAAAACGTGTGCTGCTTTTAAGTTTATATTATGCTTATTTTCCTATTAGTAGAGTCCATAAATCACACAACATTATTTTAATTATGATTCATCCCATGAAAAAATAAAAGGAGGAGAAAGGTATTGGCCAATATTCTCGCCAAAAAATGCCGTGACAACCATAACAGTCACTTCAAACTTTAGTCGTATCACCTTGACTCAGATTGGCATGGTGGTTAGGACGTTGGCTTCCCACACCTTGGTTCCCGATCCATCCCAACTGTGGAAGTTAGACGGAAACAAATTAAAATAACTCGTGGTTTCAGCGTAGAGGGGAAAATGCATGAAAAAATAAAATATATGAGGAGAGTTCGCCAATGGGTGCCCCATGTATTTAGGAAATTTTTTAAAGTTTGAATTAAGCTTGCTATGTCAAGCTTAATGCAAGTTGGGCAAGTGTAAGAACTTGAACAGTTGATTATAGCTTGCATTAAGCTTACACGCTTGAAATTTTCAAGTTTATTGACTTGATAAATAAAGCTTACTTCAAGTTTGACGCACATTTGCTGTGCTGTCCGGGACAAGTCATCACCCTTGTTTGGATTCTACCCCTTTCCCACCTCCTTCCTGCCAAAAAAAAAAAAAAAAAGCAACTACAAAAATTTCTTAAATTCCTGATAATTAATTATGTGGCGGCACGAGATCACCTCCGCGCACACAACACCCGGCAATTGAAGGCCGGTCGAATAGGTACCTTTTGGCAGAGCCGGATTGCGCCTCATTCTACCATCCATAAGTCCCTGGGTTCAATCCCAGCTCTCGCCGCACGCTCTCCCTTCAATTATATACTCTATGCTAAATTCAAAAATGCAAAGTATTTGTGCCAGCAGTTTCGCATGACCTGCTGGTGCCCAATTATATACATCCGATCCACTAATCTCTAGTTTACCCTGTACTACATGCACCAAAGTTTAAAATTTTAAGAAATGCACTCATCCTACATTTATTTATAATGTTAATGCTTCGAGGTTAATATTTGAGATATGGTTAGTAGGAGCTAATTATCTGTATAAGAATAATTATTAAAATTATGTAAAAAACAACACTAATGAAAGCAAAATTACAGAAAGTGCAAAATGATGTTTATTTCATTTTGAGACAGGATATTTCACTGCTAAATTTGTAAAGAAAGTAGTATTATTGGTTGCATCATTCCGTAGCAATAATCAGAAATACAAAAATAATAAATTACTGAGATGCATTAGTAGGGAAGAATTCAATTTCAACAACAGAGATCTACTCTTCGTTGTATAGGATATAAGGCCAACCGTGCTGGCAGAAAAACATCAAATGTAGGAAATACAATGCTTGGTTTAAAAAAGTTAAATCTTTTAGCTACTCAAAATTTCTTGTCAGAAAATATATATATTAAAAAAAGAAAAAAAAAACTGAATAATTCCAGAAATTTATCCAAAAAGAATTGTGAAAATTCATATATTAAATTCTAATAAATTGATTCTTTCATAAAGTATGGTTACAAGCCGATTATGACCACTCAATTCAGGTAATTAGAAAAAAAAGTTGTTTGCTGTGTGTGTGTGTGTTTGGCGGGGTAGAGTCCTGCACGGGCCGGCCCAGTCCGTGAAAGCCCGACCTGACCCGTCCCGCGGGCTGGGTACGGGTATGGGAATAATAAATCTGTTGTCAACGGGCCGGGCCAGACTCATGTCTAGTTTTTTCCCCCCCTACCCTTTCTGCAACCAGCCAAAAAAAAAAAAAATATTTTTAGAAATTGGCTTCTGTAGGTAATAAATTATGGAATCATAGGGCTAATCTCTGTTTACTTGAAAGACTGATGTGGGAAAGTACTCAAATTTTGTTGCACTTAGAAAAAGATGCCATAAACGTCTGTTTTCCTTTTGTATACCATTAGTGGCGCCTATGATGGCCCCAGACCGAGCTGATACAGCTATGTTCCGATTTCAGGTCGACCGGAGATTTGCACATTATTCCACTTTCTGAATTAACATCTAATTAAAAATATTCCACTTTTCAGAATATATATGCATATAAATGGGGGGTTATTTTAATATTAGTATTAATTTAATGTAGTAGTTAACATTAATAACTTAATATAAAATGCCTGAAAAATATTTATTTATAAAGACGAGCAAATAGATCGATATTTTTTAAAATTTCTGGAATTTTCGAATTTTTGTTCCTCAATTATGGGCCCGTGCGGACCAGGCCGGGCCTTGATGCTTGTTTCAAATGTGTTACAGGCCGGGCCTACAGATTCTAGAATCTTCGGGCTTGGGCCGGGCCGGGACTCAATTTTCAGGCCCGTGCAGGTCTCTAGTGTGTGTGGTGGTGTGGGGGGGGGGGGGCAACTGTAGAATTTCTTGTAAAGAGGCTCCTTCCTAGACTACATCCCTGATAGGATTCAGCTTGAAAATTGCTATATGTGTCGGGTCATTCCGGTGTATTCACATATTACATTCAAGATTTTTCACAGTAAAAGTTTGATATACTTGTACATTTTTCAATATGAAAGTATAAATGAGAAAGTTTGCAACCGTTTTTAATGCTTTATATACCACTTCAACTAAATTCCTATGAAGTTTCTGTTTGTTGTTCCAAATAGATTTTTTTTAAATTAATAAACTTTTGTTACATATGGGACATCACAAAAAGCTGTTTTTAAAGTACCTCCAGCAGTTTGGATTTTGCTCTGAATTTATGAAGCAGTGTCACAAATAATTTAATGGATAGAAGAAAAAAAAACACAATTATTAATTAACTTTAAAATTATATATTTAAACTGTATCATTAATTAATAACTATTTGTGTTACGCACGGAATACAGTTTGATAAAACTGCCCTTCATTGGCATTTTCCCCTACACTTTAATCTGTTATGTCAATTACTTAACAAAAAATAAAAATTATGAAAATTCCCAATAGAAGTAACTATGAAAATCGGTATAAAAATTCACAAAGATAAGTACCGTCCCCATGGTAGAAACAGGTGACACAGCGACATTGTCGCAGAAACAAAACGATCCACTGCAGACAAATTGCCTTCAACAGAGTTGAAAAATGTACTGAAGCTTTCACATAGGTGCCAACTTCATGAGGCTTGAAGGGGCTTCAGTCCCTTCAATATTTTTATTCTGGGGGCTGAGCCCCTTCAAAAATTTCACTCCAAACTTTTTACTGTCAGATCATATTTCTTCCTTCAAATTGGTTGAACTTAAGAATCCTAAAATTAGAGAATGTATCGCTAGTTTTTACTGTCCCCCCCTTTTTTTTTTCACTGAAGGAATTAGGAATTATGTTGGGTGCCTCTAATGCCGTAGGCACAGATATCGGCCTTATCAAGTCCACAAGTACAAACAAATGACCACCAGATAGGTAGGCACAAAGAAAGTAAAAGCGGGTGTTTTCCTCTCAAGAACCCTTCAGATTTCACACCGTTATACAATTGATAGTGGAATTGCTTTCTGGAAGGTAAGACTGTGCTTTTTTTAGAAGGGTTGTTCTCATGTAGTTTTCTTTTTTTTTTAAATTCGTACAGCAAAAGCTTTCACTTTTGTTCTATTGTGAGATGCAGACTCTTCTGTAGACGTCTGACCATAAGGGAGATTTTCTCACTGTCCAAAACTGCAAACGATAGTGACATTCCCATTTCTCACCAGTATTAACAGGGTGACGACAGATCATGGAAATCATGAAAAAATCCGGGTACTTTATCCATCTGGAAATATCAGGGAATTTTGTAAAAATATCCAAAAATCAATTAACTTTAGTTTGTGCCTAGTGAACAAGATCATTTTTAGTTTTGGATCAGTGTCTGACTCGCAAGTCGTAGTTTCTTTTCGGATCATGCAATACTCAAGTGATGCAGACACTTTACGAATCCAAGACTCTGAAGTGATGCAGGCACTATAATATAGTGCCTACATATGAGTCAAAACCACAGGTATTCGGACTCGTACTAAGATACGGATCATACAAGAAACCAGACATACAAATCATATAGACATAGGCATAACTTATTAAGGGCAAGAGAGAGCAATTCCCCCTATAATTCAAGAAAATTCAAATATAACCTATTTGAAAATGGTATTTTCTACAACAAAAACATACCCCTTCCCCAATGTTAAATGCCAGCTTAGATATGTGTATCAATCAGTTATATGAATGCAAATACGAAACACTGTTTTTGCTTGGATCAGTATTTCTGCATCTGGGCGATCCAGTAACGAATCAAATTAAAAAGTAACTATTCATTACCCCTAGTGGTCGATCTTCGATTGCCCTTTACACGAAGGGGGTGGAATTTTGTGGTCATTGTGACCCCTGTCCCTTTATTTTACTCTGGAGTTTTCTACTGTCACAATAATTTTGATTGTTGTCAGTTATACGATGATCAGGGAAAAATCAGGGAACTCTGTTTCATAATTTCTATAGCCACCCTGATTAAGTTTCAATGCTGAAAATAAACCATTTAAATGTGACTTAAAAACAATTCAAGGAAGAAAATTACCTGTCAATTTTGAGTTTGAAGATTTCAAATCATGAAGAACCTTGTGAGATAGATGAAAAGTTGATGTTTAACACAGTTTCAAATATAGACTGTATTCATTTCTTTACACACTTTATCGAATAATTACTAATACCAAACGCTTAACATTTCTGATTTAGCTACAGTTAAGAGCTAAGTAAAAAATGATTTTGTAAAAAATCTTCGAGGAGCACAACTTCTAGATTATATTTTATAATTGTTTTCTCTTATCTTCTGTTTTTACACATAAAACTCCCTCCCCCTTCCAGAGGCGTAACCAGAGGTGGGGGCCTACGCGGGCTGAGCACTACCTAGCAGTCTCCCAGCCCCCCTATGATTTTCAAAGATTTAATTGTAAGTTTACCCATAAATACAGAAATTTAAAAACGAGCATTTTAAATCTTTAAGAAGACTCATTGTTTTGGTCGAATTTCTCTTCATAATTGCAAAATTTCTGTATGGTTAATTATTTTGCTGCTCTTGGCTGCAATGTGATGCCCGTGATGGTTTCAGGGGGGAGGAGTCACGGGAGTCATGACCCCCCCTTCCCCTACCACCCAAATGGTCTTTGACTAAGGGGCTTAGATTAACCATCTCCCCAAGAAGAAAGAAAAAGAAAAAAACTGAGTGCCCAAGCCGAGCTTGGACAAGGGCCCAAACTTCGGAGAGGCCTTGATCATGTGCATACGTATCACATTGTGTTGCTGAGAGAGAATTCCTCTTTAGAAAACCATTGTTCTCTGACTAATTTACTTTATTTTATAATAACACTAAAGTATGCACACAAAATATTCTGACTATGTGCTCAGACGCTGTTCCTTGTATTTGGCCCCCACCCTTTCAAATAGCCTTCCTCTTCTGTAAAAGCACTCTAAGGAGCACCTATGTTTGTAAATTATTAATTTATGGAATCCAAATCTAGCATAACTGCTACAAAACCATAAAAATTATACAGGAGGAAGGGGGACCATAACTAAACAGGGCCGTATTACCCATTAGGCTGAGTAGACTTCTACCTATGGTCCCTACCATTTTAGGGGGACTCCGTTAAAATTTAAAAGGAAAAAAATGTAATCAAACATTATTAAAGCTATTTTAGTGTTAATATTTATGCAGTATATGTAACTCTGAGAAAATAATTCTGATTAATTAGTGACTGTACACACACGAAAAACTTTTTGGCATTGTTAGCCACTGTACTTCTTAATTGAAATTTGAATGAATATGTGCTAGAAAGTTTGAAGCTGATTATTTGGCTTGAAGTTTTATATGCACATTTCAGTGATACCCTGCATCTACATTAGGCGGATCTATATTTTGCAAATTCAATAATGAGAATTTTTAGTACTCCGTCTACTCGAAAGGGTTATGGTAATCATAAGAAGGCTTTTAACAAAAAACCCTTCATAGCCCTGTCATCACAATCGCATTTTCGTCGAAAAAGTATGAAGGGACCGCGTAAATTTCTTAGCTTGTGCCGGATCTTGGATTTTCGCGAAGAGGGGCAAAAAACACAAAACTAACTCTTCCCGGGCAAAGCGGAGGGGTGAACACTTAAATCTGGCAATTTGCTTGTACCTGTGCCTTGGGGTGGTGAGGGGATATGTAATGCATTTTGATAACAACAACAACAAAAAAGAATAGAGTTTCTTCTAGAAAATATTAAAGAATAAAGCTGACCGTTTTGACAGTTTCTAACAATTTTGCTCACTACTAAAGTGACCCTCAAAGATCCTAAAGTTTTTAGGTTAACAGAATCCTTGAAGCATTTCAAATAACCCTATTGGGTACAGGAAAAGATTGCGCTAGGTCACGTGATTGGAAAAAACACTCTAAACCGCTCAAAATGTAAAATTGTCATTTTGGACGGTAATGCCATCTATTGATAGTTTGGTAAGCACAGTTGATGCAATCTTCGTATAAAAAACACTAAAATAACTTTGGGGCGGGGAAAAAAAAAAAAAAAAAAAAAAAGACGTCATCGATATATAATAGTAAAAATTAATTTTGCAAAGAAACAAAATAAATAAAAACTTTGTATGAAATACACACATAAAATGATACTTATAGAAAGATGCGATCGTTTCGACTGAAAATTCGTTCAGTCTTCCTCAGTCAAAGCCCTTCATCTCACTGTGAGACGAAGGGCTTTGACTGGGGAAGACTGAATGAATTTTCAGTTGAAACGATTGTATTTTTCTGTAAGTATCATTTAACATCTATCGCTTTATCATCTTCCCTAAGGAGTGTAAATCATGATCAATTTTAGAGCTTCAAGAATCGCGTGATCCCTATCCCTGCATAAGAGCTGCACTACTCACTGATGCGAGCCGCATGTGATGTGACTTGTAAGTAGTTCTATGGCCACATCTGTTGTATACCATTGTTTATCACATAACACCCAGCTTATATTCTTGATTATGTAATATCCCAAGTTTATGTAACCCCTGCTTGTTTTAGTGTATTAAATTGTTTTACACCTGTCATTCATTACATTCTTTATCATTTTATAACAGCTTTCTAATATATATATATATATATATAATGTATGTACTTTCTTAATTTTTATTCTTCAGGGTTGAAAAGTATCGCCCAGAAAAATTAGATGATCTGATTTCTCATGAAGATATTATTCGTACAAGTAATTGAAATTTTCATTATTGTAACCCCAAACACTCAAATATGCAAATTGGATTTTGTGTATTTGACAATGATATCTACAAATTTAAATGGCTAAGCTTCAATATGACCCTTACCTGATTTTGATGCCAATGTTTAGCACTGAAATCTGTTTCATGGTAACCTCAGTTTTTTTAATGGCAATTGAGATTTCTTCCTCATCAATTCCTTCAGATAATGTGCTTGTTTTATTTCTTAATGGGCTTTTATTAACAAAAATAAATGTTAATATTAACTAAAATACTATGAAATCAAGCTTTCTCTAAACGTATATGCTTTGTCTAAAAAAATACACTATATTAAAAAATATGTAAAAGCCATTAAGAAATTTCCAAGTCAAGTTACTGAGCAACACTGATGGATTTAGAGGTATGAGTGAGGACCTTACAGCAACAAAGGAGTGAAAGGCTCCTAGTTATTTTTCAAACAAGTTTAGCAATTTTTTTTTGATGATCTGCTTGCTGAAGTGGGTTCAGTGTTAACTCATAGCCTAACAGTCCTAGTTTCAACTCTGGTGAAGATAGATTTTATTTATGCAAAAAATGTATCCACTCGTCTGGTGCTGCACTCTTAATGCAGTGTTGATGTGGCTTGCAATACAACTGATCATGTTAAGCGCTAGTACTGTTTGACTACTGATTAGATTGAAATGTGAACAAATGGTTTAGGAACGGAAACAGGCACGTCCATTAAGCAGCTATCAGACGACAGCTCTATGCACTACAAAATGCATGTACTGCATTTTGCCCGTCAAAAGCAAGATAAAAGATTGCTTTGCAGTGTAAAAATATGACCAAGCTGAATGGTGCAGAGTTGTCAACTTGGTGATGATATCGCTCTTTCTGTGACAAATACTAATTATTACTCGCTATTTTTGCAATGAAGCAAAGTTAGACAGATCGTGGATTTTATATACTATATGTGTGTGTGTGAATTTGCACTGTAATTAACTAAAAGAATGAAAGATTTGAAGCAGCAAAGACTGTCTTTTCTGCTCCAAGTTAGACAAAGCCCCCTGTTTCCCTCCCCCCCCCTCCCCCGAAATTTAGAATTTTTTTAGCAAAATAATAATGAGGCCTTTTTGTGAAAAATTCTGTCTTTTTCACCATTTGGACCTCCTCCGAAAATTTTGACCTGTCCCGATTTTTTTTTTGGGGGGGTATGGCCCTGTATTAGAACACACACGCATACAAAAAAAAAAAAAAAAAAAAAAACCCACTGGTTTTAGACCAAAATAAAGTAAAACACTTAGTCAAAAACATGCGTATACTGTTCCACCATAAACCAAAACATTTTTAGGTCATTGTCTTAGATTACATGCAACATTATACTTGGGACTCCCGGATACGGATATCCAGCACTAAACATGTATTTAGTTATTATGTTTTTTCATTTTTTTAAATATAATGATATCAGAACAATAAATTGCAAATATGTTTAACACATCATTAAAGTATTTTTTAATAATTGGCTTATAATTTACAAAAACTAAATATCTTTACATATATGCTTGTAGAAAAAATGTTACTTAAAATATAAACAGTTAAAATACTCTTTATGTGTACACTATTGGCTGAAGCAAATAAATTTTAACCATGACTTTTGATAAGATACCTATGATAGATGATTTATTTTTTTCCAAACATAGGCTTAATGCCTTTTTCTTTCTCTTTTAACCATTTAATATTAATTTACATTAATAATGAAATGAATTATAATGGAATTATAATTCTCTGCATTTGCTGACGAGCATTATTTTTGATGACTTACCATGATTGAAATTGCATAAAAGTATGTAAAGTTGTTCACTTTATTTTATCATTTTCATGTAATTCTATTATTTCTGATTGTCAAACCTTTTGGAATCTAGTGATTTGGCAGCCATTTTTTGGTTGCCAAAAAATTGCCAAGATAGGGCTTATATCAAAGCTGCACATGTAAATAATTATTAATTGGAGCATAGTTTTATTGAGACATATTTTGTAATCTATATATTATATAAAAAAGTATCTGTAAGGGCATATTACTTAAAAAAGGTAATTATTATAATAGCAGCTGAAGTATGTCATTGACAGGTTAATTTGTATTGCAGATACAGTGAAACTTCTAATTTTCTTGCATTTTCCCAGAAATAAAGTAAACAGATGCGATATTCCAAACCAGTCACTCTATGACAAATCAAAAGCAGGTGAAAGTACATGTAGAAATCTTGTAGGCTAGAGAAGAGACATTTTTAACAAATGAATAATTTTACTGTTGGAGCAGCACATTGATGTGGATCATTGTGTGATGTCACATGAAAAAGGAATTTCAGAGGGGAATTTAGCAGTTATTTTTGGTTGGGAGAAACCCAAAAAGCAAATTTTAAGAGAAATAGATTTTACAATGACAAATTCAAAATGCATGAAGAATTCAGGATAAGTGCTCTTTTGTCAGAAATAAGAAAGTAGAGAGAGAAGTAGTTTCAGAAAGAGGAAAAAGAATGAAACATTCCAAAATTTATAAATATTTTACTAAATTTTAAAAATATGTTTGTGTAATTACTTTTGTATTAGTTCCATCAGTAAGAAAACAAACATTTTTTAGCATTTTTCTTGGTTATCAATGTTTATGTCTTTGAGTGGCCACCTCTCTTAATGACTGATTTTTCGCTGAATGGTGGGTGGTCATTCCCAAGGAGTTTCATTGTATTTGAAAAGTGGCCATTTTTGTTTTATTGTTGGCATATAAAGATTGGTATTAGCATAGTGATACAGTTTTGGAAAGCAAAGTAATAACTTCACTGTATTGTTAAAAAAGTTACAGGTTAGAGTGTAATAAAACAAATTGCAAATAGGCAAAAGAAAAAACTTTTTATTTTTCTAAAAAAGTTTCAATTTTTTCTTTTAAGGATAAGTTTTAGAGGTAATTTAAATTTTCAGATAATGAGAGTCACGAATATTAAATTGAAAAGAGATTATCTGGAAAATGCTTTTTGCAGGAAGCAGTGTATATTTGATACTGCCTCATCTGATTTGATTATAATTAGATGAATTTAGTTAATATGAAAAAAAAAAAAACTTTATCTGTACCTCAAAAAGTATTCAAATTCAAGGAGAATTCAAAGCTTATATTTTTAAATGATTAAGCACTTACTATGCAGCAAAATTTCACTTTAGTCATTTTCAAGTAATGCACAGATAAACTTTTGCAATAAAAAAAAAAAAAAGCCTAATTATTAAATTTTAGTAATCTCCTCCCCTGTGACTATATAAATTTTATTTGATTAATTGTAGCTATTTTAATATTTTGTCTCATGAAGATTTTGTATGATTTTCATGCAATTGACGTAAGGATTAAATGCTTAAGACTTTCAATTTTTATTTTTAGTTACAAAATTTATAAAAGAAGATAAACTCCCACATCTTCTGTTTTATGGGCCACCTGGAACTGGAAAGACCTCTACAATTCTAGCATGTGCTAAACAGATTTATTCACCTGCTGAATTCAGTAGCATGGTTCTCGAGGTATGCATTTTTATTTATGTATTGAGAAGCATTATTTATGTATTATGCCATTACATTTTATTCCTAATTATCAGTACTAATTAATGTTTAGGTCAATATGAATAATCGAACAATGGACATATAAACTGTGAGTTTTGATTCTTATGGCTCCAAGTATGCAATTCAAGCATATCAATGTGCTGTATTCAACTTATAGTGTGCCTTTCAAGTTAAGAACTTGCAAGTCAAAATGTTACAAGAATAAGTTGATGTTACCAGCTGATATTTAAACTTAAAAGTTGAAGTGTTAAAAGGGTTAAATTAAATAAGTTTAAAATGAACAAGAATCCATCAAAAATTAACACTATACTTTTTTTTAAACACTAGAACAGCAGTAGGGGTCATTTTGACCCCTGAACTCTTTTGTCTGCTAATTACTTTTGTTTGGTTGGAAGGAATAGTTTGCAAATTTTTTACTTTTCCTAAGTAGATAAGAACTACCATAATTTATGGAAGAAATGCCGCATCCATGAAAATGAGCATAATTAACTAGAAAATCATCAGAAACACTGCACCCGGAGTAAGCGCTCTCTCTTCCCTCAAAAGTAAACATTTTTTTTTTTGGATGGCCAGCTGTTGATTATGTAATGATCTTTCTTTAGCAAATTGTTTGTTTTAAACTTTGAATGTTGTGTGATAACTCTTGATGTTTCTATGTATTTATTACTTTTGATTTTTATAACATTGGTATTTATTTTAAAAGCACTCCACGTTTTCTGAGCATGTCAATTACTCGTAGTTGAGTTTTTACCGTAATAATAGTGTAAGGCAGTGTTTATTCGGTACAGTACTCCTTCATAGGGCACAAAGCTGCACAGCAGAAAAACACAAATAACTTATAGATGAACTTTTGTTGGAGGGGAAGGCATAAAATGGTTAAACTTGCACTGGGTGCAACATAGATTAGCTTTGATTGAGATTCAGTATTTTAAGAACAATAGAAGTTCATTGGAACACAGGGTTGTGGTTAATCAAGGGCATTTCACTTTTGCGGTATTTTAAGGAACTTTAACCCATCAAAATATCTATATTAAAACCTTCATTAAAATTTAATCATAGTTCTAAAATGTAGATATAAAACAATTTTTTTTTTTTTTTTTTGACTTAATTGAGGAAACATTGGTTGAATTTATGTACCCATCAAAGCGTTGGATCAAACCACCTTTCAACAGGGAATAAGATCGCATTCTCTGATTCGTTATGCTGTGCTCTGTACACTGCAAGAAAAGTACATGATCGGTGGTGGCGCCATCTTTTGAGACAGTTATTACTAAATATTTTTTACGATTTTTCATTGAAAATCGGCTAAATAAATGTAAAAATATCATAAATGCCAACTTAACTATTTTTTAACTTTTATATTGGTAAATGCTGCGGCTTTTCTTCCATTAAGTATGGTATTTTTGTCAATATATCGCATTTAAACATTTTTTTGTTATTTTTGTAGTTTTATTGAGTGGTCAAAATGATCCCTTCTCACTGTTTTCCGTACTTAAGATTTTCCTGCTGTTCTAGTGTTAAGGTTCAAACTAAACATACTTTTCTACAGAGTCAGTACAATCAATATGATAAAAATTGCATGCAAGTAAGGAACACATGGATTTTAATATTTTTTAGATGTTCAGAAGAAAAAGGTAACTTGATTTGCTAACTGCATGAGTAAGAGGCATATGAGTAATTAGTATTTAGTATATATATAGTAAAACTCTGTTTTGAGTCTGAATGGACAAGAGTGATATTTTGTTTATATAAGACCTTAAAATACAGTAGACAAATGATACCTTTGTATGATTGTACATATATAAACTCTAACCCTTTCAATTCCAAGATGGCTCTGACAGCTGTGAATGTAGGCTTCCTGAAATGGCCAGGCAGCTGCCCACACTTCCTACCCACCCCTTTTGTTTAATACTATCCATTTGCAGATGTCAAAATGGGAGAGCTTCTTTTGTGTGCCATTGTTCCCCCTCTCCCACCTGTATTTCAGAACTGGTGCTTTCAAGGCATGGAATGGAATTATCTTGGCCATTTCTGAGATTTACAGTTACCCTCCCAAACATGAGCTCAGGAGTTAATGAGTTAATTAACTGTAATCGAGTATTTTCTATTATGTCACAGTAATATGTCATATCACTTCTGCCTTCAGTTGTGACTTGCCTAGTAATTTTTGAATTTATACTGTGAATAATTTTTAAAGTTATGCATTTGAACTGCTTATCAACAGGTCATTGCGCTTAATTATTCCTCTGTTTATAATTCATATGCAAAATCTGTAAAACCTTTTTTCTCCTTCATTGTTTTAATCATTGGTATATTTTAATGTGTTCTGTTACATAAAGATTTGTTTTGGAAATATCTAGATTTCACTGAAGCAGCTATATGCTCTTCACTAATAGTAACATGTGGGGATGGATGGATGTTTTTTCTGATGATAATATTGTCACTGTCAATAATATACTTACTGTGTTTAATCAACCTGTTTTTTTATAGCTTGCTTTCCAAAAAGCAGAAAACTACTGAACCGTGGGAACAGTCATATGTATTAGAACTTAACTAGCTATGCATAACTTTCTGCTTTCTGCTGTTATACACATAATGTTTTTTTTTCTTTTTAGTTAAATGCATCTGATGACCGTGGTATTGGAGTAGTTCGGCAACAGATATTGAGTTTTGCTAGTACAAGAACTATTTTCAAGTTTGTTCTATTTAAATTATTTGTATTCAGTTCATTTTTTTGCCCCTGTTATAATCAACATGAAAATTCTGTAATTTTTTGTAAATTGTGCACATTATGTATTTTTTTATTTACTTTTTAAGTAAAGATCTTAATTCATTATTAATTATTTTTGTTAACTCTGTAAAAGGCTACAATTTAAAAGGAAATTTCTGTCATTTGTCTTGTGGTAATTTCATTTAAGTATAGTTATTGTGAAAAACTTAGTTAGTTATCACCCTTTTTAAAAAATCCCAGTTAATGAGACAATTGATTCATTTAGCGTAGCTTAGTTATTTTATTTTCATGCTAAAATTTAAATGTACAAGTATTAAAAATCTTGTCATTCTTTAAAAAATTGTAACTTGGGATTCAAAAAGTCTCTTTTCATAACCAGGGGTCAATGCAGAAGAAATTTGGGTAAATTTTGCATCCCCTTCACAAAATTATAATTGATTTAAATGGACTTTCATTGGCATTTTGCCTTACATTTTAATCTCATTGTCAATTATTATAAACAAAAAAAAAATTACTTTTATTAAAAATTGGTATGAAAATTCATGAATTTAAGTATTGAAATTCACAAAATTAAGTATTGAAATTCGCAAAAATAAGTAATTTTCACAAAAATGGGACCCTGGAAAAAAATTCCTATATCGACCCCTGATAACACTGTAGTTTTATTAGCATGCCCTCCACATACTTATACATTGACACACCTTTTTTAAAAGGCTATAATTTTTCTGAAAATATTGTTTTAATGTCGAAAGAGTGATTGCTTATGAAACTGTGGGTCCCCTAATCAAAATATTTCCTGATTTTTGTTATCGAAATATGTGTTTATAACAGTGGAAGCCAAACTTTTTGGTTACACAATTCTACTTGAAAGGTAATATGCCAACCTAGACATTATAATAATCAAAAATTTAATTCTGATGGCTTTTATTGTTTTGTTTGTGATGTTGTAAATTTCAGCATTTAAAGAATTTTCCAGTTTTAAAAAGTAATACTTTTCTGTTATGAGTTTGTTTTGATGTATTTGCATTTCATTAAATTTATTTAAAGTTTCAAAAAATTTATTTACCTCATCGACCCAAGGTGACCATAGATTAAATACTACTTGTTTATAGTTTTTAAAAAATATCTATAGCAGTAATTTAAATAATTCTATGCATTTTATAAAAAAAATTAAGGAAGCAATTTGCTCTGTTGATGAATGATATAAAAATTCATATATTGTTTTGGTAGATTTGATATATACATTTAATGTAACTTCTGTTGTTATCCATATATAAACTACCAAGAAAACTCAAGCTAAGAAAGTAGTACTCTAAAATTTTAGTGTAAAAATAATTTTAAAGTGTTATATTACTAAAATTTTGAATTAAAATACTTTGTTGTGTTATAAATATTTTTAGACTAACTTTTAAAACTGTAGCCTGAGATTAAATGATTTGTCATTTTGTATGATTTATTTGTGAACTTTGAAAATACCTGTCAGATTATCCATTCTAATAATGCTTGTCCATATCATTCTAGTTTTTTAAAATCATTTTAAAAATATTTTGTATGTTTAAAAAAAGAATTATTATTTTATATAAGTACTCAAAAGAAATTTCTTAAAGTACTGAGATTTGTTACTTTTAGACTCTTTCTTTCTTTCTTCTTCTTCTTTTTTTTTTTTTAAAGTTTGGAATCCTTTTGATTCTGTTTTGCATCTTTAATCATAAGATGGGAATGGTGATCACGAATGGCACTTTTCAAAGTGTCCCATGCCCATAGTTTTTTATTTCTTCTTTTTATGCTGATACTGATTCATTTTTTTTTTTCTTTAATTCAAATGCATCATACCTTTTACAGAAAGAACAAATTCTTCTCTTTCAGACATTTACATATAAAATCATAACATTTTAAAAAATAAGGCTTTTTAAAAAATTCTTTTTCAGAAATGTAATTGCTTTTTAATGAAGAGTAAGCTACCTCACCCTCAACATGTACATGTGCACAAACCAAACCAAAGTTTTAGATTTAAGGAATTTCACTTGCTTGGCAATGCCATTTCTTTCTTTTCACTAGCTGTACAGAGAAAAAAATCCTGTGGGATGTCAGAAAATTGGTCTTTTTCTTGACCAAAAAAGCCCCCCATTTTCTCAATATGAAGGGCTTAAAAAATAAAATAAATTCCCCTTACCTCTTTTGAAAAGAAATGGGAAATACATTATCTACATTCTCATACATGTATAGTGTAAAAAGTAATGTTTGCATTTTATTTACATTCTCATATGTTCAAAATTACAGATCTGGTTTTAAATTGATTATTCTGGATGAAGCTGATGCTATGACAAATGATGCTCAAAATGCTTTAAGAAGAGGTATTGTATAGTGTAAATCACAAATATATATTTGACATGTTTATTGTTAATATAGTACTCTAATATATGTTAATTTTTTTGTCTTCCTATTTTCAGTTATAGAAAAATTTACTGAAAACACAAGGTTTTGCTTGATATGTAACTACCTTTCAAAAATCACTCCAGCTATTCAGTCACGATGCACAAGGTTTCGATTTGGTCCGTTAACAAACAAGCAGATTCTTCCTAGATTAGACTATGTAATTAAAAATGAAAAGTAAGTTCATATTCTGTTTTTTACTTCCTTGTATGAAGTATAAGGAAGTAATGTGATCTCAAAAAATTTTGGTAGCCAGATTTCGACAAAAAAAAAAAAAAAAAAAATAGTTGTGACTACCTCTAAATTTACTAAGAATTTTTGCGATGCATCTCATCATATGCATGCATGCATGCACAGCCCATTTTGACTGACCATGAGTCCATTTTGACCAGTTTTCCCTTGACATCTGTACGTACATATGTATGTAACTGGCATATCTCAAAAACTATTGGATTGTAGAAAGTTGAAACTTTATATTTAGGATTATGCTAACATCTAGTTGTGCACTTCCCCTTTTGGTCCCAATCGACTGGATAGTTTAGCTAACAGGGCTGCCCAAAAGATTTTAAATACATTACGCTCTATGGGCAGAAATTCATTAAAGCATATTTTAGAGATATTAGGCTATTTCAAACGATTCAGAAGTGATATATGTTGTTAAGGGTTACAAAATGAATCTCTCCATTGAAAATAGTGTCTATCATTTACAGTTCTGCTACAGGAACACTCAAAAGAATTTCAACACATTGCAGTCAATGGTAGTTTTAGAGACATTTATCAATTTCAAGCACAATACCAGCCTGCCATTAGTTAGGTAATGGTCTGACCACGGTTACAAACCTCCCTCAAGCATTACTATGTGTGTATTTAACTCTCATATCTCAAACTATTATTCGTAGAATGTTGAAATTTCTTCTATTAGATTGTAACATCTAGTGGTGCATCTCGATTTGGGGTTATAAACTACTGGAGAGTTTAAAGCCACCCAAAAGAATTTCAATACATTAATGTCTATGGACATCTTAAATATATTATTACGTCTGTAGTCAGTCATTGTTTGGTCCATGCTCAAAATCTCTCCATTTGTCATCAATCTTGGCAAGTTTTGTCAGAATATCGCCAAATTTGGCACCAAAAATAATTTTGTATTTTGCATAACTCTAAAACTTTTAAATGTAGAATGTTGAAATTTTGTTGTATTTAGAACTATTGTAACATCTAACTGTACATCTTTTTTGATTGCAATTAACTGGGTTATATATGTGGGACCCTCGCTAGGGTCTCCAATAATCAATCGACACAAATTGAAACTCTGGGTTAGCGTTTAATCAACAAAAAAAAACTATTTACATGCAATCTATTTACAAAATGGTTAAAGGAAAACGGACTTCATTCCGATATTTAAAAGATCACTGCCTTCTTGCAGTTTCTAAACGCTATATGGAAAACAAAAGTGCCCAGCTGCCTTCGTGCAGCTGACGTGGGCCGCGTCTCTGGTCGCTCTCTCCAAACCTTTTTAATGCTCGGCTCTCCGAGGTTCTAGGCCGGCGGGCCAGCTCCTCCTGGCGGCGCTCGGGTAATCTCGCCCTACAGGCTCGGGCATCTTGACAGAAGGTGTCCTCACCGTAAAATCAGCACAAAAATCTGAAAAATACAAAACAGAGAGAAAAAAAAGAAAAAATAATACAGTTATTAGAGAGTCATTAAAAGTCATTTAGTTGCTGGACCATAGCTTCATATTGTCCACTGAAGTACATGTTTTGTTAGGACCTTCGTGGTCACCGACTTTCTCCACATCGTATCTGTTGTTGGATTTGACTCGAACAACTTTATAGGGTCCTAGAAACTTTGCTCGTAGTTTCATGCCAGTTCCGAACTGTGTGCGTCGAATAGCCACTAAGTCATCCTTCTTGTAAACATGGGCTTTCTTTCTTTTCTTGTTGTAGCATTTGCGATTCTCTTCTTGGATTTTGAGGATGTTTCCTTTTGCTTCTTCGCAAATAGTGTTTATGTGGTCTATCATCGAATTTATTCTTTCTTCTTCTAGGATTTCTAAAATTCTCTTATCTTCCTTTCGTCTCATTTGAACACCTGTTGGAAGCTCAAACGGTGTTCTTTTAGTGCTTCTTGATGTGGTTGAGTTTATGGTTCTCTGAAGTGCATCAACGTACTTGTACCATTTATTTGGCTCATCTATGGCTAATTTAGACAAAACGGGTAGGATTGTTCCATGTAGTCTCTCTACTTGTCCATTTCCTCTGGGAAGTCCAGTTATTATGGCTAAGTGTTCTATGCCTTCAGTTTCACAGTAATCCTCAAATTCTTTGGAGGTAAAAGCAGGGCCTCGATCAGATATGATTCCGACTGGATTTCCAAAAATTGCTTGCTGTTGTTTTAGTTTTTGTATGGCATCATTAGCGGATGTTGATTTTACTGGATAAAGCCATGAAAATTTAGTGAAACCATCGATTACTGAAAATATATGATTATAATTTTTATTCGTTGTCGGCATCGGACCGATAAAATCAATGTGGTAAGTTGATAATGGTATGTCGTCCTTAGGAATGGGATTAAGGAAACCTTCGCCTTTTCCTCTCTTCTTGTTCACTAATATGCACTCAATACAACTATTTACAACATTTTCAATGCATTTCTTCATATTGGGGAAGTAATAATCTCGTTTTACCAATTCTTCGGTTTTCACTACAGAGAAATGACCTAGTGAATGAGACTTCTTAACAACTTCGATTTGTAACATTTCAGGAACGACAAGTACTTCTTGGTCATTAACTATTTTGTAAAGCACATCATTCTTTAAGACATATGCAACATTTTCTCCTTGTTGTAAGAGGGGCTTCATTGTCTTGATATATTCATCACTTTCTTGAGCAGTAATAATCTTATGCGTTAGTCCATCAGTTGTTAAAAGTGTCACAGGATGTCTACTAAGGGCATCTACATGTTGCATCTGTTTACCGGGACGGTGTACCACTTCCTATTCGAATTCTTGCAAAAAGAGTGTCCATCTGGCTATTTTCAGTGTTAAGTCTTTTTTGTCTAAGGTTTTCGCGAAAGCATCGCAATCGGTGTAAATTTTAAATTTATTTCCAATTAAGTAATTTCTAAATTTCTTGAGGGCTTCTATTATAGCTAAAACTTAGAGTTCATAGCTACAGTATTTTTCTTCTTGCACAGAGGTTTTCTTACTCATGTAATGAATCGGATAGAATAACCCATCATCGCTTTGTTGCATTAAAATAGCACCAAACCCTAATTTAGAAGCGTCTGTGTGAAGCTCTAGTTTAGCACCTTGCTTGAAGAGATGTAGGACAGGCTCATTGCACAAAATGTCCTTAAGTTTTTGGAATGCTGTTTTTTGTTCGTGCTCAAATTTGAAGGGTGTTGAAGCTCTTAATAAGTCGCTTAAAGGCCTTGCTATAGTTGCATAGGATCGAATATATTTCCTAAAATATCCTGTTAATCCAAGGAAACTTTGCACTTCTTCAGCATTTCTAGGTTCTGGGAATTGTTGAACTGCACGAGTTTTTTCCGGAGAAGGTCTAATTGTGCCATTAGTAATTATGTGTCCTAAAAAGTTAATTTCTCGTTTCATAAATTGACATTTCTTTAAATTTAGTTCAAGACCATATTTTGATGCTGTTTCTAATACACGTGTTAACTTGTCAAATCCCTCATTTTCATTTTCAGCTAGTATGATGATATCATCTAGATAAATAATTACGGTACCGTGTTTTAAAAGCTTTCTAAATACGGTATTTACATATCTTTGAAATGTTGAAGGACTATTGGTTAGACCAAAGGGAACTTTAAGGAAGTGAAACTGGTTTGTGTCGGTACGGAACGAAGTGTATTTCCTACTATTCTCCTCAACTTCCACATGGAAAAATGCATTCTTTAGGCGGAGGGTAGTGAATACTTTGCCACTACTTAAATTATCCAAGACCTCTTCAATAATTGGTAACGGATATTTATCTTTGACGGTCTTTTTATTTAATTTCCTGTAATCTACGCATAAGCGCATATCCTCATTTTTTTTTCCTACATACGACGAGGGGGGAACTATAATCTGAAAAGCTTTCCTCTATAATGCCATCTCCCAACCATTACTGTATTTGTTTGTCTACTTCTTGCGTCTCAGAAAAAGCTAACCTACGTGACCTTTGGCAGACTGGTACGTCATCCGTTAATATTATTGACATTTTTAGATTTGTGCTTTCTGTTTTGTTCGGCTTATAATTACATATCAACTCATTTAATTTTTCTCTTAACACAGGATCAGTGATGTGACTCAAATCGTACGAACACTCTTCTACTACATTCGAAACATTAATCAGAAAAGAATCTAACATGTGGCACTCAATTTCACTCATAGAACTGGAATAAGTGTGATTGTTTATTTTCGGGAGTGTCTGTCTCTCTTCATTAAGTGCGACAGGCGTCGGTGGGGGGGAAAGTGTAGACACGCTTTCCAATCGCTGTGAATTCTCCTCTCGTAAAACCTCAAAGATACTGGGGGGAAGAATTACGTCACATGATAGCTCATCGCATATTGCAGCAATAACTTCCACGGGTTGCAAGCCTTTTAAAGATAACATGAATTTTGCTAGATTTGTGGTTTTATTTTCTTTAAAGCAGCTGGTTAAGGTTATTTGAGAAAAAGTTTCTTTGAGTGGAGGGACAAGTCGTTTACATACAACTAGAAGTGCAGATCCTGAGTCGATCAAAGCTTTTACTGGAACATTATCTAGCAAGATATCTACATATTTTAACTCGTTAAGGAATGAAGGGGGGAATCGCTGGCAATTTTATTAATGGTAGCCTCACTTTTTATTTCTTTTTTGTTGAATCTCTTATCAGACTCCTTCGTGGAATACGCACACTGGGAAGCTTTATGACCAGGTACTCCACAGGCCAGGCAGACGATATTGTTGGGACATCTGTTTTTTTCATGTCCGTAAGATAAACATTTTAGACATTTAACTTTAGCATAACTATCACGGTCTTTATTTTGATGAAAAAGTGATCAAAGAATGTGATGAAAAGAATGTGAAGAAAAAGTGATCAAGATTAAATTTATGTGCTTGTTCCTTTGGAGGGTAACTTTGAAATTTGGGAGTGTAACGGTTAGTGGGTTTCTTGTCAAAAATCGCTTCACTTTGTTTTTCAGACAGAGGGGTGTCATTTATAAATTTTCCTGTGCTTTCGAAATATATATCACAATGTTGAGCGAGCTCTTTCGGTTTAAACCAGCCTTCGCCCTGTGTAATGCTTATGTGGGACGATGTCTGTCTATCCAGAATTAGAAAAAATTGGTCGGAAACGATGAGGTCGCATAATGATTCAAAGTCGCTCACGTTGCGCAATTGCAGGTAGTGACAGAAATTGGCATTGAGTCGCGTTGCGAACTGAACATACATTTCGAAGAGTTCGTCGCGCTCCTAATGAAACGTATGTAAACACTCAGCGGCGGATGGCTGAAATTCTTTCAAGACAAGTGTTTTTACTTTTTCATAGCATTGTAAATCCTTCTCGTCAATGTAATACAGGATGTTTGCGGCTTTGTCGCCGAGAATATTAATTAAAATTTCTGCTTTGCAGTCATCAGGGACTGATTTGGTGGCAAAAGCGCATTCCAAGGTTGTGAAAAACAAATTAAAATTCTCAGGTTTATTAGGTACAGGTATAGTTAGAGTTCGGACACTTTTTATGAGATACTCTAAATTACTACTCAAGTTTGTTTCAATTTTATTATCGGAATTATCGTGTGACTGCGCGTTTTTACTTTTGATATTTTGCAATTCAATTTCTTTTTCTATTCAAGCTAATTTGATTTTTTCTAATTCAAAATTTTGCATCTCTGTATTTTTCCTATCTTCAACAATAGAATTTAATAAATTAATTACAAATTCTTTATAATCTTTATATATTTTGGATTGTTCCATTTCTGTTTTCAACTGGAGCACAGTTTCCTTGCCCGATAACGGAACATCAAGTTCGTTAAGCAGGTTAATAAAATCTTCTTTTCGGGCATTTTTATTGAGAGACATTTTGTATGCAGGATAATAAAATATATTCAGAACGAGCTCACCTGTTTTGCGGTGAATGTAGTCCTCGTAGTTGCTTGTAGACAGTCGCCTGCTTTGCAGTGATGGTGCACTCCTCGTAATCGCTTATAGACAGTCACAGGAGACAATTGCAGAATTACTATTTTCAGTTGAACAGTCCTAAATTAGTGTTTTAGTCCATGTAGAAGGGAGGCCGAGCCCCCATGTGGGACCCTCGCTAGGGTCTCCAATAATCAATCGACACAAATTGAAACTCTGGGTTAGCGTTTAATCAATAAAAAAAAAAAATATTTACATGCAATCTATTTACAAAATGGTTAAAGGAAAATGGACTTCATTCCGATATTTAAAAGATCACTGCCTTCTTGCAGTTTCTAAACGCTATATGGAAAACAAAAGTGCCCAGCTGCCTTCGTGCAGCTGACATGGGCCGCATCTCTGGTCGCTCTCTCCAAACCTTTTTAATGCTCGGCTCTCCGAGGTTCTAGGCCGGCGGGCCAGCTCCTCCTGGCGGCGCTCGGGTAATCTCGCCCTACATATATTTACACGTATAGATGAATAAAATTGATCTTATTCAATAAAATGTTTACCTTTTGAAATCCAATCCCATTGTAATCCAATCCCAAGTATTGTATAATTTTTTAAAAATTGCATTACTGGCAGTTGTGCAACTGTTAATGTCAAACAAAACTAACAAGCACTAACAACAACAACTTGTAGTTTCCATTTAAACATTTTCTCCATGACATCTCTCTTTATACACATACATATACTCACTTTGACTGCACATATGCATTTTTAAATAGTAGAAATCATTTTAAAGGGGAAAAGGAAGCAAATGTTAAACAGTCTAAAAGTTTGGATTTTAATGTGTACATTGACTTGAAAAGTTTACAGAATTTATTTTGCTTTGAATGCACGATTTAAATTATATCATAATACTGTTGAATATTTAATTTGCTAATAAAGTTAAACTTGTCAACTTGAAGTTTTTTAATTCTATTTATGTACAATTGCTAACCAAAGTAATTTTAATTACATCAGTAATAAAGTTCGCAAATTAGGCATGTTAACTTTTCTGCATTTATTGAGTTTTTCAATATTAAAAATGTAAAATTTTATTAATAAAATTTTTTTTTCTTTGACATACACCTTTCTAAGGTGACATTATATGCTTACAATGAGAGATTTTTGTGTATTCTTGTCAAGGTTTAAAAAATCATAATTAGAAAAAAAAATGAATTTTTAAAATTTAAATCAAATTTTTAAATAAAATCAGATTAAAAAAGTTAATTAGATCAGATATTTTAAATAAGTTTAAACTATTTTATATAAAGAGTATAGGCAACTGGTAAATATAGAGTTGTTGATAGTATAAATCTGTAACTTAAATATTTCTTTGCTATGCAAATAAAATAATTTTGTCCCTAGTGGATGATTTTGGAATCATATCAAAATTGACTGATTATATACTGACTTACTGTACAAATTTAAAAGAAAGCTTTCAGAAATAAAACATTAGATATATGTTATTAACATGCAGTGACAATTGTATTATGCATAACATCTTTCAGCTTGTAGTCCTCAGAAATTTAAATATATGCTATCAATGTCGAGGCCCAATCAAGTAGTGCATTCTTTTAAGTAGTACAGTCTTAAAAACAATATATTAAAGTCTAATTGATGGATATAATGACACAATTCCAGATATGTATTTGTAGTTTTCTTTGCAAATTAAGTTGTTGTAAATATGATGGCATACATAAGAAAGACAATTGGGTGATTCTACAGTATTGTGAGTATTTATATCATGTCCGCAACAAGTTTGATTGATCATAACTAAGCAAAATATTGAGTTAGATGAATGATTTTCCTTTTTACTTCCTTGCTCGAAGTATAGGGAAGTAATATGATCGCGAAAAAGTTTGGTAGCCAGATTTTGACGAAAAAGCCAATTTTGACTACCTTTAAATTTACTTTTAAGAACATTTAAAGACAGGTAAAAACACATTAAAATCCGTATGTAGCACTATCGGTGGCGGCCACCACCTTCTTCAGCATAGGTCTTGGTTCCAAATGGCCAGCTCTCTTCCTCAGCAGGGCGTTCCACCCAGGATCTATCTGCGCATGTGTCATATCATTCACTGCGCCATTTTTGGTTATAATCTGTAGGGCTTCCATATTTAGGGCATAATCACTGTTTTTGTAATTGGCGAGTTTTTGGCTATTGTTAAAGTTGATTTCTATGGGGTGTTCCTGGGCTATTTTTGCGAGGGCAGTAGTGGTTTTATTGAATTTAATGTCAGTTTGATGTTCCTTTTTTCGGTCTTTGATTTTTCGTTTTGTCATGCCAATATAGTAGCCCTGTTTATTGGTACTATTGTCTGTAAAGCTTAGTTTATAAATACCGGCGGTTTCATCAGGATTGATATTATCTTTATCACTGCGAATGCGTTTGGAAATATTTTGATTGGGTTTTATGGATATTTTGATATTTTTCTTTGAGGCTTCATTTGTGATTTTTAGGGAGGCTCCCCTGCAGTAGGGAATGGCATTGGTAAATTTGAGTTTCGGATTTTGATAGTTATTAATTTGTTCCAGTTTTTTGATTCTCTTTTTATAAAGGTTTTTTACTATTGAATTTGGGTACCCTGCGTTTTTACATTGGGTTTTGATAAACTGGAGTTCTTCATTGAGGAGTGTTTCATTTGAGCATACTGTAATTGCGCGATTAATATAGGATCGTATGGCGGCTATTTTAAATTTGTATGGAGTTTTTGAATTAAAATGAACTATTTCGTTATTATTGGTGGCTTTTCTAAAAACTGTAGTATTAATATTATTCATCAAATCTCTATTGATTTTGACATCGAGGTAGTTAATGGTGGCATTTTCCTCTATTTCTGTGGTGAATTGTATGTTATTGTCTATTGAGTTGATTTCTTTGAGGATATTTTCAGTTTCATTTTTGAAGCTAAGTTTTTATGTGGTTGGATAATTTATCAAATATGGCCCTCTCCACTAGCCGCATTTTCCAGTCTGCTATGACACCTTTTGGTAATTTTTCTATTTGTAGTTTATTAATGGTTTCTTCCATCTGGGTGAGATAGTCATTTTTATTCATTATTACTATTTTGCCGGTTTTATCTGAGCTTAGGCAAGTTATATTATTGTTTTTCTTTAAGTGTTTCTACGGATAGTGCTACATACGGATTTTAATGTGTTTTTACCTGTCTTTAAATGATTTTAACTATCCGTCACTTTGCTTTTAAATTACTTTTAAGAGTTTTTGTGATACACCTCATGGGTGCACATGTATGTACGTTCGTATAAATGCATGTACAACCCATTTTGACTAGCTTTTCCTTGATGTCTGTAAGTACATATGTACAAATATATGCACGTTACTCGCATATATCAAAAACTATGGGTCATAGAAAGTTAAAACTTTATATATAGGATTGTTATTACATCTAATTGTGCACCTCCCCTTTTGGTCACAATCGACTGGATAGTTTATTTACGGGACCATCCAAAAGATTTTAAGTACATTAAGCTCTATGGGCAGAAATTCATTAAAGTGTATTTTAAAGATATTAGGCTATTTCAAACGACTCAGAAGTGATATATGTTGTTAAGGGTTACAAAATGAATCTCTCCATCAAAAATAGTGTCTTAATCACTGATAGTTCTTTACAGGAACACTCAAAAACATTTCAACACATTACAGTCAATGGCAGTTCTAGAGACGTTCATCCATTTCAAGCACAATACCATCCTACCATATAGTTAGGTAATGGTCCAACCATGGTTATGTGCCTCCCTCAAAAATTATTATGTATGTATCTAACTCTCATTTCTCAAAAACTATTAATCATAGAATGTTGAAATTTCATATATAAGATTGTTGTAACATCTCTAACCTGTGCATCTCGATTTGGGGTTATAATCTACTGGAGAGTTTAAGGCCACCCAAAAGAATTTCAGTACATTTATGTCTATGGACATCTTCAATGTATTGCATCTGTAGTCAGTCATTGTTTGGTCTATGCCCAAAATATCACCAAATATGGCTCCAAAAATAATTTTGTATTTTGCATAAGTCTAAAACTTTTAACCGTAGAATGTTGAAATTTTGTATTTAGAACTATTGTGACATCTAACTGTGCATTTTTTTTTTTTTTTTTTTTGATTGAAATCGACTGGGTAATTTATTTACAGGGTCAGCCAAATGACTTAAAATACATTAAGGTGTATGGATACATTCAATTCATTGAAAGTCTGTGGTCAATTACTACTTTGGCTATCCCCAAAATCTCGCAAACTATCTCAAGTTTGTCGGATTTGGCAAAATATCGCCAAATTAAGTGCAAAAAAAAGTTTCAAATTGAATCCAGCTTGGCGATATTGGAAATATTTGGCTAGAAATTAGTAAACATTAATATTATTGCGGTTTCAAACAAAATTTAGATTAAGTGCACCAAAAATATTTTTGATTTAATAGACGTGCAAGGAAGTCATGTGCTGCCCACATCAGATTTTTTAAATAGTATGTTACATTGTTTACAAAAGAAAAGAAAAACTGTTCCCCTAACTCAATTTTTTGTGTAGTTATGACCAACTGGACATGAAATAAATGCTCATAATACTGTGGAACACCCAACTGTCAAATAAAAGTTCTTGAAAATATGATGGCACATATTGATAAAAGTCAATTAAATTATAACTGAACATTTTCTGGTGCAATGTTTTACAATTGAAAATGAATCTGAAATAATTAAATATTCACAATTAATTCCGTTTCTTAAAAATTGAATTGATATATTCCAATAGGTGTTTTTCAATTTAAACTGGGTTGGCAGGTGAATTGAACAGGTGTTATGAGCTCATAATGGCCTGTGGGCCAGAGGTTGTGCATCCCCGATTTAAATCAACGAAAAAAAAAAAAAAAAAGATTTAAATCAATTTTAAGGTCACTGATTTAAGTCATTGACAACCTAGTTCTTGTGTAACAATTCACAAATTTTTTGTTTGAGAAAGGAAGCAAATGAAATAATTACTAAATAAAATGATGAGTTTCCAGGATTCACTCCTTTTTACATCTGTTGATGATGAATAGTGGTGATTCAGGTTTTTTTCTGTTAAAAAAAAAAAAAAAAAAAAAAAAAGTCACGTAAACCAGGCTCCTATTTTTTATTTTGTGTGAATGAAAAGTTGAGCTATTAGAGTAGTAGCTTATTTAGCATGCATATACACACACACACAAAAAAAGTTTTTTCATTTTACCTAATCAATTTTAATATAATTAATACTTTACCTCGCCTCTTAAAATTGAAGTCTGTAGGTTATATTGTGCAAATTTTGCCTTCTTTTTTCTTTATTTTTTAATTGTTCATTATAGAATTGTGATGCATATGAAATAACCTTAGTGTTTACATTTTATTTATTCAAAATAACATGTTTAAGGTTAAAATGTTGATTTTTACTGTACTTTTCTATTATTTCTTCATTAGTAAAACATTATAAATATGTATTTAGTCTGACAGAATCAGTTTTAGAATTTAAAATTTATTTTTACTGTTTTCTCTTTTTCCGACCATACATTTTTATACATGTTTTCTTTATTTCTTTAGCTTAAATGTTACTGAAGATGGTAAGAAAGCATTGATTGACTTAGCTCAAGGTGATATGAGGAAAGTTCTTAATGTTTTACAGGTATGAGCTGTTTAATAATACAGTATTGTAAAATGTTACTAAAATGATTCTAAAAAGGTAATATTATATAAAGAGGATCACAAAAAGTTTTTTTTTTTCACATAACCCTTTCTTATCTCTAAGAAAGAGGTATCCATAAAGTTCTTTCTGTATAGTGTAACATGCATGAATACCTTAAAATCAGTTTCAGGTCATTTTGAATTTGACTTTCAGTGGTGGCAACTTCCCCCCCCCCCTTTTTTTTTCCCAAGAAAGATATCTGTGAAATTCTTGCTTTAAACCGCAACTGATATGAATGCATTGTTTATGTATAACTGCTTTGTTATTAAAAGCTTGGTAAAAATTCATTTGTTTGAATTAATGTGAAAAAAGAGTGTGTGTGTGTGTGTGCGCACACACACACACAGAGAGAGAGAGACAGGGTGTCCCAAAAATGTGATGGGATTTAGTTCTTTATCTATTAGAGCTAATTGGACAGTGTAAGATGAAAAAAGTTCAAAATAAGGTCAGAAATGACTCAGCTAAGAAAAGTTCCTCTCGTTAGTATTTTAAAAGTTATACTTTTAAAATTTGTATACGACCCCCCCCCCCCCCCTTTAAAGAATGTGTAGCTTGTGTCAGTTCATATAACGTCAACTGTCAAACTGTAGAACTTTTACGGGGTTTTCTTCTATTCTAGCAAGTACAAGGCAGTTTCTCAAGAAAGATTTCAAATTTTCACCTATACTTATATCTGCATTAGTAATAGTAATATATAAAGAGAGAACACAATAATTTTGTGTAATTTTTACAGCATCTCTTTGCCTAAGATTTTAATTAAGTTGACAACACTAGTGAAAGACAAAAGTAACTCTTTTCAAACTTTAAGATTGCGAGCTGCTCTCCTTCAAAATAAAATCTGAACATTATGTATTTCGGTAATGCACATAAACTGATCCAACCTGACAAACAATAAAACAAACAAATGTAGTGTTATTGCTCTAGTAAAGCAAATATTAAAGTCACACGAATTTTCCCATATAAAACACTAAATTCATTTATGCTTATTACCTTATTACTTTGGTAAAAGCAGCGTAATGAAATTTAAGATTTTAATTACTTCTTCAATAACAAAGCTGTGTACACACTCTATAAAGAAAAGATAAATGCTGATTTTACCAAAAAAGAAACTGCTGGGAACAATAACTTAAATTCTGTTTTGTGTACATAAAATATGCTCCACTAATACATAATGTAAATTCATAAAATACAAATCACCAGTTGTACATTATAAGTATGCTAATGTGATGCAAACTCAAGCAATTCTGGATCTATGATTTTTCCGAGATGCTCAAAAACATAATACTGCTGCCCTTGCCCATCTTACACTTGAATTGCAAATTTGGATGCAGAGATTCCTGGCAAACATTTAAAACTGCTGTCCTTGCTTATCTCCTTTTAAGCTTTTGCACTTGAACTTTCCACCATTAGGGCCAGGAACCCCAGCTTGCTTTCCACTGTCACTGACTCCAAATCTGTATCTTCCTTCAGAAAAAAGGACAAAGGTTCCTTTTTTGGCCAAAAAAAAAAAAAAAGCCTGCAAAGTGTTTAGAGGCATTCTTTTGGTAGACAAACAGCAAGCAATGGTAAGTCTTTGCTAATTCTCGTTGCTTACTAGGATGGCATACTGGCTGAAATTATTTTGAAGTTTTGGACAGGTCTTTTGTGGTGTTTTGATTATAAATCTGCTATAAAAGCAAAAATATTTTAACCAATACACAATCTCTAAAAGTACATGAAAATTTGAAAATTCACTACAACACAATCAGGGTTGGCATGGTTTAAACCGACTGGTTTAAATCATGGTTTTTAAACCAAATGGTTTTTCTCTCAAAAAAACCAATTGGTTTTTTTAAAAGAATAATTTAAAATTCCAAATACTACAGATAGAATATGTTCTGATATCTTTTTAAATTATCCTTATAAGTATCAGCAATAAGTTTTTATATCAATCTAATAGACACCTTATTGTCTTATCATTATTAAAAATTATACATTAAACTTAAATTATAGGCTGCATTTTTAATTTGTTTCTAAAATAGAAGTTTTGTGTTTTAACAACTTATTTTTAAACCTTAAAAATATCATTTTGAACAACTTATCACTTTATTACTGATGAATCTAAGTGCAAGATTCCATGTAAAATGTAGCAAACAGTTAATATTGTATTATATTATATACTAAATATAAAAAATAGTATCTCTAAATAAAATATTAAAATTGAATGATTTCAATGTCCACATAAGTATAGTAACAATTGTTTATTTACTTTCTTTTAATTACTTTCAGAAGGAACATTAATTGTTATCTGAACATTTTACAAAAACTTTTATTTATAAGTATTTAACAGGTAATTATAAAAGGATTTAAAGATAAAAACAAAAAAACCTGGTTTTTTGGTTTTTTTCCAACTCTGAACACAATTCACTCTACATGACTCACAAAACATAGTGCTGTAAAACAGTGTCAATGACACCCTCCCCCTTTTAATGTTATGCAGTTTATAAAACACCCTTAGAATTCTTTTTACTTTTATTTTTGTTCTCATTTTTAATATTTTGCGAATGAAATATTCTTTGAATTTCTTAGGCCCCACATACAATTTTTTTTTTTTTAACTCCTTAGTAATCTGATTAGAAATAAATTCATAAACTTTTTTCTTATTTATTTTAAAGGAACATTTTATATCATGACAAATAAAAATAGCAGTGCTGATAATTTTACTGATTATATATACAGTAGACACATCCCCCCCCCCTCCAAAGTGCACATATACTTTCCATTTTATATAAATTTATGTTTTGTGAGTCATGTAGAAACACATGAGCAACATCAGCAGTGTATGTACACACTGTGTTAGCAAGCAGTACAGTCCCATTCTTTTAATGTTTTATGAGCCTTTTCTAGCGTGGTATATGAACATGATCGCAATTTTTCTGCTGTATTATATCAATCTATTTTATATGAACCCATGTTGTGGGAGGGTCTACTGTGCGTATATACATACACACACTAATAGATAAGAAAATTAAATCTTTTTAATTTATTTAACTTGTTAACAACAATGAGTTAATTAATTTAAGTTAAACCAGTAACTTGTTTAAATATCTCTGCTAAAATAAATAAATAAATCAGAAGTTTGCCTCCACCCCCTGCTTTGTTAATCATTCTTGTCTCATTAAAACTTTTTTTCTTGTTGCAAAAAGTATAGTGCTATTTCAAAGAATTTATTTGAGCTGAGTCCCATTTATGTTTGTTTGTGTATTGGGGAAATTGGGGTACAGTGAAACAAAATTTACTGTTTTTTTTCCTCTTCACAAATTTGCATGTACAAAAATAATTAATGGACACTTTTAACCTTCACTTTTCCCCAACAAAATGAAGCTTTATGAGTTTGTAAAAAAAATCTTCATATTTAAAAAATTGCAAAAGGTAAATGTCTGACTGTGTTTCATTGTACCCCGTATACTGGGGTAATAACACTTCATAAACACTCTGTCAGAAATTCAAATTTCAGCATATATGTTTTATGTACATTTATAATAAACATTAGTGAGACATAAATATGAAATTTAAATGGAAAAAATTGAGTTGTTATAGCTTGAGATACTTTATTAGAGGTTAGCCTATAATTTTTCATTTAATATTAAATTTACTTAAATCAAACTCAAAAATTAACATTTCTGCTTCCCTTACTGTACCACCTGAAAGAACAGGATGTGGTAGTTTTTATAGAATTTGAGATTTTTCAAAAATATATATTTCCAAAGAATGCATAAATTTGAAGCTTGGACACTGTCATGTAACATACAGAACTTTGCATTCTGTTTGATTTAAGTTTATTATTTTCCCAACAGAGTACATTTGTTTATGTTTAAGTTCACCTTCCTTGATTAAAACATAAAAAATTCTTTAAAATTTTTAGAAGAAAAAAAAAAAAAAAAACTTTCTATAATCTGACTAACCTTACAAGAAAAATAAGCTAAGTTTGTATATTTAAAAAAAAAAAATGACCTCTGTTTGGCATGGATGCTGTCACTTCTTTCTTGTGAAACTGTTTTTATGTACTCAGAGTTCTCAATCTGAATATTTAATACAATAGCATTTATTTTAAGTGAATGCATTCACCCGCAGTACAATAAAACATGTTTCATTGTACCCCGTCTACAAGTGTTTCATTGTACCCTGCATTGAGGCTACAAAATAAATTTTTACTGTTTGACACCATCAAAATTTGCAATATTTTATGAATTTTCAATGCTTATTGTTTAAATTACAACTAATAACAGAGTACCAAATTTCATTTGCTTTCATCACAAGCACACATTCATCATGACAAATTTCATTTGCAGACCAAGGCTTGAATTGTTGCCTAACTAAAACAATTGAAAAATGGACATGCTAAATTTATTAATTCTTGTGGGCTGTTCCAAGTAAATCAGAACCTTTATGATGCAAAATATACGGACAAACACATTCATAAAGAAATTTTATACATTTTTTAAATGCGTATTCCTGTCATGAGTTGAATGCTCCTCTAAAAATGTGCAAAACCTCTTTAGGAGTGTGTTTGCAGAAACTTTTCACATTCAAAAGATTTTGTTTTGCTGGGAACAGCCCTTCTTATATCAATGCTTTATGCAGATGAAATAATTTTATTTGTGAAAAAATGTTAAACTGGGAAATCTCTCAAAGCTATCTCAAATGAACTAGAATCACAAATTTTTCCTTTAAAGCCTGGTAACCCTGACCTCAAAATGACATCAATATTGCTTATGATAATGAGTTTTGCCACTCAAATGATTAAATTTTTTATTCTTGGTTTACTCAGAGCTAAAAATAGTAAAAAATCATTAAAAGTTTCGAAATGGGTGGATTTTCAAATTTTTAACCTACCAAGCAGCTGTGATGTAAAATCCCGTCCACTCATTAGAATTTTCACTGCAATGTATCTATAATTTAAATTATTTATAATACTCAGGTATCATATAACATGTTTTGATATTAAAGCTTGTAAGTATAATTTAGGAGTTTATTTTTTAAAAATTAAAATCTTTCTATCTGAATTAAATTTTAAAAAATTTTAAAGTTGCATGAAAATTTTACTCTGAAAACAACTTTACATCATTGCCCATTTTCAAGAAGCTCAGAGGGTTAAAGTAGCATAAAAATTTTCCTGTATCTTTACATATTTGTTCAAAATTTCAGGTTGATCAGTCCAACACTGTAGATTTGAATATGACATGGATGATAAACAAACAGATTTTCATCTTATTTATTTATAAGATGCATGCCCTTTTTAAAGTATGTGACTGTTCTTGCATGCATTATGAATAGGATACTAGATTTTGAAGCTAAATATTCTGTAAAAAAAAAAAAACTTAAGAAACATTTATACTTTTTCTATTTTATTTAAAGGACAGTATCAAAGGTGTTAAAAATTCCTAATATTCATTCATATCTGTACTAAATAGTAATTTAATTAGTATATATCTAGATTTTTCCTTTATGGGTCCATAATTCAACTTAAAAAAGAAAAAACTTATTAAACTTTTGTTAGTCGCTTACTGTGCATAACAAATTGGCTAACACTTCGATCCTTTATAGTGGTGAATTCTCATAAAGCAAGCTCTTGAGAGGAGCAAAATTTTTTTTTAATTCATAAAAGCCAAACTTTTGTAAAATGCTTAATTTGCATGAAGTCTTATTTAATGACAAGCAATTATTATTCCTTGCTTTATTTTTATTGTTTAAGCAGAATAATTTCATACTTTTTTGTTAAATGTATACATTATCTTATTAAAAATTATGTTTGAATGTATTTTTTTTTCTTAATTAATTTTTCACCATTTTATGTTAATCTTATTCTAAAATTTCTTTTCAGTGTGCTTCTTTGGCCTTTGATACTGTTAACGAAGAAAATGTTTATGCATGTGTTGGTCATCCTTTGAAATCAGACATTACTAAAATAGTTAATTGGCTCTTAAATGATGACTTTGTTGCTGCTTATAAAAGTATCCTTTTGCATTTTAATTTCTTAAAAGATTTCTGTATACTTTTTAACTAATTTATTTAAAAACAGTCAGTAAATTTCAATTGCTTGTTAGTTTCTTCTTTTTTTTAGCACTGTAAAATAAGAAGGAAGAAATAATGTACAATTTTAATGCACAGCTGATATTTAATTCTCATATAGCTGTATATAAGAAAAATTTCATGTGTGTTTAATAATAATTTGTTAACTACTCATTGAATTGTAATAAAAATTAGAGCTAGATTACCTTTTCTATTGAAACTACTGTATTAGCCCAAATGTAATGCAGTGTTTTTTGACTGATCATTGTCCATAAAAGACCTGACTAATAAATTCGAAGCCTAAATATAGGATTTTTCTAATTATCTTGATGAAAAGTTATGGGGTCACATTACATTCATTCGAACTAACATGGTAATAGTGATGAAGGTTGATAATTATATAGGCAATCATATTTTGCAATATAAATTTTCAATAATAAAAGAGGAATTTTTTTTTAATCAAAAAGTATGTTATTTGAAGACTCTTAGTCACCTGACAAGAACCTATTTAATAAAGCATACAAGTTTAAATTTCATTATATGATTTCATGACAAATCTTAAAACTTCAAAAGCGATAATGTCTAGAGTTACTAATATGCATGTATTATGATGCAGTACTAATAATAAAAATATCATCTCTTTTACAGTCAAATCTTAAGAAAGAAAAATTAATATTCTATGGTATTTGAAAAGTTATGATTTTTGTTTTTGAAATATTATGTATTATAAATGCATATGAAGATAATATCTGCATATTGAAAGTAAGCTGCATAGCCTCATAATTTCACTCTACAACCACAATTATTGATAAAATGAAATCTCAATCTATCGTTCTTGCATTAATATTTTTATTGTTTCATTTGTATCGTCTCTGCACATATTTAAATAGCATTAACGAAATTTGTATGTATTGTTCACAAAAAAATTATTTTCCTACATTCATCATCGTAAAATTTTTTCTAATGTGTTAAAAAGTGCTAAAAAGTGATGAAGAGTGAGTGGTCGCATGCACAGCAAGAGTGCAGAAAATGTTCAGGGCCCAATGTATCCCCAAAATACTATTTATTTTATCCCAATTTTCCCAAATATCATTTTCCCAAAACCGTCACATATTTTCATTCTAGTTTAAGCTTCTGTAATCTAACTATACTATTAGAACTATTTAAAAAAATTCTAACATTTATTGAATGAAAAACCAAACTTACATTCATGGATAACATAGTTATCATACTACGTTGCTTTACAATGAGAGGAGTGGGCAATGGGCCAATGAGGGATGAACATAAGGGGAACTGCCATTTTTAACAGACTAGTTTCTTTTGATGACAACTGCATTCCTAAAAAATATATTAACTCTTTTGTCCTTTTGTTTTGGGTAAAAATTTCCCCAATGATACAGAAATTCCCTCGAACCTCATTTGTGCAATCGGACGTATTCTGCACCCCTGGTTTCATGTAGCAGAAGATGTGTATTGTGTGAAATTTAGTGATTTTGTTTCCATCAATCAAGACACTGTGACATTCAGCATACCTGACAGATGCTCCGGTTCTTCTAGAGCAACTCTGTAAGTCTGTTGCTATTCCGGACACTCCTGAAAACACAATTTTTCTCCAGAAAATAGCCAACCTTAGAATTGAACTTAAAAGAAAAAGAAAGAAATGAATGCCCCCCCCCCCCCCCACGAAAAAAACAAAATCATGTTTATCATAAGGGGAAGAAGGGAGAAAAAAAAAAAAAAAAATCCTTTGCCGTATGGGTTTAAAAGTACGGGTGTGTGACTTCGGTACTCATATTTACTTTATAGTAATTACATTGATCTATTTTTTTTTTTTTTTTTTTTTTTTTTAATCTTTTAAATGTTCGAAATATATAAGATCAATTGAACGCCATTTTTAAGGATCTAGTGTAAATATATCTTACAATTAATGATTAATATTTTTATGTTAATTATTATGATGTTAAATTAATTATTGATGCTTATTCAGTTAATTTTTAAATACTGTTTATCACGAATAAGTTATAACCTTTTTAAAATTTGCGACGAACTACTCCTGATGACTTTTCAAAACTCTGGATATTTTCACAAGTTGCTCCTGATAAATGTTTTTATATGTTGGCAGGTATGCATGCAGTATCCTAAGCATAGAAAAAATGTGGGGTGCAAAAAACATAAATAATGTCAAAAAGGTAGAGGATAATGATCATGCCAATGAGGCTGAGAATATACCAGTGTCAAGTTTGTTTGATTGAAACTGTAAGAACTTGCTGTTTAATTTTAAAGATGAATGAAAAACCCAACATAAAATTACTGATTTGCAAAATAAATGGCACATAATTCTCTGCAACTTTGATTTATTTCTTTTACAATTTGGTAACAAATTTTTATTTATATGGCATATTTATATACAGTATACATTCCATGCAAACCTAAACATTGTTTTCTTCACATTTTGGCTTTAAAACCACATTCATTGCTTTTCTCTATGCACCCCATGAAAATTTATAGATTCAAGTTTTACAGTATTTTATTCTCTCTCTTCCCCCCATCCCTTTCGTTATCTGCTGCTGACACAGTGCCTTTAAAAAAAAAAAAAAAATTAAATGCTTTCTGCTAATATTTTTTAAATTGTATGAAAATCATTTTTTAAATTTCGTCTGCAGCTAAACAATAATAATAAAATAAGTAAAAAGAACAAAATATTAAAACTGTATTCTGTAAATGGAATAGTTTCCCCATAAAATAGCTTAGGAGTTCGATATAATCTTCATTGTGCAAATATTGCTTTATGTTAGCCCTTGCCTTTGAAATATTTAATTTAATCTTAACTGAAGTAAAGATATTAATAACATGAAAGTTCTTAAAGGACTTGCTTTGCAAGATATTCTTACTCAAGTTCATTTGTATGTTCACAGAAGTATGTATTTGGTTTTAAATTCTAGTTAATTTTTTTTAGTGTGACATTCAAAATTTCATATGAAATGTTTATAAGTTGTTTTTCATTACCAAATGTGTGAATGTTTGTGCATTTTGACTGTTATGATATTGTAACTACACTTTGCTAATTTTGCTGAACTGAAAATATTTACTTTGCCATCATAGCTGTAAGTTTGCCAGGTTTGTTCTTTGTAATGGGTTGCATGAAAAGGACACAAAAAGATTTGTGATAGAAAATTTTGAGGATTAAAAATTTTAATAAACAATTATATTTTTAAAACTAAAAACAACTGTGTAAATCCTTTTGTAGAAACAAATAAATAACATTGCTTTTTCTTTTGATTTGTAATATGTGGTAAGCATTAAAATACACATTTGCTAACCTGTTTAAAACAACCTGTGTAAAAAAATCATGACTTAAAAATAAAATAACGATATTTTTAAAAATCAGATTTTTAATAATAAATTCAGCTTTAAAAAGAATAATAATTAGATAGATATTTTAAACGAGTTTACATAAAGAATATAAACAACTGGTAAATATCTAGTTGTTGATAGTATAAATCTGTAAATAAAATATTGCTTTGATATGCAAAAAAAATAATTTTGTCCCAAATGGATGATTTTGGAAGCATAGCAAATTTGACTGATTATATAATGACTTACTTTACAAATTTAAAATCGGAGATTTCAGAAATAAAACTTTACAGAAATGTTAATCACATATTGTAACAATAATAGTATTATGTACAACCTCTCTCATCTTGTGGGCCACAGAAATTTAAATGTACAGTGTCAAGGGCCAAGAAGTGGGGCACTCTTTTTAAGTAATATAGTCTTAAAAACAATATTTTATAAATAAAATGAGATGAATGCTTTTTGTTTGTTTGTTTTTTGTAAATAGTATGTTACATTGTTCACAAAAAAGAAAAACTGTTCACCTAACTCAATTTTTTGTGTAGTTACGACCAATCAAACTTGTTGTGAGCATGAAATAAATGCTCACAATATTGTGGAATCGCCCAAGTCTCAAATAAAAATTCTTGAAAATATGATGGCATTTGTTGATAAAAGTCAATTATTAAATTATAGCTAAACGTTTTTTTATCAATGTTTATGAGAATTGAAAACAAATCTTGTTTTAGAAAGTACAACTGGGTTGACAGGTGAATAGAACAGGTGTCATGAATTAATAATAGCCCATTAGCCAGAGGTTGGCAATCCCTGGTTTAAATCAAAGCTTTTTTTTTTTTTTTTAATAAATTGATTTAGATCATGATTAAAATCACTGATTTAAATCAATTGACATCCTGCTGTTAATCTTGTTTTATACTCATTTTTGAACATCAAAGTTTGTAATTTAAGTAATGTTACCCTGCTGGATTCTATTAAAATTTAGTTTTTTTAATTTACCTTTAAAGTATTATTCTTATGCATTAAATTATTGTTCCATTCTCTGCAAAACATATGTCTTTGTTTTTGAGGTATTTCAAATTTGAAAATTACACTTTTCATGTTTAAAAACTATGCATTTAGAATGCTTTTATTAAATGAGCCTTAATGTTTTTGTTTTTCTGTTATAGTTGAATTGCCTGTTAATGTGAAAATACATTTGTTAGATAAAATGGCAGATATAGAGTAAGTACAAGATAATTAAGTTCTCCTTTAAAAGATTCTGCAGCTAAAATGGGTAAATATACTGTAATTGAATTTGGTATATAGACTATATATGAGATGCGTTCAATGAATTAAAAAAAAATATGTATATATATCCACTAGGTGGCATTTCGCACAAAAAAAAAACACAAAAAAAAAAACAGCAAATTTAACAATGAAATAGCTAATTTAATAAATACAAATAAGTTAAATTATTCAGGAGCTTTTGGGGAGTTATGCATAATTTGTGTCATTATTTTGAGCTGAATTCACCATTCTAAGTGTCACCTTGTAGACTTTTTTTTTTTAAACCAAGCTTTTTAAAAATCATTAAGCACATCTTGTACAATCCATATGCCAAACTTGGTGGCAATCAGCTCACCTGTTTCAGCTTCAGAATGCTGTTTATAAGGGAAGTTTAATTATAACCACCAGAAAAATGCTAATTCCTGGTGATAAATGTTTTAAATCTTAAATTTCTATTAATGATACTTTAAATATTTTTATACCATTCTAAAGAATTTGATTTTTCTAAGTGTATAAAATACTGTTAAAAGTGCTATAATTCATTTCTGGTTTACATGGGGGAAAAAAAAATGTTTTTCTTGAAAATACCTCTCTGGTATATTTGGTTCAGTATTTAAAGAAATTATAAGACGATTAAATTAGAAAAATTTCTTTCTTAAAAAAATTTCTTTCTTCATCATTGATATAATTTTATTTTGAAACTGTTTTCTTTTTTACTTTTAAATCAGTCTTGTAACTTATTAAAGGAAACAGCTAGTTTCAGAAGGATATAATATAATTTTTAAGCCTAGTTCAGTTAATTTCTGTTTGCATAATTAGAATGAAGAATTTTAACATGTAGAATTTTTCACTTGATATGAATGATTTATTATTTTCTTTTTTGTGTTTAGGGATAATTTATCTGCTGGAACCAGTGAAAAATTACAACTGAGTGCTTTGATATCAGCTTTTCAAGTTGCCAGAGATATGGTCTCATAGCTTTTAGAAATTTGTAATTCTGTATATAAAGATTCATCATTTATAAAGAGGCTTTTTTTATTTTAAAATAAAATATTACTTTGATATTTTATCTTAAATTTGTCTGATTATTCAGATGCATTGAAAATTCAAAAATCAAGCAAGAAATTGCATACATTATTATTTTTTTATATTTTTTATACATACAAAAAGCTAAAAAACTTGTATGAGACATTCTGAAAAGAGAAAATTTCTAAATGCTAAATATCTGAAGTATGATAGTGCATGTGAAGAATGTGCAGCATGTTTAAAACAGCTTTTGTTTAAATTTATATTCAGAAATTTTAATTTCAGTATGATATTTTTCCGTATACAGTGACCTCTCCGATTGGCCATCAGTGTTCAGCAGTCACACCTCTAAACGGCCAATTTTTCATGGCACGGATTTTTTGGCTCATTAATGTTAAAATAACCTAGATCAGGAGCCATCCGACCCCCTCTGCATGGCCACCGAGTGGGATTATCCTTCTCATTTTTCGGGAAATTCTACTCTCTCCATGCTGTAATTTTGAGCGGGAAAAACTGAAGGTCAGGTTTATGGTCGAATATAAGTCCCATGAATAACTGGAATTGAATCTGTTACAGTGGCGGCTCGTGATCAAAAAAATAGGTGAAGAGCTTATACCAAAACATTATGAAAAACACCTGATGCAGCCATTAACATGGGCGCCGGCAGAATATTTCCCGGGGGGGGGGGCAAAGACTACTTTAACGTATAGTTACCATGTTGAAAAGAGCAAAAAAGCAAGGCAAAACACTGCATACAAAAATCCAGGGGGGCATCGCCCGCTTGCCCTATGCTGCCGGCGCCCATGGCCATTAAGCATGGTAATTAGGCGGTGGCATAGGCCTTTCTGCGGAAAGAAATTTTTAATCTTTCAGCGATGCATTAATTCCTAATGCCTCCATTGGTCGACCCAGGGCCCGATTAACCTTTGAAGTGAGTGGAAGCTCAGTCTCATTTCGGGCCCCCCTTCACCTTTTTGTTTGGATTAAGTAAAGTTTTTAATGATTTTCTTTGTTAAAATGTTATTTAATTGATTTAATTAGTTCTAATGATTTTATTTGAATCTGTTATCTCTTTTGTACTCTCCCCACACGCTTAAGAGGGGGAATCCCTTGGACAATCAGGTGTTGAAGTTGTCCTACAAATGAATTTTTGTCCCTTTCAGGCTCTAATTCCGTCCCTGACGAGGAATTTCTCGATGTTTGTAATGGCGAGCAAGGTAAACATTCAACACAAGGGACTTTCGGGAAAAATCGATGCAATTATCGAAAATTCCGAAGCGGTCACAAACTAACCAGTTACACATCTGCTTTTTAAAGTAAAAAACAAACTAGAAAAAATGGTTGTTTCAAAGAAAAGTAAAAACTTAAAACAGACACAAATTGTATCATTTTTTCAAAGAAATGTAAGAAAGCATTAAATAAAGTACTATTTTCTCTTTAGATAAGTTTTATATTGCATTTTAAATAAGGAATATTTGCCAGACTTGTTTATATTATGCATTATAGCAATTATCTTATAATAGTAAATAAAACCCTTGAGAGCAGCCAAATATTCTCGGTACGGTGGGGTGGCCGCTCAGAGAGGTTTCACTGTACCTGACTAAAATAAAAAATATCATAGCTGCATCCTTGTTAAATACTAATAATCTTTCTACAGTAAATTTACTCATCATTTATTATTATATTTATAAAACTTGCAAACAGTTTTCATGTAGCTCTAAAATAAGGAAATTAAAAAACCAAAACGTCAGTACAATTAAGCAACTTACTGTGCCCAATGGCATACTGCAAAAAGTCCGAGCCCCTCCCCTGCAACATTTTCCTGAGACTCCTTTGAATTATTTATGTAATTACCAATTTTTTGTACCATCGTTTGCATTACAAAATTATTGAATACTAACTTGCAAAGCCAGCTTGGATTTGCTGACCCGTGCAAAATTGCATTAACAGGGTGTCTACCGGCGACTAAAAAAGCAACTTTTGCTACTAATTTAAAGATTAGGTGACTTTTTTTTTTAATAAAAAAAAAACAGCATTTTCATACTATTTTCATTTTTTTGGCTACTTGTACCTTAGTTCAGGCAACTAATTTGAAAATTAGATTTCAGTTTTTGTCAATCCCCTTTTCTTTTCAAATTTTTCTCTTGATCGCTCATCAAACATTCTAATCTATTTTTTCAACTCGGCTGTAAAAATAAATCTACTGTATGCTCTGTTATATAACACATGGAGTTTTTTCATTTATCATTTTATTAATTTCTTCTTAAATGAAGCTAAATGACGTATGTTTATTTCTTAACTACAAGATCATGCAAAAATGCTACTATTTTGGCAACTAGAATTAAGAAAAAAGGCTATTAAACTGGCAATTTTTTTATATTGGTGAGGCGACTAATGATGCTATTTTTGCCTTCTGGCATTGGTGGGCACGCTACATTAAATAATAATTTACACACAAACCACTTCGCGACCAGTCTGTACAACCTACAGGCCACTTTTGCATGTTACAGCAAGCACCTGACGGTAAATAAAACTGAGAATGTAACGAATATTCGGATACTATTTGGTATATGGCTGTTTTGCCATTTATTGGGTAGTCCATACCATAATATTTGGTAGTCCGAATACTGAACAGGTATTCGGTCGAATAGTTGTGGCCAAATATTTCTATATATTCAGCTGAATAATTTCAGAACAAAAAGAGAAAAATATATTTTTTTAATTATTTACAAATATTGCTCGGTTATACTTCAATATGTTAATCTCATATAATAAAATATCCTAAGTCATTGAATTTTAAGCTGAATGAAACATAAGAGACTTGATTTTCTAATTTCTTAATTGGGTGAGGGTAGGATGAATTTTTTCAGATCCTCAATTACAAACATAGTTTTGAAAAGATGCTAAATATATTTTGCTCACAAGCTGTAAAGTCCAAAACATGCGATTTTGTATAGTTACCAGATTGTATAGTTACCTTTACCATAGCATAGTTATTAAATTATGAAAATCTCAAAATATAATTATGTTATTAGTGTTTTACTTTGTAAAAGATATTTTTTCATGACCAAGATTTTTTTAGTTTTACAGATAATATACTCTTGTGTGTTTTTAGTATCTACAAATAATACAAAATGAATTTTAATTACTCTTTATTTAGTATTTAATTACAAAATTGAAAAGCGATATTTTATTTACAATTAAAATGAAATTGTAAAAAATTTAATATTCGGCAGCCAAATATTTGGTACTTGGCCTAAACTATGTGCCAAATATTCAGTATTCAGCCTGAGCTATTGCCGAATATTGCTTGAGCTATTGCCGTATTTGACCAAATCACTATTCGTTACATATCTGAATAAAACTTTTCTCGATCCTTTTTACAATAACAGTACAAAGTAATAAAGACTAACCCCCCAAACTATTAAAACTAACCCGGAGACCTTAAAAAGCGGTTTGCCAAAGATTCCCCTCCCCCTCCCTTCCCCACGCACTTGTCACTTGCAAATTTCCTCCAACTTCGTTGTTACCCATAGCAATGCAAAGCAGTGTCATGTGATACAGTAGAAAAGTTGAAATATGGCTGGTTTTTCAAATGGTGAAAATCAGTGACGTGCATTCCGCCCAAGCAACAAAGCAGTGCTTGGGCAACTGAAAATAAGGCTATTATTGTTTTTAAATTTTGCTTTCTATCACAAATTGAAAGAAAATACCATCTACCTTATTTATTCATAATTTCTTAACACAAAGATAAATGTCAAGTGGATAAACAAGTATATTTTCTTTCGGTCTCTTCATTTCTCTGCCGTGAGATCAACCCATCTGCAATGTCTGCTGAAGGGGTGTTGCTATAGAAACATGACTTCATCAGAGAATTAGCCAATCAGAGACGACACTCCGAAACCCATATTCTGCCTTCTTGCTTGGGTGGAATGCGCGTCACTGGTGAAAATCGCCATTCTCATAATAAAAACATATAAAACATTATTTAATACGGCGGATTAATTAGTTAAAATTTTTTATTTGGGAATACCTTATTCCCCCGTACACGATATATATTTCGGTTACACACATAACCATCCAGAAACGACTGAAGATGGTTATGTGTGTAACCGAAATATATATCGTGTACGGGGGAATAAGGTATTCCCAAAAAAAAAAAAAAAATTTAACTCGGCATTCTCAATTTTACAATTTTTTGCTAATTAATTTTTTAACTAAAAAAAAATTCTTTTAGATGCTTGAATTTTTTTTTTTTTTAACAAAAGCTAAGTAGTTTGTCCATAACCATATACTTTTAAAATTAAGAATAATCCATAGCTTGCCTGATAGAAGCATCGAGGGACATAACTTTTAAAATAAGTTCAAAAAGTGTCCCCTGATTTAATTAAAAAAATAATAATAAAGGTAAATCCAGCTAATTTTAAAATGATGTAGTTCGAAAGAAATTTTTTTTCTATTCTGATTGTGTAATTATTTTTTTCTTTAGAACAATTGGAAACTCTTTTTCGGAGTGCAAAGAGAAAAAAATGGTTGAAAATGAAATGTAAAATATAGAATAATTAGAAAACTAATTTAAAAATAAAAAATAAGCCCAAGATGCACACACGGAACCCTCATGTAAAATTTCATGCAATTCATCTAAATAGTTAGTCGGCAAAATGCAAAAGACAGACACATAGACAGGCTTTTTTATTATATTTATCGATTAATAATTGTAAAGGTTAAAAAAAAAAATGAAATAAATGGCTGGATTTATATGTTAAAATTTATCTAAAATGCATGATTATTGAAATACATATAAAGTTTCAAAGACTTTTTTCCCCCCCACAAATGAAGTGTCTTGTTGATTGTTGAGGATGCTTTTATCAGGAACTAGCAAATGGCCCATTCTTTACATGGGAGAATCACTTTCTTTATTTTTGTTTGAACACATAGAACCTTTTATGGAACTTTTCGATAAAACTTAAAAAACAAAACAACAACTTCTATGACTTAAAAAACAAGTCATAGAAGTTTTCTGAATGCTATATCATTAAAAAAAAACTGAAACAACGATTAAGTGAGTACCAACAAGATTAGTAGAAATAGAGTCGGTGCTAGTGTAAATGTCACCTCCTCATAGGGAGGGAGTTGTACTGTTCTAGGGAGAAACATAAAAAATATCTGAGCTTTCCAAAACTTAAAGCTACAGGGATGAGATTCTTCAGACTTTTTCAATGTTTAAAAAAGAATTCACCTTTTTCAATTTTCAAAAATTTTCTGAATTGTTTTATTTTTCGTTAAGGCAAAATTGGATATAAGTAGAATAGATTTAATATCATTAGCAATTACAATTTTATTGAACTTGAAATTCAAGAATACTATTCCTGAAATGTCGTACTACATTCTTTTTAGACTTTTTTGTGAATCTCATCCCTGAAGCTGGAAAGTTCCATACTTGGTTCTTATCCACTATATGAACGGCAACCAAATTTGGCAATTTTTCACCGGTAGTGGAATGTGAAGCTTGGCAACCTTTTTCTTTCTGGTAACATTTGCTTGGTTGTGTGTAGGTCCTCAGCATGTGTTTGAATAGCAAACAAAAGCAGGTTGTGTCTGATATTCTTCTGCGATTATGCTGTATTCGTACACGAGGTTTAACGTGCGTTGCCTTATTTATTGTAATTTTGGTGAGTGTTGGCTTGATTTTTTCTTTCTTTAATTATAATTATGAATTTATGGGAAATATATACTAATGGGAAGGTCCAATAAAGTTTTGTCAGGGTTATTGAAGGAAGGGTTTTGTAATGAATGAATTCTTATTTATCTTACTGATGAAATATGATTTAAAAAAAAGGAGTGCTGTCAAGCTCTAATGGCTAAACAATGCTCCCAGCAATTAAGCCAGACAGTTCTTATTTTTCTGATAAGTTCTTTTAGAAACATGAAATGTTACCAGTTTTGCTACACGTGACATGAAATGAAATTGCATATTTTCAGGGGTGCTAATTCTGCTCCAATTGCTCCATCGCACAGTACTTGCTCTTATTTGTACCAAAACGTATTTTTCTTTATTTTGCTCCAAAGCTGCTCCGGAACCTACTTTTCAAGATATACTTTGCTCATCAGCAGCTGCAAAATTATCCATCTCCACAATTTTCAGCAACTGGTTAGTGCATTTCACAGGGCAGTTATCCTCTCTTTATCTCTCTTAAAAAACAAGTCATAGAAGTGGTGAGGAGCCCCATGACAGAAAAAGTGGCACAAGTCACAGTACAAAATAAGCCTTTCAAATGGAATGGTCAGCAACAAATTTTTTTGGAGCTTTAGCCATTTCTCCAGATTTAATGTGAATATTAGAACCCCTTAATTTAATTTGAATATTAGAATCTCTGCATTTTCTTTTTCTGTAAACTGTTCTTTCATTTAGAGAGTACAGTGAAACTTCAATGAGCGACTACCTTTATTATAAGCGATCCCCTCCTCCAACGATCCTTGTTTTAAGGCACCGATTTTTTACCCAATCTACTTCATGTTAAAAGATCCTCTAGAAAAGACCACAAAACCCTCTATAAGCAACCGGATGCGGTTCCCTGTCCGAAAATTTCCTAGCATTTTTACGGAAGTAAAGTAAACAAAAACCACATTCCAAACTAATCGTTGTAATGTAAACAGACAGCAGGGGAAACTAACTACACGTACACATTATGTATAAATCTTGCAGCTCAGAGAAGAGATATGTCTAAGAAATGAGTTATTTTGCCTTACCGTTGGAGCAGAGTATTGATCGGATAGTGTCACACGAAAAAAGAAATTCGAAAAGAAAGTTGTCGGTTACCTTTGGTTGTGGGAAAACCCAGAAAGCAAATACATTTTATTATGGTAGATTCAGGATGCATAATGGATATCAGGATAAATGCTCTTTTGTCAGATGTAAAAAACAAAGTAGAAACAGAGGTACTCTCGGAGACAGAAAACAAGAATGAAAAAATCCGAAATTTCTGACTATTTTACTGAAATTTAAATTTAAGAAATATGTTTGTATAATTACTTATGCATTAGTATGCTGTTCCATAAATATTGAAACCAACAAATTTTTTGGCTGTCAAAAGTTTATACTTCATTGAGTGACCACCTCAGTTAAAGACTTGGTGGATTTTTCGCGATCAGACAGACGATTTTTTGCGGAAAAAAGAGAAGTCTCTCTCGAGAAGTTTCAGTGTATGTATGTATATATATATATGTGTGTGTGTGTGTTTGTGCACATATGCATGTGGTGTAATGATTGAAAAACTTAAAGTATAAATCCTTGCTAAAATGTGGAAACTGAAATAAAAGAAGTTATTTTCTGAAAAATAACAAAAACAATCATCTACATTCACTTATCAAGCGTTTGTATTCACTGTTGACTGGTTATGACAAGCACGTATAAAAAAAAAAAAAATTTTTTTTTTTTTTTTTGGGGGGGGGGGGGTCCAAACAAAAAGAATTTCTCACAAAAATACTATATCATTTTAGTAACAAAAATCCAGATTTCGGGTGGGGGGTCCGGACCCCCTGAACCTCCCCCCTAAATATGTCCTTGAATGAAGGCCAATAAAAAAGCCGGGATTTAGTTTTTTAATAAGCATACACAGAAGTGTATGTTTATAAGAAACACTTCTCAGTGTGTGTGTGAATATATATGTATATATTTGTAAGCCCCCTGTAAAAACGGCCTATCTACGCCCCTGCTTCCGTTTGAAAATAGTGTAAAATTCTCTTCCAAAATGGGAGTGGGAGGGAAAATCGTAGTTTAGTCAGACCATTTTCATTGAATCTTTTATCTGGCTACAAAATTTCCTTCATTTCTCTTAAAACATTTTCTAAAAAATCCCCGACGGGGAGTGCATGGCCCCCACGGTCCCCCCGCTGGCGCCACCCCTGTGTATTAATACATTAAATATGCACTAGTTACCAAAAACAAGTCTTTAAAAAAGTATTAGAATTGTTCGTAGTTAAAAATAAATTAAGATATATATTTATTATTTGTTACATGCAGAAGAAGCGCCTAAAAAGCATTAAACAACTAATAATTGCATAATTTTTTTCAGTATGTGCATGGATGAAAAAGGGTTTCAAAATATCCATAGATAAAGATACGTTCTGTTTAAAAAAAAAAAAAAAGAAAGAAAGCATTTTTGACAGTTTTAATGCTTCTTTAATTGTATGGACTAGCCCTTTAAATCACTCTGAGCTGCGCATGATACTAGCGCCACTACGGAGAAATTGCCAACTACTAGGTGTTTCCAGTTTCCTATCGTTCTCGGTTTCTTTCGTAGGCAACGAACCATTGCAGGCAGAACCTGTTGATGCTTTAAAGTAATTAAAAAACTTTGTAAAAAACACACATAAGATGTAATAGGTAAGAGGATACGCACGTTTCGTTCAAAAATTGTTTTGAACTTCATCAGTCCAAGCCCTTCGTCGCAAAGAACACAGGGAACTGAAAAGAGATCTCTTTTCAGTTCCCGCAAACAAATCCATATCCAGACACCCTCGCACGCAAAATGCGTGCACTGTGTTATTTCATTCAGGTGTGGGTGGAAAATATAAATTTGAAGCAATCAAATTGAAAAACAAAGCATCTACAGTTGAAAAATTCCTCAAAATGCTGGTGTTAAACGATAAAGTAATTAAAAAACTTTGTAAAAAACACACATAAGATGTAATAGGTAAGAGAATACGCACGTTTCGTTCAAAAATTGTTTTGAACTTCATCAGTCCAAGCCCTTCATCGCACCATCGAACACAGGGAAGTTCCCCTCAATTGCGATGAAGGGTTTGGACTGATGAAGTTCAAAACAGTTTTTGAACGAAACGCGTTTCGTAGGTAATAGGTAAGAGAATACGCACGCGTGCGTATTCTCTTACCTATTACATCTTATGTGTGTTTTTTACAAAGTTTTTTAATTACTTTATCGTTTAACACCAGTATTTTGAGGAATTTTTCAACTGTAGATGCTTTGTTTTTCAATTTGATTGCTTCAAATTTATATTTTCCACCCACACCTGAATGAAATAACACGGTGCACGCATTTTGCGTGCGAGGGTGTCTGGATATGGATTTGTTTGCTTATCCTTTTGCAAAATTTCCATGGGAATGCCCTAACACGTGAATGCACTTAAGATTTTGCGAGACTGATCGTTAAAGCAGTAAAGTGAATTCATGCAAACACATTTTCTGGGCCCTATTAGGATTCGGCTGAATCAACAATGAGAGTATTGATAAGACAAGTCGGTGCGTTATTACTTATTAATAGCGGCTGAGCGATTGATAAACATGTCGGATAAAGGAAAATCAGAAAACATTGACAAAACGCCTGTCCCTAAGGTAAAAGATGAACCGTTGTCTGATGATGATGTTATTTGCGATTCTCCAGTCATCAAAAAGAAGTCTAATATTATTGTTAAGTCTGAGCCTCTTGATGAATGTGACACAAAAATGAAAATTATTGTCAAGGCTGCTAGTGGACAACAGCATACTATTGAAATAAAGAAAGATGCTACTACAAAAGAGGTTTGATTTTGACATGTGTTTATAAATGAAATTACGTGTTAAATATACATAATGTGTAGTTGGAGATGTAGAAATCTATTCTATATGCTGGTGCTAACGTCTTTTTGTGAGGTTTGCTAATTTTTCTCCTGTGTGAAATGGAACATGATGCAAAAAGAAAACAGTTGTTTTTAATGTTGGAATTGCTGTACCGTAAAAACCAGCTAATTAGGTTCAGAAGGCTGTAGCCTACGGCTTTCTACTATTCAGAGGGCCCAAAAAGGACTAATGGCTGATTCTAAAGCAGTACCAAAATAACATTTTAAGTATTAATATTTTCTACATGTTGACATAAATAATAAATACATGACCCCTTTTTGCTTTGCTAATATGTTCTATGAAATGCATTTTTCTAAGTAGGGAAGAATGTATATAATAACATGCATACTTGCAGGCTAATTATGTAATAAATTAGTCTTGCTTTATGTTGGCCAAAACTATGATGAATAGAAAAATTTGATTACTAGACTCACAGTCACACTGTTATAGCAATTCAAGAGTAAGTAATATACAAACTCATACTTTCATATGTGCAGACACCAGTCAATAATTCACTGCACTTTGACTGAAGAAGCCGTTAAATTTAAACATGTTTGTCTTTTATATTTAGATTAAATATCAGCCGTAAGAATTAACTCTAAAAAATATCTGTCATAATGCTGCATAACCAAAAAAAAAAAAAAAAAACATTGGAACACCCCAAAAAATTTTAATTCAAAACTATTTCCCTATAGAAATTTAACAAAAACTCAGGGTACAGCTTTAGAATACAACTACTCTTCATTCCCATCTGTAAAATGAGATCACTAAATACATTTTTTAGAGCCAACATTGCCATTCCAAGGAAAAACAATTAAAATAATGTTATGAATTTTTGGGTCCACCCGCTGTTCAGGGGTTTAAAATTCGTGTTCTGTGTGTCAAATAATTAAATTTTTTTGCTTCAGAATTGGCTAGCTAGAATGAGAGATTTATTGTTTTGGGCTTCCCCATTGATTAGCATAGAGTTTTCTCGAAATTTCAGGAAATATTGATGTTAGAGCTTAGCTGACATCACTTTTGGGGACTTATTTTGTGCCAAATTTGGTGATACAAAAAGTCACCAAGCATGGCAACATTTCGGACATTTAATGCAATTTTTCCAATGGTAGCCTGTAAAGTTTGTTTGGTAAAATCATACAAGCCGGTGAGCACCCCCATGTAAACACGGCGACAGTCGCTGGAGCTTGGCAACTGCCAAGCTCCAACGATTGTTGACAACCATTTTGCACGTTCGGCAAAGTCAAAATATTTTAACACATTAAAATTGCACATATATTCCATTTACAAAAACATTAAAACAAAATACAACGTCGATATTTAACCAAAAGAACATCTGCAAATTCAGTAACAGGCAATTTAAAATGAGCAAACAGTGGACCGTTTTTAACTAAAAAAAAATACAGTTTATTAAGCAACCTAGTTGTACAGCTATGTAAACTATGCAACCAGTGGACCGTTTTTAACTAAAAAAACCTCAGTGAATTCAGCAACCTAGTTGTACAGCTAATGTAAACTGGGCAAACACTGGCCCGTTTTGAACTCAAAAAAAAAAAAAAAAAAACATCGGTGGATTAAACAACCTAGTTGTACACCTCTTATAAAGTCAGTATGATTAGCACGTAAATAGCACTTACGAAAACATAAACACATCCAATATCAATTTAAAATTCACATTAAAAACCTTAAACATTGCAAAGATTCATTAAAAAAGAGCACTTACCTTTTTTTTTTTTAAATAACCGCTCAGAAATGTCCCCAACACCCACCAGCTTATAAGGTAACACCAGCATGCTTTCTTTTATTCACAAGTTACAACATATTTCTATCAAACACACACAAATTCTTTTCATGCATTAACATAACATATTTCATTCCCTTCCATCAATAACGTGAAACACAAACAATTTCAAATTGACGATACACATATTCTTTATGGATGCCAGTCACAAGTACCACCGGCAGGGTATTTCACTTCCGATGTGCATCTCCCAAGACGGCGCCAGAAGTATCACCAAATGAAACATGTAAACAAACATCGATATGTAAACAAAGCACCGGATACGGAATATAGTCCGTTTGTTTTTCTGCATTATTATTGCATAATAGCCTAATGATTCAACTGTATTCCTATGACGTAGTCAAAATTCACATTTTAAGGGGATCCTTCAAGAAATTCCTTAAAGTTTCTGCGATACCTATAAATACGACAGCACGTTTCCTTGGGGGAGTCAGTTGGCTGTAGACTGCTGCGAGAAGCAGACGTCCGTTCTGTTCACTGCATTAGCCCAAGAATTGTGCTATTGAAAACTATATTTAGCTTGTTTTAGAAACTTTGTTTTTGGGTGCTGTGTGTAAACAGGGATCACTCTAGAAATGAAAAAGGGCAGGGTGCACATTACAGAAAAAGGGCAGTGTTTGGAAAAGGGCATATCACATCACACAAAAAGGGCAACTTTTCTAATTATTGTCTACAAACACATAAGGGTAGCTTTTATAAACATACTTTTATGTCCGAAAATGTGTTTTCTTAATAGCAATTTTTTAAGTAAATGATTAAACAAATTTTGAAACCAAATTTTTTCATTCAATGAAATCTACACTTTTACAAAAATTGTGTAAGGCGGCCATTATGCTTTATTTCAAAAAAAAAAAAAAAAAAAATTTGTAATCGTAAAATAACGGGAATCTGGTTTTGCCGACAAATTTTTAATAATTACGCCAATTTTCAAACCCGAAAATGACAGAAAACATTCCATTTTAGATTCAAATTTTATCGTATTCAGCGTCACTGCTACTTTTCTCTCTGTATATATGCTAGTCTGCAACTAGTGGAGGGGAAACGGGACACTTGCCCAGGCATAGTGCTGTTACGTCAAAATTGAAATGGAAAGAAGGGAGCGCCAAAACAAAGGTTTGTCCCGGGCGACTTGACCTCTAGCAGGGGTCAGTCCAGGTTTCTTTCCCAGGGTCCTATTTTTGTGAAATTTTACCTAATTTTGTGAATTTTTTCTATTTCTGTGAATCTTTCCTTATTTTATGAACTTCTTCCAATTTTCTATTTCATTTTTGAGCAAGAAAGCAATCACGAAATAGAATTGAATATTTTTTTAAAAATAAAATGGGTATAGTTAGTTCCCTTAAAAAAAGTTGGCCAAAACTGAATAATTCCTGTTCACCGAACATCCGGGATAGTCATAACCTGGAACAATATTTTTTTTTTTTTAAATTGATTAAAATTAAAAATATAAAGCTTTAAATCTTTTACTTTTAAGCGATTAAAAAAAAGATTTTATAATAAACGTAGGCCATGGTAGTTTTGATTTTAAACTGCAGACATTACACCCCAAATTCAAACTTTAGTAATTTTTAGATATTACAATGTCTGTCAGGTTCGACTGGAAATACTCTAATATTAAAGATGTGAAAAATGCAATTTTTAAATCTAGTTGTTAAATTTCAACAATTGAAGGGAAATAAAAATAAGTTGCAGATAATTATAGATAGGAGAAATTAGCTAACATTATATTTTCAAAAATTAATTTCAACTTGTACCATTAAAGAAAAATTACTTGTCAGTGTACACAGAATATCCCAAAAACACTGACCTGGGGTTTTATTCCTTAAATATTTTACAGTAAATCACAAATTTATGTTTAAAAAAAGGGGGGGTACAGAATTTTACAGTAATAATAATAATTTTTGGAAGATTAAATCTAAATAAATACAAATGTACATTTTTATATGGTCTCCAAACAGAAAATTCCCAGTCTGTAAGATGTGCCCATACATTAATTAAGTTTAAAAAATTTAAGTTATAAATTTTCAGTCTTCTATCATTTTTTGCTCGCTACGGCCCTGCCTATGCCGATAGCATTTCTCTGTAGTGTACCCCTATGACCGCTCTTTAAAAAGACATTAAATCCCAATAAAATCACTCCTATGCTTTGTTGTTCACTCCCAAGAATGAAGAAATGCAGTATTACACTATTTCTACCTCCCCCCCCCCTTTTTTTTTCCAGCCTTGAGCAAAGATTGACCTATATTTATCCCATTTCACATTCCACAGTGTAAACTCTCGACCGATTAAACAGGGCGCGGCACCCGGCAACCCTTTAACGTCTGGCAGCCCTTTTTCTCCCCCCTATGGTTTGGTATGTCGGGTCCGTTTTTCCATTCTTATTTGCCAAACTTTTTCTCCTTCCTTACCATACAGTTTTCCTTATACAGGAGACAATACAATGAAGTCAAAATCGACGTTTAAACGACCCTTTACAAAACAGGAGGTATAACTGTTCCTTCACAAAATTCCAATCAGCCTTTTTTTTTTTTTTTTTTTTTTTTAATACACCCAGATAAAATGCCCTTTTATAAATAATTATATTTTCTGTTTTCTTTCATTTGCGTGATCTGAAAGATGCCCCTGGAATGTTTGTTTTTCAGCAATGTAAAAGGGCCATCTGGCACTTTACGCTTTCAGTGGGGGGAAAAGAAGGGAGTTCAAAATGATTTCCCGTAAGGATGTTATGTTTGATAAGTATGCAGCTGTGAATTAGTAAACAATAAGCTTAGACTTAGCCACATAAATCACGGCAGCTTCCGTTGTTTTGAAATGGATGTAATGCACTCTTGCAAGTTGTTCTTAATGATTGCTTTTAGTGTAATCATTGCATGGCCTTTCTACTTCAGATTATTGGTCATCAATTTGGCCACGATGCCTACCCGAAATTCGATATTTTCAAGTAGTATTTCCTGACTGTTGCACACCCTGTCAATGAATCATTTTTTCCCTATTCTTTTTAGTACACCGACGGGGAGGAGTGTGTGTAGGGGGGAGGGGGGGGGTCACCCCACACTTCCGGAATTGCCCTTGTCTTGAACTTTCCGTGCAGCCAGCCTTAAGTTTGGATGAATGTGTTTTGAAAATCTGAAAAAATAAACAATAACCAAGTAGCGTTTATTAATTACAGCATTAATAAAACACCGTAAAGCACCATTTACAGTAGGAAATAATTTATTGTTATGACTACTCTCCTAGATGACAGATTGTTTCTCTAATCTCTCTCTCTGGACCTCAAGCTACAGCAAACGGTTTTAACCCTCTCAGGTCGGGAGGGAGAAGAGCAGCGACTGAGCAGATGCCCCTCCCCTCCTCCCCCCACACATAATTGATAAGAGAATAAACAAATCAACTTTCTTGTTGTTGTTGGAGAGAGGCTTTTTTGGGGTCTAGCGGAGCGCCAGCAATGGTAATAAGAATCAAAGAAAAGGGGAAACAAGGAGGGGTGGAGAAAAGGAGAGCGGCATTTTGATTGGGAAAAAAAAAGCGGAATTTTATCAAGGAAAAGGGCAAGGAGGGCGGAATTTTATCAAGAAAAAGGGCAAGGAGGGCGGCATTTTACCGGGAAAAGGGCACCAGGGCGGGCCGCCCCCCTGAAACGCTCTAGAGTGATCCCTGGTGTAAATTCTTTAATGCTGAGTCTTGAAGGACTGTTTATGATTTCCCTCGTAAGTTTCCACTGAATTTTTGCCTGTGGAAGTGCTTCATTTTGTGTGAGAAATACAGCATCTGTGAAAGCTTCTGTACACTACTGAGCATACTGTCATAAGCAAGCTACTGTTGTTAGTGCCTGCAAATTTTGTACAGCTGATTGTTGGACAAGGTTCCAGAAGCAATAAAGTTTGTGTTCCATCCTGACTAGTAGACTTTTTACCAGAACTTTTAACACATACTGGACTTCAGAATGATGAACCCAGGAAAACAAGCAGAGTTTTCTGCTTTAACAATAACGATAATTATACCTTTTCGGTAAAATCATACAAGCCGGTGCGCACCCCATGTAAACACGGCAACAGCCGCTGGAGCTTGGCAACTGCCAAGCTCAAGCGACTGTCGTCAACCATTTTGCACGATCAGCAAAGTCAAAGTATTTTAACACATGAAAATTGCACATATATTCCACTTACAAAAACATTAAAACAAAATATAATGCCCATATTTAACCAAAAGAACGTCTGCAAATTCAGTAACAGGCAATTTAAAATGAGCAAACAGTGGACTGTTTTTAACTAAAAAAAATACAGTGGATTCAGCAACCTAGCCGTACAGCTATGTAAACTATGCAACCAGTGGACCGTTTTTAACTAAAAAATCTCAGTGGATTCAGCAACCTAGTTGTACAGCTATGTAAACTGGGCAAACACTGGCCCGTTTTCAACTCAAAAAAACATCGGTGGATTAAACAACCTAGTTGTACACCTCTTATAAAGTCAGTATGATTAGAATAGCACTTACAAAAACATAAACACATCCAATATCAATTTAAAATTCACATTAAAAACCTTAAACATTGCAAAGATTTGTTAAAAAAGAGCACTTACCTCTATTTTTTTAAAAATAACTGCTCAGAAATGTCCCCAACACCCACCGGCTTATAACATAACACCAGCATGCTTTCTTTTATTTAGGTTTATATTCACACCCTATTTCTAACAAACACACACAAATTCTTTTATTTAGCTTTATATTCACACTATATTTCTAACAAACACACACAAATTCTTTTCATATATTAACAACACATTTCATTCCCTTCCATCAATAACAGAAACAATTTCAAATTCCCAAACCTGACAAAACACGTATTCTTTATGGTTGCCAGTCACAACTACCACCGGCAGGTAACTTCACTTTGGCAGTGCATTGCTCACTCTAGCGTCAGATTGTTCGCCAATGATTTGTAAACAAAAACATTGATATGTAAACAAAGCACCGTATACGGAATATAGTCCACATTTTCAACACAAACCAGGCCCTCAAGTATAGAAAATTTTTGTAGAGGCGACCCCTCAGTAATTTTTTTTTTATAGCCTGATTATCCCAGTAGGTCTTAATCTGCCTCTGCATAAAACCTATCTACAGCTTGAGATTTAGGTCTTGCCAATAAAACGAAACACATTATTATGTAAAGAATTTATTTTAAACTTATCCCTCAGCAACAAGCTTGACAAGAATGTTTTAATTTCCACTAACACACACAGAAAACCTTTCTTTAATATTTGACAATCAAACTGTTCACTGTAGTTGAATAATCTCCAATAATCATGGAGGCATAGATTTAATATCCCCAGTTCAAGTCGTCTGCTTAGGACTCGAACACACTCATTTCTTCATTAAACAGGTGTACCTCTGTTGTTTTGGGTTTGGGGGACAATTCACCGACAACAACTACACTGAAACGATATTTGTGGTGGCAGGAAACTTTCATTACAACCTAATATATTATCATTAGTATAAAAGATCATACTTTGTAGGTAAAGCCCCCCTTTTTTTAGGTAATCGTATCTATTTTCAAGAGTGAGTGAAATTGGCTTAATTTTTTATACTTTCATGTAACAATATTTAAATTATCTCTAAAATCAGTCAAAAAATAGACAATAATATAGCAAATGCTGCAGTTAATTTAAAATGAAGCTCTGGTCAAGAACTTAAATATTAGTTTTATATTGTTAAAAACAGAACTAATGAAGTTAAATTATTAACTAGCATCTTGATTAATTTGTGCATTTATCAGATTTATTTTAGTTGTATAAAAAGTAATTTAAAGTATGTTAAATTTTCAGCTTAAAGAAGAAGTATTAAAATTGCACAAAGTTCCATTGGATCAAATTGTTCTTATTTATTCTGGAAAAATTATGAATGATGAAGAAGTTTTATCAGCCCTTAGTAAGTTTTCAGAATAATGCTGCTAATACTTAATTTTTTTTTTTTCTTTATTCAGTATCTTTTATACTTTTGTTTGTTTTTGTCATTAAATTTAGGATCTGATTATTACTTAAATTAACTCTACTTTATATCTTAAACAACTGAAAATTTAAAAATTGATTACTGCAATGTGAAAAAACAGATTATAAGTATACTGAAATTTAACTCATTTTCCAGTTTTCTAATTGTATAAGTTTATTGAACAAAAAATGTTTGTTGTTGAGTTCAATGAAGCAGCTATTTTTATTTTTGTATTATTTGAAAATATGTCTATAGTATGCCAAAGTGTTGCAGAAATGTTTTAAAAAGTTCTCAGCGTAAACTTTTCATAATGATGATTAGCATTCTTGTAAGATTGACATACTAAACAACACTGTAAGCTTATCATTAACCAATAGTGCAACTGCTGAAGAACAAAATTGTACAGTTTTGGGTTACAATATTAATTATTTACCTATCACAAACATTTCAGAATTTAAAAAAAAAAAAATATTTTATGCTTAAACTATTCTTAAAAAAATAAAAAAATAAATAAAAATAAAACAGAAATCCCTCAGTCATTCAGGTATTTTTTAAATACACTATAACTAACTTTTATAGCCTTCATTGACATGTTTCACACCTGCAACACTGTGAAATAAAGGGTTAAGAAGTAAATTATTGGGTAGTGTCTCTTTGAATTTTAAATGTAATACACATCCCCAGTGGCAGAAAGTTTTGTAGCTGTCTGTGACAAGCTTTCAGAGTTTCATAATCAGTCTGCAAAATTTTGCGTGTAATTTTAGTGGATAATTCATAAATAAAACCAGTAATTTTTAACCACTGCTGTTAAATAGTGTTGACTCTAGAGGAAAAAAAAAAGTCCGCCGGGGAAAAATTAAAAAAGGACAGCCTGTTTACAAAAAGGGTACTTGAGTTCCCTGAAAAAGTATAGGTAGATAGCATATTACAGAAAACTGGTTTGAAACAATCTGAAAAGGACCAGTGCTTATCCCCAAAACTTGTAGGGTTGTAATGTGTGTTTTGACTTACGGTGCATAGTTAGTTCTTTTTTTTCTTTTTTCAGAGTCATATACAAACTTTGTATTGCATCCAACTGTTGGATGTACATCATTTAAAATCGAGTTACTGAAATGTATTTGTTCTTCCTCTTACACACACATGGGCACCAGCAGCATAGGGCAAGGGGGGCACTTGCCCCCCTGGATTATTGTATTCAGTGTTTTCCCTTGCTTTTTTGTTCTTTTCCACATGGTAACCATACGTTGAAGTAGTATTCGCCCCCCACCCCCCTGGGAAATATTCTGGCGATGCCCATGTACACACACACTCTTCTAGTTTGATATTTGCTCATTTATGAAACGGGAATATAAGTTTTTAAAAAAGCACTATTCTTTAATTTTTAAAATATATCAATAAAAATTATTATTATAAATAAGATATGTAAGTTTTAGCATAAATATAAATCAAAAACATTTTAACTTACAGAATTTGCAAAAGGTAAGAAACAATGTTTAAAATAATTTAAATAATTTTAATTCCTTTTGTGGCATGCTAACAAAAGTCCCTTTAAGGAAATAGTTTACCATTTCAGCATTTTTTAAAAACTATAGTACAAATGATGAACTGGATGCATTTCAATGTTCAACTATAGTACATTTTGAAAAAATAAATTTCTTTAAACTGCACATTTAAGTAAAATTTTTAAAAAGTTTAAAAATCTGATTTTTAAAAAATCTCAACTTAAAAAAAAATTAAGATTTTTGTCCAATTAAAAAAAAAGTGGGATTTTCAAAAATATATTACACAAGGCTGTGCATAGATTTTCAGATACATCTAATATTACGTCTAATATAGTTTTTTTGCTGATATACAATACAGTGTAAAACAATAAAATGTAACATATCTTCATATAATTTCTGTAAAATACAAAAGAAAAAAAACTGAAGGCTAATTCCATGCACAGATTTATCAGATAAGAACTGTAATAAAGAACATGTACAAAAGAAAAATTAAATCTTTATCTCAAAAAAAAAAAAAAAAAAAAAAAAAAAAGCCTTAGCATGTTTAAAACATGTAATTGAAGAAAATATGAACATGGAGAAAAGGCCATCTAAAAAGTTTGTTTGCCAATGAAATTGCACTGAGTGTAGGAACTAAAGTTGCAGTATCTCGTGATATTATTGGCATATGATTAAAAATAGGATGTAAAAATTTTTATAATTTAGCAAGCAGAAAGAAAATCGATTCTTTGACCTTTGGTGTAAACTGTTCCCTTAAAAGCAATAAATCATCTTTCTTAAACTTCAATTTCGTAATGTAAAAAAAAGTATATTAAAATGTATGAATTACATATTTTATTTTAAGCAGCAAGTTTTGTAACTAGCTGATTAAAATAAATAACATTGTGTTACAGAAAGTATTTGAACAATTTCATAAGAAAAAAAAACTTCCGTAATTATTTATAATTTTAAAAAAAAAAAGTTTTTGAAAGCAAAATAAGCTTAAATTGATAATAGTTTATTCTAAGAATAACCTAACTGTTAGACTATGACAATTTGTTTTCTGAAGACTTACTTTCACAGAATTACTTTACCTTTGCTTTAATTTTTTTTTTTCTTCTTCATTTAGTAAAATGTTGAAATTTTTCAAAATTTCAGAAGATATATGATTTGTATAATTAGAATACCAAATCTTATCAATAGTCTGAATTACCTAATTCTGAAATTACTCCACTTTTTTTTATAAGCAAAAGAGTGGCGTAATAAGAGGGGGGGGGGGGGAGGGTTGGCAATCCGCGAAGGCGGCAAGATAAAAACAAAGATAAGCGACCGGAGAATATTGACAATTAAGGCCAGCGCAGACTCGAGTGCAATTGCCGTACGTTGCAGGATATGAGGGGAGTTTTTTAATGGTCAATTTGCACGTGCATGCTTTATAAAAGGGGGGGAGCAGGCAGGGTCGAAAATTTATAGGCTTTTAATGACCAATCGAGATTCGCCAACAAAGGATAACCCACAAAAGCACGCCAAATGTACAATGGGGACATTTTTCTCAGCAATCAGTCTTGGAGATAGGAAAAAATACATTGAGTACCTATTGTAGTGTACGGAAGCGCGCTGAAGTCTGCTCTGGCCTTTAGTAGAATGTGGCAGAAAACGGAAGGACTGCACCGGGCGCAAATAACCCCAGCTACACCGATGAAGCAAAATGTCACTAATATGCTTAATTTTGGCAATATATAATATATTTCAAGTGCCGTACTCGCAAAATGTCTCAAATCGCCCAATTTTCAGATCAATTTCTGGAAGTCCCAATTAATTTCAGAACCGCACAACGTAGTTTTGTGAAGACACTTTTTATATCATTCGTAGTTATTTATGGTTAGTAAATATCTGTAATAATTATGAATAATGGGTAATAAGAAAGCCGGTTAAATAGAGTAAAGCGTTCAGAAAAAAAAAGAGAGAGAAAACTTGCAAGTGTGCAAAACAATTAAAACAGAAGAGGAATAACTATACAGCTAGCAATGAACTCTAGAATAATAATAAAAATAAATGGTTGGTAAATAATAAAAATGTGAAACCAGGAGGGCGCAGGGGTGTGTAAAAGCTAGATTCGGTCGTTCCTTTTCGTGCGTTTTTTGCGTTAGTGACGTCATCGCTGAGCAGAGACAGCTTAACGAGCCGCGGCAAATGTTCCCGAAAGTTGCAGACAGTTAAAAATAATTTTTCTTTAATGGCAGAAATTAAAAACTTTTTTTTAAAATTATACCGACAAAAACTGTCCGCAAGCAGATTTCTGTGTCCGCAACATTGTCGCGGTGTTTCTGCTTTGGGGTACACACCCAGGGTTGGCAAATTTTCCCTCTATTGGGAAAATAAAATAATAATAATAATAAACCTGAAAAAAAAAAAAAAAAAAAAAAAAAAAAACCTGTCTTGGCAAAAAGGAAAAGTATAAATATTTGTTTGCTGAAGGAGGAAAGAGTAATTAAGGGTAGTTCAAATAACATGTAGGTGAAAGTGGGGTACAGTGAGTCATTAAGGTATTTGTGGTTCAGTGAATAGTTTTCAAATGAGAAAATTATTTAAAGTAGGTATCAAAAAACACAACTCTTTGGAAAAAGTTCAACATCCCACTTTGTGGGAAGAAAGAGCCATTTTGTTTTCTGATCATTTGCATGAAATTTGAAGAAAGTAAGACTTTATATTATTACACTGAAATTTGTCGAGTAAATAAAAGTCATGTGTTGTGTTTATATAGTCTAAATTACCTTCTTCCCACTGGGGTGCACTAAAAATGGAAGGCGCACCTCTGCCTATCACCTCCCTATTTGGAGGGATCCGGCACCACATGCGGTTGTCAGAGGGCATAAGCAGCGACAACAAATTACCTTCTTTTTTATCATGTTGCATTTAAATGAATATTTTAATGATTTGGAATTTTGAGGTGAAAAATAATATATTGGTTCATATGGGGCACACTGCATCACCTGAAATGGGGCACAGTGGGTCAGTGACCCATTGTGCCTCCATTTATATATTTGTCTTTCTGTAAGTTTCTTACTTTTCAATGTTTGAATGATATAAATTTTTCTAAATAAGTCTTCCACATCAGCCACAGAATCTTCAGTTTCTCAAGAAAATTATGTAAAGCAAAAAGTGACACCAGGGATGGTAAAAGCCTTTTCCTATCTCTGTTGCTAAAGAGAAAAAACTGACAGGCCTATAATTTTAGAGAACTGTATAAAGCCTCCAAAACTATAAAAGTCTTCTTGGACTACTCCGGCATAAAATTACTGACAGAACTTTACGACGAAGTTTGAAACAACTGACTTTCAGTTGTTCAATTCAGGGATGAGATTCTTCAGCTTTTTAGCTGATTTCAGCTTTTTGTGAATAAAGAGGAAATCACTTTTCTCTGAAAATTGTTTTTTGAATTAGTGAATTCCTGATTGTAGTTATTAGTTAACTGTGTGATATTTTTATCTTCTAGCATATTCCAATGTCTTTCTTCTCTTAAAACTCCTTTCACATTAATTAGATATAAATTTCACATGTACAAATTTTTGATCTTTTGCCAATCTCATCTCTGTCAATTGTTCTTCAAAAAGGAGTGCGTTGGACGGCTCTGGGGATGGTGGAGGCCATAATAAAAAGTTTTTAAAAATATTTTATCATATAATTAATAGTACTTACTACAATTTAAGTATTATTTTTAATCCATTAAGACAGAGAGAGATGTACACTTATATTTTAGAAACATACATAAAACTCTTTTAATTTGTAAATTATTATAGTACCATAAATGCATGTAAAATGTATTATTTTAATAACTATAGCCTATTATTGAGAAGTGGAATGGGTGTGTTGGCATTGTTACGTGTATTTTTTAGGACTGCAATGGTCAGGGAAGCTGATTTCAAATTTTTTGTGGCAACCATGCATAAGGACTTATTCACTAATTATTGAAATTGTATTTCTATTGTTGAATTTCTACTTTCCTAAGCTAATAAACCTATAAAGATAACAACTGAAACAATATTATGAGTTTAGTGCCAAGCTAAACCCTTAAAAATCCCTGGAAGATCAAATTTTTCAAGCAAGTATAATAATTTGGCCACCCTCTGTATTGTAAAATAACAGTTTTGATTCAATGTCTTAAAAATAACTATAAAACTAAAATTTTGTAAGCTGAATAAGAGTCAATGTGATATTATTTAGCTAAAATCTTTTTCTTTGCTAACTTTTCTTTGCTTTCTTTGTATACTTTAGAACCAAAAAATTAACATTTTCCTTACAAACTTTGAACTACTTTAATATGTAACTTAATACTAAATATTGCCAGATAGTAAAAAAGTTTAAATTACTCATTGCCTCACCATGGCATAATGGTTATGTCACTGAAAATGATAGATGTCTGAAGTGTGAAGGCCCCAGGTTGAGGTTCCATCACACAGCTGTTGATCTAATGGTCTGGAGTTTTGGTCAGGTTATCTCCAGATGTAATGTGAATACACGTTAGAACCTCTTAGAAAGTCCTACTACCAAGGCACCTCTCATCCTTAGCAGATTGCCGTAGCATAGTGTTGTCATAATCATACAAACAAACAAATTAAATTACTCACTATCGGATGAAAGAAAATTTTTTACTGTATTAGCTGACCCACTGTACCCCATTTGTTGACCCAGTGTACCCCCAACAACGACACTTGGTACAACAAAAACTACTTAAGAAAAATGGTTTTTTATTGTACAAGAACTTTTCTTAGAATTTAATTGAAATTAATTAGGATAGCCAATAGATCAGAAAACACAATACATTAGTTTGGTATTCTGTTTTAAAAATACGTTTATAATTATGTTTAAAAATCTAAAAATTGACCCACTGTACCGTCTCCCCTATATATATAGCATTTTTAAATTCTGATTTTAATTAAAAATGGTACACAATTCGTAATAAATTTGATGAGTATTCTAAACAATAAATAATGGTACTAAGAACTGGTAAAGTAAAAATAAATTCATCCAATGTGAAATAAACATCAATATTAATTTTATTTTTATTAAGTTAACATTTTAAAATGTCTTCTTATTCTGCAATTTCTGCTTAATATAATTTTTGCTGTCTTAACATAACGTAAAGTAACATAGGAACCAGTTATTTAAAAAAAAAAAAAAAAAACCTGTACAATGAGTTTTGATGCAAATCTATTTTGAATTCTAGATTAGACTGAAGAAAAAGCATAATAATAATAAAAAAACTTTCTTGTCAAACTGGTTTTTGGTCATGCTTGGAGATATGCACTATGCAGTTAATGAGCAGAAATTTCATAAGAATAGTAGTAGTTAAAATAGTTGAGGTTTGAGTTACATGGAAAAGAAATAACTATATACTTTCTTTTTTCCAAAAGAAAGGAAAAAATCCAGTTTTCTGATGAAGTTCGGAGATGCTTTTTTGATTTACTTTTTCTTAGTTGTTATTGCCTCTCTTTTATAAGAATATAGTTTTTAAAAGACATTCTGATACTTATTTCTTTTGGTCTTTGTAGTAATTTAGTTTTTAAATTGTCCTTAATTTGGATGATATTTTAAATTATTTCAATAATTTAAGTCATTTTTATTTTAATAGTTTATATGATAAGTCATCAGTAATGGAATAACACACATATTTAAACCGTATTTTTTTTTTGGAAATCCTCAAAAGTAGCTGAATTAGTTTTTCTTTTTTAATGCAAGAGTTTTTTGGTCTTTATATTAATGATAAAAAATCCCTAACTAATAATATCTTTAAAATTCTATCATCTATTCATTTTTTCTTTTTTAAAAATAGGTATTGAAGATAGTCATACAGTGCATTTTGTTGTTAAGTCATCTGCAGTAAGTATTCTTTAGTAAATCTCATAGATACATAATAAGTTTTGACATTTTTCAGTAAAATTTGTTAAAAGCATTAGTAATCCAGCAGTTAATCATTCCCTCATTATTTTTAGACTCCTCTTTAATATTTGGAACTATTCAAACATGTATCAACTGTATAATAAAGCAACAATAAGGGATTTTCCTTCTTTATTTTTAAAGATGCAACATGCTTTTTTTTTCTTTGGAGAGGAGTATTATAGTTATGTTCCTTTTTATTATTTATTTATAGGACAGCTCCTACCAAACTTTCAGATTAATTATATCAGTTGAATAAAGTTCTAATTTTTATTTTCTGTCGCAGCATAAATTCTTATTTTATCTTGTTGCTTATTTAATTCTTATGTATTAGTTTATTATTATAGTTGTTGTATTTATTTCTTCTTCTTTTTTTTTTTAAATTTAGCAATCTACTCCTAACATAAATGCTACACCATATGGACTAAATATGTTTGGAGGATTTTCTGGACTTCAGAATATTGGCCTGAGATCGCCAAACTTTTTGGAACTACAACAGCAGATGCAGAGAGAAGTGAATATTTTACCATAATAATAAAGGAACTACAGTGAAGCACTGTTTATATGTTTCTCGTTTATGCGTTTTTATAATTTATACATTTTTCTGAATGGTCCCGGCAAAATCCATTGGATTTTAATGTTAAATAATTTCATTTATACGTTTTTCTGAAATCATTTATATGTTTTTTTAGAAATGAAGAGGAGAGAAACTGTGTGATGCAAATTTTCAACAAGCTTTGACAGGTTTTAATTTTATGCAAGAATATCTAATATCCACCGATTTAAATGATAATGTTAAACAGCAGTTTTAACTATGTACAATAAACTTTTTTCTATACATTTCCACACAGCCATACAGCCTAAAATTACAAAATATTTTGTACATGCGGAATGAATATGAATACAAGTATTAGCTGTACATTAAATTCAGTATAAAACTTAGTATTACATACCTATTGTGTATTTTATTTTCATGCAGTAATATAAGATGCAGTATTTTAATTTAAACCTGGCTTTTTATTGTTTGTTATTACAAAAATGCACATACTTTTGAGAATTTCGTTTATATGTGTTTCTTATTTATACCATTCATTTTTCTTATTTATACCATCTTACGTTCATTTTTTCCCCATGCCCCTTGAAAAATGTATAAATGGTGCTTCACTGTAGTTGTTAAAGGGAGAAGTGTTCATTAAGAACTATCATTTACAAAATTATCACATTTAAAAGTATACCGTTTCAAGAAAAGCATTTATTTATTACAAAATTGATACATCAATTAAACTATTACTCATTGCTAGTTACTCCCCCCTCTTTTTTTCTAGCAAAAGTCAAATGACTTGTCATTTGTGAATAAAGCCAATTTTTAACTTCATTAGAGAAAAAAAAATGTTGTTTCAACAGATCATGCATCATTAATCAAAACAGGTAATATTTTATAGAAAAAATATCTGGAGAAAATAGGTGGTTTGATAGAACTTCCAATCGAAGAATGGCCAAATTTTTTGACTTCTCCACAAGATGTTGGCTAGCGTTAATTATGTTACAGAATTACTTCATTATGCCTTTTATTATATCATGGCTGTTTTATTTTCAGTACTTGGCTCAAACACATTAACTGCATTTAGTAATGTTTATCAGTAATGATTTCACCAAACTTTAGCAGCTTATGATGCATTAAATCAAAAGAAGGTGCTCTTTTATATCAAAACTAGTTTTTGAATCATTGAAATCGATTTTTAGAAATCCCTTTAGTGAATCCTTTTATTTTTCAAAAAATAAATGAAATTTGGCTGTACTCTTCCCAGTTGCAACATATCACTTTTTTTCCCCTTCTAATACTGGTATTTTATAAGTTCAAAGTTGGGGACAAAAAACCAAGCAAAAACAATGTTGTTCACATTTCATCAAATTGACGTGTACTAAATATCAAGTTAATTGTTTGATATGAAGTAGTTGTCAGTCTGAAATGTCTGATTATAATGACATTATGTGTTATAAAATTTTTTAATTAAGTTTATTATTTGGTATGTAATACTTTTCAGTTTTTCCCCATACTGTATTTTGTGTAACTGTAACCAATGTTATATTTCTATGATTTTTAGTTCTCAAATATTGCCAGTTTCTTTCTCTATTTCTACTTTAAATCTGATACTGTGTTTTACCAATATAAGAAAAGTTTAAATTTATTCCATTTAATGCCTAAATTTGGTTTATAGTTTCTTATTGCATTAAAAACGACATAATGAAATAAATAGGCTGTAAAATATTTGCACTGGACATTTACTAACCTCAATTGAAATTAATATTGGAAGGAGGAAAAAAATATAATAAAATTACGAATGTCACTCTGCCTGCATGAGTTAGAAATTATTTGTATTTGTTTTACTGTATCAGTTAGTGAAAAAGCAGATAATTAATTTCAAGGAAGTCAGATAACTAATATAATTCATTACAATGTGCTTTTATTTTTGTAAACTTTATTTTTTTTAAAAGCATTTTTAGTTTAAAAATGATTCATTATTAAATCACCTACACAATTGATTTTTGAAGTTTTTTGTTTCCCATAATTTCATTTTATTCAAATTTCGCTCAGCTAATTCTGCAAGCTGAGCAAGCAAGTTCAGCTTGTTAGCAAGAATTGCTAGAATTTCTGAACAGTGTTAGCAAGTTTGCTAACATTGTTCAGCAATTACAAAGTTAACCACAATTGTCTTAAGATATTTACACATCTTCTTTTCTCCCTTTTTTTTTTCTACACAATTTTTAATTATAAAATCTTTAATTTCAGCTGTTACAGAATCCAGAGCTTTTGCAACAGGTAGTAAACAATCCTTTTGTTCTTTCGATGATGGAAAATCCCGAGTACATGAGACAGATTGTTACCAGTAACCCTGAAATGAGAGAAATGCTAGATGTAAGTGTATATTCTTTTTTGTGAAATTTTGATACTGATTGACTGTGAAAATATTTTGGAAAAACTTTGTCCATTTGTGCACAAATTATCTATATAGCCTTTTACAAAACAGTATTTCTTTTCACAAATGATGATTAGATGTCTTATAAAAAACTTTGAAAATAACTAATGTAAAATGCAAATGGTACTTTTCTGTTATATGACAACACTTGGCAATTTTTTCGAACATGGCGGTTGGCAAGCTCTGACAATTGTACCCAATGAAAACATATTTCCTATATCCCCCTCCCCCTCCTTTTGAAAATTCAAATACACTTATGAAAATTATTGAAAAAATAACCATAAAAGATTAGACTCACATTCTGTATGACACCTAAGGAAAATAAAATGTATGCTATTTTGAATGATTTTTTATGACACAAAAGTAAATTGAAAGCATCCATGCTATCCTGCACAGTTTTGTTCACAACAAACAAATTAAAAGAAAAAAACTTGCTTGGTTTCATTTTATATTGTTGTTGTTTTGGTATTGTTTTTCGTTTTCTTGTATAGCAGAGAAAGATTTATAACTTATTACCATATATTTTAACTCCCCACATTTAGTAAATAAGTAATTTGGTTGGTAAACCGTAATAGCACACTGCTTCTCCAAAAGACATTCACACAACATTCGAAGACATTCAAAGAACATCTTTTGTACTACTTTGTGCAAGTATGGTGAGATCCATCAGTTAAACATGTATTATGCTACTAATTCACATGATTGAGAGTTGCATGAAAGTGAAAAGTCAAAGTCATCATTTCCTTATCCTTTGTTCATTAGAAAATTCACTTGTATCTGACTACTGTATTCACCATCAGCCTTGACTCATGGTTAACAGCAAACCCTCTGTTGAGTGCTCAAATAGGCTCAAATGGTCTTTATCAATGATTGGATTGGAACTAACTGCAGAAAATCTATGTCCAAAATCTTAATCTTGCTTCAGAGGTAGATTCTGAGCATGCACAGTTTGACTATTCCTCAGAAAGTTAGCTTGCTCGCATCCACTTTGACTTGTTTTGGAGTTTGTTTACAAACACTTACAACCTTCCAAAATAAACAGCTACACGTGATATGAACTTGCAAACTATGGGTATTTTACATTTCAATTTCAGCAAGCACCATTTTGATTGGCCCTGTTTCATCTAGGTTGAGTTACCTCAGATTCAGATACTTTTTTGCACCAGTTAGTAGTGAATATAAATCTTGATTGACCAGTTGAGTTTCCAACCGATATTTACTGAACTGTTGGTTTAACTGCCAATTGAGGTTAATGGTGAATACAGTGGTGGAAGACGCATGCAGTTAAGAAGTATGTAAATCAGAAGTTATTGTATGTGGTCAGTGGAACTGATTAAAAAAAAAAAAAGGTTTTTGTTAGAAAAGAAAAAATATATTTCTAGTGGATACATATAAATTAATACTTTAAAAAAAATTCCAAAACTAACAACATTGCATTTAGAGACTTCCACATGGAAGCCACTGTCAATAATAATAGTTTAATCTTAAAGATTATGCTTGAAAACAAATACCACAAAAAAGAAAAAGAAAATCATAAAATGTACATGTTAAGTGTATAGCGTAAACTCGGGCGTTGCAAGAGCGACCAAGGAGACGCTATAATTGACCTATGATCAGGCTAGCCGCAGCACATGGCATTGTGAAAAAGTCCTACGAGAAATACAACATTCGGTGACCACAAAAGATATGAAAAGAAAGGAAACCAAAGACTTACCCCAGCAGTAGTTCAGGGCTTGAAGATCTTTCGTGAGAGAAAAGAGAACCACACATAAAAGACAAACACTTTAACTAGACTTACTAACAGGAGAACTTTATTCACTGGCAGGATGTACGGTACATTAACATTAGTGTGAAAGAACATTTAATGGGGTTTTATTCAAGAAGGAGATAGATTATACATGAAGTATTTCAAAAAGGTAAAATGGCGCACACGCCATGTAATACGGTCAAATACTACAGAAAAAGGGGAGCTTGCAGCATTTTTTATATTTTTGAAAATTTAAACCGAAGTAATTTAATAAGGAAGGGGTGTCTTATTTGCCTAACGGAGACTTATCAGTCCTAAAACATTTACTACGGTACTGTTCCTGCTGCCTCCAGCAAAAAGGCCACATTGTTCGTATTGGGGAGCGCTTCCTTAGCGCGTCGTACTTGTGGGGGCGATAAAAGGTGAAGTGAAGTCTTGCTCTTTCCAGACGGCTCGCCATCGCCAATTTTTCTCGGCAACCCCGGCCACACGTCGCAGGGAGGAGAAAGCGCCGCGATTGGTTCAAAGGTAAGCGCGGGCAGAAAACCCCTGACGTCATCCCGGGGAATGATGAAATATTTTGCCGCGGAGGAGATGGCCGGATTGCCAGTGGTGCTTATGATCCTCATTATGAAGAGTTGGCGAGATGCTCGAAAATCGCAGTGACTGTTGAAAAAGGAACACGTGGTGCAAGCATGCCGCCATATTGGAAGCACACAAAAAACTGGCTAGCCGGGGAAAACATTTTAAAAAGGAAAAGGGGGGAAGAACCAGGAGTACACATTGTAAAATTAATGCTTATGGAAGAAAATGCAAAACAGGAATACATGTGATATTTCCATCACATGTTCCTCACATCGAGAGAAAAAAATGCTAAAGCCAAGGAAAAAAAATTTTTTTTTTTTGTGTTGCAAGATCCCCTTTTGTACAAGAAGTGACATGCACAATATAAAATGACTGCAAGAGGTATAAATAGGAAATCAGGACATACTGTCCTTACACCAAATCTGGGATGGTACCATATCATTCCATGTATCACAGTAGTAAAATACTCAAGAAAAGGTAATGCAGTTATGTTATTCGCTACATCTGATCTCACATTATTAGGCATGTCATAAATAAAGCAAGAGAAAAACTTTGAAGCATCAAGAAAAAATTTAAACTAATTAGCAAGAATGTACAATCAATTGTCATGAGATACAGTAAGAGAAAAAAAACGTTTGGCCAAAGAAACACGAAAAAAAATTGGGCTAGCAAAGGATCCTTTGTTTATACCCTATCACCTCATAATATATACACTCTCTGGGTACCCAAAAGTCTGAAAAAAACACAGTACATGTACATAATATATTTGTAAGTAGGAACCTGAAAGAAAATACTACACTAAACAAGAACTCAATAAAATATTGCTGTAGCTTATGGCTGGTGAAGAAAAAAAATTGTAAGTCAGGTACTATTGTAATGGTATAAAGTGAGACATTCAGGCTGCAGCAGGTGCATGTGTTGACACTACACAAAAAGAAAGAAGTTGAATAAAAGGGTCAAAGGGAGTGGCACACTATCTAATGAGAAGGCTGATCAGTTCCTTCTCATATACTAGAATCATGTGACCAGAAAGTTTAAGATAGTCTTTAAGAGGAAAGGGAGTCATCAAAGGTATTGTGAGAGATGAAAACCATGCACATGAATACTCACATTATGTAGTAAATTTAACAAGTTACATATGAATTAAGAAAACCACTTCCATAATGTTATTACACGAAACACATTTAGAACACTGGAAAAGTTATATTGCAGATATACAATGAGAGTGAAATTATGAGTGGAATGAAAAAAAAATTTGCAAATAACACTTCAATGCGAAAAACTTGGCTATATGAGACATTAAATACAATTGGGGTGAGCAAAAAATATACACTAGTGACACTTCAATGCTAAACAAGGTTGGCTACATGGAAGAAAAAATTACAATGTCTTCTTCGTGACAGCAAGTGTGGGTGCAAAAAGGATTGTTCATGGAGAAAATAGAATTACATTTCAGATGTCATACATTCTCTGGCAAAATTCTTACAAGAGGAAGAAAAGGAAAAAGTTACTTGCTTCTCTTTCGAAGAAAATACCTTGCGTGTCCTGTACCACGAGAGTCCTGGGAGGATGCGTCACCAGTCTGTTCATCTGCCAGGGTACACAGAGGAGCACTGTCAGTCATCTCCACTCCTTGTAGGCGAGTATGGGGAGCAGGACTCTGCAGAAGTGTGCTATCAGGTAAGGAGGTTTCAGGCATCAGACAGGGAGGGGAGTCATCATTCGCATACCCATCTTGGGGGGCCGTCGAAATGGGAGACAGTTCAGGAGGGGGTGTTGACATCTGAGATACTCCAGACACTTCTGCCACTGGAGACTGAAACGGGGTGGTAGGACCTTCCATCACGCCATAGGGTTCAGTTCGTGAAGACACAACACCCACTGTTTCCAGTTGTGATGCACCACCAGCACACTCATCACAGTTACAGGGGACAGCAGATGTTGAAGACACATGAGGAAAGGAAGGAACTGCAGTTGGGGTGGCCTGACATCCTTTTTGGTGCTGTGGGGTCTGAGATTTATGAAGTGACGCTGATTCTTTCAGATGGTCTTTTCGTCTTGGCATCTTCCATATGGAGTCTATGTGGATAAGTGATTCAGTAATGACGGGGCTGTTTTCGCGTTTCACTGCCACAATTACCGGACTGACGAGGCGAATCACTACTTATGGCCCATAAAGGGTAGGGCGGAAAGACGATCTTGTTTTTATATATACTACATCTCCGACTTTAAAGCGACGCAATTTTGCCTTCTTGTTGTAGAGACGATTCCGGTTCTCTTGTTTATCAATATGGGATTGGAACACATTCCTGTATATGTTATCCATGAGTTGGAGATACTTATTGACATACTGGTGTTGGGACGGATAACTGGGTGTGTGATTTGGAAAGTACGTGTCAAAGACATTGGATAGAGTTCTCCCAAAATGAACCAGATTTGGAGCCACTTCAATGGAATCGTGGGTTGTAGCATTGTACAATGCCTGATGTAGCAAGACAGCTTCCGTGAATGGGTGCCCATTCTGGACAAAAGACTTGACAGAAGACTTTATAGCGGCATTTATCCTTTCCGCATAAGAGTTAGCTTGTGGCCTGTTTGGGGTAGTGTGACGGAGATTAATACCTAAAGACTTGTTTAATATATGGAGAGCTTCTGCAGTAAACTGTGTACCCCTGTCAGTTGTAATGAGAGAAGGACGTCCATGTATGCAGATGTACTGTAGTAAGGAATCAGCGACAGATTTCGCAGTGATATTTTTTAGAGGAAACAGTTGCATAAATCTGCTGAATTTGTCAATAATGGTGAGTATGTAGTATGTCTGTCGGATAGGGCCTACGATGTCCATGGCAATCTCGATACCAGGAGCATTCGGGAAAGGTGCGACCTGTAAAGGCGCATGCGGAATGCTATGACTTTTGAATTGAAGGCACTGGTGGCAAGAAGCTACAAAAATTCTTTGTATCAATGAAGATGTTTCTCCAGAAATATTTTGCTTTTAAACACTGATATGTTTTATGAATGCCACTATGGTCAATATGGAAAATTCGTAGTAACTTTGGGATTAGGGACTGAGGAACTACAATTCTTGCATCATGTGATGAACTAGAGTTAGGACTTAAAGATCTTCCGTGAGAGAAAAGGGAACCACACATAAAAGACAAAAACTTTAACTAGACTTACTAACAGGAGAACTTTATTCACTGGCAGGATGTACGGTACATTAACATTAGTGTGAAAGAACATTTAATGGGGTTTTATTCAAGAAGGAGATAGATTATACATGAAGTATTTCAAAAAGGTAAAATGGCGCACACGCCATGTAATACGGTCAAATACTACAGAAAAAGGGGAGCTTGCAGCATTTTTTATATTTTTGAAAATTTAAACCGAAGTAATTTAATAAGGAGGGGGTGTCTTATTTGCCTAACGGAGACTTATCGGTCCTAAAACATTTACTACGGTACTGTTCCTGCCGCCTCCAGCAAAAAGGCCACGTTGTTCGTATTGGGGAGCGCTTCCTTAGCGCGTCGTACTTGTGGGGGCGATAAAAGGTGAAGTGAAGTCTTGCTCTTTCCAGACGGCTCGCCATCGTCAATTTTTCTCGGCAACCCCGGCCACACGTCGCAGGGAGGAGAAAGCGCCGCGATTGGTTCAAAGGTAAGCGCGGGCAGAAAACCCCTCACGTCATCCCGGGGAATGATGAAATATTTTGCCGCGGAGGAGATGGCCGGATTGCCAGTGGCGCTTATGATCCTCATTATGAAGAGTTGGCGAGATGCTCGAAAATCGCAGTGACTGTTGAAGAAGGAACACGTGGTGCAAGCGTGCCGCCATATTGGAAGCGCACAAAAAACTGGCTAGCCGGGGAAAACATTTTAAAAAGGAAAAGGGGGGAAGAACCAGGAGTACACATTGTAAAATTAATGCTTATGGAAGAAAATGCAAAACAGGAATACATGTGATATTTCCATCACAAAGTGATATATATTTTTAAAAAAATTTGTGATTTATCAAAAGAAAGCTGTATTTCCTTGATTTGATTCATCATAGTGGCAGATTCATCATAGTTCCACTTTTTTACTCTTGATTTTGAGATTCCCACACACACACAGAAAAAAAAAAGATTAGTCAAAGTACTTTATGTATGGAGTGATAATCATACACAATACTGTAGTAGTAACTAAAACAGCCATTTTAAACTAGTAAAATACCATGTTACAACTTGGTTGTCTGCACAAGCAGCCATGTTATAATTTTCATTAATAAATATTTCAGGCACATTTCAAGTGTACATATTTTAAGTAGATTTAACTTCAAAAATCAATCGAACTTGCAGAAAATCATAAATGAATTTAAATAACTAAAATCAATTAAAAAATATGCAAAACAAGGGTTAATTTTTAATCATTAGGTATTCAATAAAGAATGCTTAGTAAAAGATTGTCATTTAGAAAAAGGATGAAGATTAAAAATTTCTTCCTGCCTCCGTAAATAAATTTTGAAGATAGAATAATCAGAGTTTTTTGTTAATTATTGGATTTCTGGAGCAAATTAAAAATATCAGAGAAACTCCATGGGGAGCGAGTGTAAAATTACATTATTTCTGGGACTACCATGAGAGAAATCGCATATACTGAATGTACATATTTTTCAAATGATACTGCACAGTGCTTATAATTAAACTTCCCCTATAAACAGCAGTCTACAGCTGAAAAGGATGAGAAGATCACCTCCAAATTAGCACATGGACACTACATAAGATGTGCTTAAGCTTTTAATTATTTATTTATTTTAAATTCAGAAAATATCTGCTAAGTTGCATTTTGCAACATAAAAGCAACTCTAAATATTAGCCTAACTAGTTCTAAATGTGCTCAAAACTACTGAAAAAATGTTGAAAATGTGTATTTATTTTAAATGATCCATTTACAGTGTTAAATTTGCTGTTTTTTCAGTTAAAATATAAATCCCTCTGTTTTGTGTATCATTTTATCAAGAATGTTCAAATATAATTTTCCATCCTGTCCTATGCATATTATAGATAGAACTTTTCTAGTATATAGCTGGATATCTGGCAGAGAAGTCAGATATCTGGTAGTTATGAGTCGGATATCCGATGGTATTTCGGATATTGAAAAATCAGCCGGATAGGCCGGATACTTCCCGGATATCCGTTACATCCCTACTGTTTAGTTACTTGTTATTATTTTTAATGTTGAGAACAGTGGTATTGATAACTTTGTATGCAACTATTTTGCTATTAAACTCATTGTGTTATGCTACTATTTTTGCCACTAATTTTGACTTTGAAGGCTACTAAAGCAACTATTTCAAATAAATTTTAGAGTGGCCACTCTGTAGTTTGAAATGTTGAAAAATCGCAATTATAATTCCATCTTTAGGATCTCCTTCAATTCATCATTCATGATTCTTGAAATAAGCAGTGGTGCAGTAACTTGAAGGCATTTCCAATCAATCAGATCAATGTAATCCTGCACCTTGAAATTCATCTTTGGAACATTAATCCCTTATATTTTGCATTTCATGTTGCTCTCAGGCTTTCAAGATTCTACAAACTGCCAACTCTTGGATGTGTTTTCTTTTACCTTGCTGTATGGGTAAATGAATGTTTTCAGGATGGGTGAATATCCCATTTCGCAAAATAACAGGATCTATCACTAACAAAATTCTTCGCTAAGGTATCGGAACAGCTTGATCATATGCCATAAGTGGATAGCATCATCCTTGCACGAGGATATCATAAACCAAACTGGCCACAATAGACCTTGACAATATAGAATGTTAATGTAATAAGAATTTATGAAATATTTGGCTCATCAACGTTTAAGTGCAAGATTTTGTTATCTGTTAAGACCCTTGAGTGGGACAAATTCCCAGGATTTCTACTAAATTTTCAGAACATTCCCCTGTAGCTGTTAAAAAAACCTGACTTATTTTCCAGGAGATATTTCTGGTCAGTGCTTAAATTTTTAGAAGAAACCTCTCATATTTCTGACTGGATACCAACATTTTTTTTTTTCATTTTTCTGCATCATTATAATAGTTTCAGTCTTATCAATACTGCCAATAATCATTTTTTGTTCGCCACGCTCGTTATACAGAAAAGCCTGTTCTTTTATTGAAACTTTACAAAATGTTCACATTTCTGCCAGCAATATCAAACAACTTTTAACACTCAGCTAAAAAACTATCAACTTTTTGCAGGACAGTCTCGCTCTGTTTTCTATTACCGCTAAATCATTTCTTAAGGTTTTCATGTTTATTTACAAATGATCTAATCATTTGAAGAATTATTTCTCTAGAAATATGTGGAACTGATGCATGATTCGAAGTTAATTTTAATCTATCTGCCATAATTGCAGAAATTTTGCTGATAGTAGGTTCCTCGGAATTCTTAACAAGTTTAAAGTTATTCTCTACAAATAAAACTGCATTATTTCTTCATATATGGATAACATATTATCACTCAAATACTTTGGATTTCCGAAAATCAGGTCTTCAACATCACTCCCAGTTTTTTGCTCAAATTCATGCTGAAATGCAAAGCAGGAATAAAATGCTCTGTTAACTTCTAAATAAATTCACTCTTTTTTGTACTTTTTTGTTCTCTGTATTGGACCCTCAAGATATTTTTGGATAATTTTAAAATTTTGTACAATCATTGAATAGCATTTAACCCAACTTTTTTTTGCTATTGGATATTAAAAATATTTTTTAAATATTAAAATGCTCAATTTTTCAAAATTTGTAACATAGCAAAAGTGGACCCGTAAGATATATTAAAAAAATTTTGAAATTGGAATTTTATTTATTCAGTATAAAATATAACTTTTGGACATTATTGGATTTTGAAATTAATATATATATATATATAGTAAAAGGCATAACTTACAAATCAACGTAGCATCCACTTGGTAAATACAAAATTCTAAATATCCATGGAATGATAGATTATATATATATTTTCACTGTACCCTACTATGTAGCCTTTTTAGAAATTGCAGGTATCATATCTCTGCTGACTGAATTCGGCTTATATCTTGTCACCCAGAGTCCATATCGCTAAGCCATACAATAAAATTGTAACTGCCATAACCCCCATTGAAATTTAAGTTGCATTTCTCTTCTTGTTTTTCCCTTTAGGGTTTTTATGAGAATGCCAAAAATATATTGAAATTTATGTAAGTTTATTTGGACATTATTTTGACAAGTTGATGAAGTTGTCCTTTGCAATATATATATATATATATATAAAATCAAAAGGGACTAAAGCATTAAAAATTTAAAACAAAGTACATTATATTTCACTTTTAGTTATATTAATGTTGAATTTCCCCCCCTAACTGAGCACTTTAGAAAAAAAAATCAGTGCAGTAAAGTTTACAGTTTATTTATTTTGTCATAAATACAGTAAAATTTAATCTAAATTTATTTTTACATTTTTTTTAGAAAAACCCAGAGCTTCACCATATGTTAAATAATCCTGAAGTGCTACGGAACACTATGGAGATTGCAAGAAATCCATCTATGCTACAGGATTTAATAAGATCAGTAAGTTAATTTTTAGTGTCATATATTTGCAGTTCTGGGCAACTCAAAATTCCAAATCTTTTGATATTGACAGAATATTCTCATTTATTTGTCTTCCATTTTTTTTTTTCAATTGTTGTTTCTTCTGAATGTTACTCTTGTTATTACAGACGTATTTCGAAATATGTTGCAATATTGCTTCCAGCAAAAATTCAACTATGATTATTTTTTCTTGAATTAATTCAGTAGCAAAACTTTAGAAAAGGTGTAATTTTCAATTATAAGTGATCAGCTGAATTGGCAATATGGAATTTTTCAGAAATGGGACATGATGCAGTTTGAAAGATTTGTGGGATTATTCTAAAAAGTAGAAATTTGTTTCGTAAATTTTAAAATTAAGGGTTTTTTCTTTTCCTTAACACAAAGTTTTACTTGTAAAACTGTTTTTTTGTTGTTGTTATTTTGTTTCAAAAATTTCATTATTACATTAAAGAAGTCATTTCATATTATGTCAGTTGAAAACGGAATGATGCTTTTTCTTTTGAAAGTTTTCCTTTTGTTGATTTAAAATTTGAGCTTACATATAGTAGTCCAGTAAAATGGTACATTTTGGTATGCAAAAGGTCAGGTAGTTTTGATTTTTGGATATGTTGTTAGTAGTGGGCTCAAACTATAAAATCAAAGTTTTCGACATCTGCATGCCATGGCATGCCACGTGGTAGCAGCAAAATGTCAGAATTTTGGATATTTTTTTGTATTTTCAGCATATTACCTCAAAGGTTGATTTTAGAAAATATCCTTCAAAGATTTAAAGTAGAGTAAATTTATCGCATTTTGAGCGAGTAGTCTGCTCTTAGTAGCATAAATAGTGACCGAGATACACGCTTCCTAAAAATCATAATTATCTCCAAAAGTTTTGAAAATTCAATAAAATAAAAAACAAGGCATTAAAAAAAAGCTTTTTTATGCTTTTGTGTGAGTTTAAACTGAATAGTTCAAATTTTTTAACATTTTATTTTAATAAAATCCACTGTATGGAAAAAATGAAACTGTACCAACATGCAACAAACTAACCTGGCAGTGTGGAGGTAATTAAAGAATTTAACCCTCCATGTTTCAAAATAAAGGTCTTAGAATTTGGTAAAATATATTTTGGGAATATTTTTTTTGTGATTTTTGACTACAGATGAATAATAAGAGTAAGTTAAGTAGATTTAGAGTGAAATCATCATTATTATATTTTAATATAGAAAGAAGATTTTTGTAGTCCTTCATGAATGAATTTATTTTCTTCTCACTGAGTTTGTCCTAATGACAAACTAGAGAGTAAAGTGCACTGCTTTTTGAATATGTTAGAGCTTTTTTTTTTTTTTTTTTTTTTCCTCCCAGTCAAACTTTTTATTTCAGAAATTAATAAGATTCAACAGTTTTAAAATGATTCAGAAATTTATTTAAATTTGACTGAAAATACTTACTTTACATGATAATATGTGGAATAAAAAATAAAATATTTTTAATTACTTAAATTTTTACTTTGATCAGTGGCAGACTAGGCAAAGTAATTTATTTGTGGTATTTTTCTTGTTTTGTTCTTGATTAAAATAGTAATTCCTGGTGGATTTGGTGACATTTTAATTTTTGTTTAGTCCTACCATAATTTACAGAATTTTTCTGGCTTTCATTTTTATGTATCTGTTTAATAATTGTTTTATTAATTTCACAATTAGTGTAGAATATTATTATGAATACAACAATGCAGTTAGTATACAATGTAATTATTGTATGGTATCGTTTTTGAAGGAGCAGAAAATTTCTTTTACAGAGGTGTGAGAGTTTCTGGCTCATCTACAGGATTCTGCAGTTTTGTTTATTTTCCGATTTGCATATTTTTTTCCTAATTTTTTTCAAAGCGACAAATTTCACTATTTGTTTATTAAAATCTTTGGCAAGAGAAAATTCATTGAGTATGCTCCAGCATCCCAATTTTTTCCCATCTATTTTGAGAACAAATATTTTTCCTTTAGTATTTTTTTAATTTAAAACTCCAATGACATGAGTAAAAATTGATTCTTATTTCAAATTTAAATTATTTTTTAAAACTTTTTAAAAAATTAAATATTGAATATTGAAGAAAAAAATTCATTGAAGAGAGAGGGCAGGTTCAGAGAAAATCATGCAAAATAATTAACATTCTTTGTTCAAAAGTTGAAACAAAGAATGTTTTGACTCGAAGAAATAAAACATTTTATAATTAAACAAGAATAAATTTAGCAGGTTCATGCTTTTTTCTTTTCTTTTCTCTTCTTATGTTATGCCTCAATGTTCTTTCTTACATGCTATAGAACTGCTTTTTTAATTCTCTGATGCATTTATTATAATTATATAAATTATATGTTTGGTATGCATTAAAAAATGAATTTACTCAATATAGAGTTCTAAAAAAAAAATTTAAAGTATAACTTTACAATAGCTGTGATTTTAATGTTTATTCTTTTCATATATTGTTTTGTATCATTTTCTGTTGTCCCAAGTATCACTTTAGTGTAACACATTCTGTTGTGCCCCCAATTTTCCACTCTCATCTAGGGAATGCAATCCCACTCTTATTTCATTTTGTGGGATTGCATCTATTGTTGCGTCCACTACTGTCTCCCCCCAAATAAAACATTTTCCATGTATAGAATTAATGCAGTGGATTTATTTCTTCCAGTACCTAGGGAATGCAATCCCACACTATTTTTCATTTCAAGGTAATTTGGGATTAAGATTTGTTAATCCCGTGGGATTGCGGATCCTACAGAATTAACATATCATTCAAATAAAAATTAATTTACATATCTTACATAAATATGAAAATTATAGTCATAATATAGTCTTACCGAGAAAACGGGATTGTATTCCCTACTCTCATACCTGTTTACATTAGTATTTTTCAATACTGAATCTGCATTGATTTTTGTCCTTGATCTCCAACCATTGACAACTGAGGCAAAAAGGCCTTTCAGATTTTCATAATACTACTAGATTAGGTTATCACAATGTATGAGATTATTTATTGTTGAAAAATGCAAAGATTTTGGTGGTTAGAATTTATTAAATAACCAAAATGATTTTCAAATGTTTACTTGCCAGTTTTGTATGTGTACACTGCTATTGGCATCTTCATCTTATATGAAACTTTCCTTTATATCAGTACCTAGTGTGTTAAATTACAGTCTAGTCTGCGCTGTATATATATGTATTTAACTCAGTGTAGTTGTATTTTCTTTGAATATGATCATTGTATTTATGATTAAATTATATTACATTTGAAGTAATTATTTCTTAATCAATATCTTCTGAATGTTACTTTTTATTAAAATGTTTACTCATGATGACTATTTTTTTTTATGAATTTTGTAATTGCTAATTAAAACAGAATTAAAATGGTACTATATTTACTTTTAGTATCCTGAAGCTGCAGCAAGTCAAGGTGTAGGAAATCAAAGTGGTAAAGATGGAGGTTAGTTAATGACATGTAATTTTAAAGATTTGAGTGTCTAACATGTAACATGTGCTGACACACTATAGCACATATTTTACAAAAAAGACTCTTTCTTTTAAATTATAAGGTCCTGGTTAATTTGAAGTCCTAAGTATTTTCATTATTTTGTTATGTTATTGACAAAAGGCCCCCCACAGAAAATTCTGAAAGGGGTACCAAATAGTTAATTTTTCAGTCCCTGTAACCAGACCCAGATAAAGTGTAAAACTTAAATAATTGATTAAAAATTTTGTGGGAGAAAAAAAAACAAAAAAAAAAAAAAAAAAAACCTAAGTGTTTTTTGAGTCTTATATTATGACTAGTAGGAAACCACATATCTTTAAAGCAACATAAGTTTAAAGTATTACAATATATTTTTATCCATTACTACTGCTTTTAAATTAAAGTTTATATTGATATTGATTGATCATTTTGTAAAATCAAACTTAATAAACATGATTTATCAAAGCTGCAACTTTGAAAAATTTCTGCAAACAGTATTCGTGTATTCGTTCACAACAGCTTTAATCTATTAATTATTATGTCATTTTATCTCTCACCCCCCTTTATTGAAAATTGTCCAAAAAATGTGTCCCCAAAAAGCAACATAATTTTACATATATTTAAATACTATTAGTTCACAACAGCTTTAATCTATTCTTACAATATTTCGTAAGCTGTAGAATATGCACCACATGTATTTTTCTATAAATAGGTTACAATCATAAAAATTTCAACATAGGGTTACCAGGCGAAATACACATTTTATCTCTCCAAGATGAGAGATAAAATGACATAGTCAATTAATATCGTTTTAATATGGCAATAATGAAACTAAAATGTTAGGGGAGTTCAGGGGGGGGGGCTCCTCCTCATGAGGCTCGAACAGCTGAATTTTTATTAATGACTATGTCATTTTATCTCTCACCCCCTTTATTGAAAATTGTCCCGAAAAAGCGACATAATTTTACATGTATTTAAATACTATTAGTTCACAACAGCTTTAATCTATTGTTACAATATTTCGTAAGCTGTAGAATATGCATCACATGTATTTTTTACATATATTTAAATACTATTAGCTCACAACAGCTTTAATCTATTGTTACAATGTTTCGTAAGCTGTAGAATATGCATCACATGTATTTTTCTATATATAGGCTACAATCCTAAAAATTTCAACTTAGGGTTACCAGGCAAAGTACACGAAAGATGAGAGATAAAATGACATAGTCAATTGATATTGTTTTAATATGGCAATAATGAAACTAAAAAATTAGTGGGGTTCAGGGGGGTCTCCCCTGGACGAGGCTCGAACAGCCGAGTTTTGTATATATATATATATATATATATATATATATATATATATATATATATATATATACATACATATATAACTTACTACATATATATGTAACAGTTAATTACTTACAATTTTTTAATTGAGCATGTATAATATAAGGAAATTTAACAAAATTGATTTGTGCATTGTTTAAATAAATTTATTGGAATTTTTCTGATTACTCAGTATTAAGCTCTGATTATCAGTTAAGCAGTAAATCAATTATTTTTCATGTTTTATAAAAAAATATTATTTGTTTTAGCTTTTAATATTTAGCATAAGTGTTATATACATCTGTACATGCGTCATTTAACTCAAAAAAAAAAAAAAAGGAAATGGCTTTTATATATAAATTTTAGAGAAATGTATTAAAAGAGCTTACCTGTTGCCAAATATTGCGGTGTTACAGCCAGTCTCTCTGCAGCAGGTATAGCATTTCTCATATTCGTGTTTTGTTTTTCAATGGCAGGTGTTATTTTCTTCAAAAGAAACTCAAAATCTCCAGTTGACATTCGAATCCAGTGACGATACTCCTCATTGTCCATAAATTAAAAAAAAATACATATTTAATGATAAAAGAATAATGTAAACTGCATCAAGTAAGAGTCAAATATACATTTTGTTGATGTTAATGCTGTGTCTCTTTGTAATACAGTCAAACTTCGATAAATCAAAGTTGAAGGGACCAGAGAAAAAGTTTGAAATATCAAAAAATTTTAATTACATATATCCTCTCAAAAAGAGATAAATAGAAAAGATTTCTAGGGCCCATGCTAAAGGGGGGAAGAAAGGGGGAGCCCTCCACCTAACTCTCAAAAATTCTGTAGTTAGTTGGCAAACTTGGAAATTTTTTTTTTAGCAAAAACTATAATTTACTTTCCCTTTCTGGTACACTTCAGAGGTGTAGCTACTGGAGGGGCATCTGCTCCTGGACACAGTGCCCAAGGATGCCAAATTGTATACAAAAAATTCCCTATTACATTTTTAAAAATAGGAGGGAGTGCAACATTTTCAGCTGTCCCCAAATGCTGAAAACCCTAGCAACTCCTCTGGTACTTAAAAGTAAGAAATTGGTAATATAGTTGATAAAAAATAAATAAGTTAGTAGAAACCAATTTGACTTGGCAATTTATAAACATCTCCCCGTCCCCCCTAAAAAAAGTCTTTGCAACAGCCCTGAGTAAAATATTTGAATTAAACAAGTTCGAATTAGAGATTAATTAATAGTGATTTTGGCATATAGTTTAGGCCGAATATTAAATTTTTTATGTTTGTAATTTTCCATGGTTTTTTCCAAAACTTTGCATAAATATGGGTTAGGATCCCTTAAAAAGTCCCCCATGGAGGGCAATCCCCCTTTCGGCTGTAAAACAAAAATATCTTAATTATGAAAAAATATCTTTTACAAAGTTACACTCAAAACAGCATAGTGATATTTCGAGATATTCATAATTAAATATGATATGATAAATGTGATCAATCTGGTAACTATGCATAATCTAATTATGCTTTGGGTTTTAAAGCCTCAGGGCAAAACATATTTAGCAACTTTTCAAAATTATGTTTGTAATTGAGGATCTGAAAAGATTCCTACTACCCACACCCCATAAAGAAAAGTAGAAAACCAATTCAAGTAGTGTAACCAAGTAGAAAAGTTTGCATTTCTGTAATATTACTAAATACATTAGATTATGTTTCATTCAGCTTAAAATGAAATGACTTAGGATCTTTTAAAATATGAAATTAACATATTGAAGTATGAGTATTAGCAATATTATTTGTAAATGTAATAAAAATACATGTTAAAAATTTTTGAAGTTGAAATAAGGTTAAATTAAATATAAACAATAAAACATTAAAATTACCTCTAATCCTAATTCTTTCATCAGATTTTTATAGCACCCCAGTTATTTACGCCTCATCAATCAATCTCTGGACCATAATTTTCTTTTTTCCCCCTGTGAATTCCCCCCCCCCCCACTGCTTCTACAGACACAATTATTGCAATAATTGAAAGACAAAGTCTTTGCTTTTCCAAATCGATCATTGTTTTCGTAAATTTCGATTTCTAATAGTGCGAAAATCAGCTGTATATTTTGCTTTGCCACAAAAAAGAGCGAATACGTACTTTGTGTATTTTGCTGCCGCATGTATTTTGGTACAAAAAAAAGAATGATAATGTCGCCAAGTTGACAACTCCTTACCAGAGCGCTAAGTGGTGCAAAACAACCCTATATCTGGCTTTTGAAGGGCGAAAGTGTAGTATGTACATTTTGTAGTACATAGATCAGTCGTGTGATAGCAACTTTAGTTAAATCCATAACTATAAAATGTAAAGCTGGAATTAGAATGTAGCAAAAATCTTTCATTGTCATCTTGATTGTTTCTAATAGGTATTTTTTCTTTGAAAAATGAGATTTCCTATTTTGTTATAATTTCAAAAATAAGGCTTATTATTTTGAATTAATATTAGGTGGAGAAACAAGTTCAGGAGGCTCCGAGAAAGCTAGTGCTTCTGAATCAAGTTCGGCAAAAGATAATACTCAGTCTAAGACATCAGATCAACCGAGGACCGACTCAAGTAGTCCAACTAATATTTTTACTTCTCCTGGATTGCAAAGTATTATGCAGCAAATGACTCAAAATCCTCAGCTGGTACAAGAAATGTTTAATGCTCCATACATGCAGTCTATGATGGAAGCTTTGTCTGCCAATCCTGATGTTGCCAGTCAGGTAATTTTAAATTTATTAATTTTTTAACAGTAATATAAATATCATTTGGATAAATTCACCACCTGTTTAATTTTGAACATAACTTTTAAGGATCTGATTGTTTTAGAAAGTTAAGTGTGTTATAAATATCATAAAAATAATTAAGCAGGATGCAGTGTTTATGAAAACATTTTGTCTGACAAAATTTAAATTTATAAATGGATTTTTAATCTGACAGTTTACATACACATGAAGTATGAATTCCTGTGATTGTTATTATACTTGGGCTTTTTAAGTAGCATATTTTGTGACACCCTATAAGGGTTTATTGTTTAGTGGTTGGTAAGAAACTTACCAATGCCCACTCACTGGATACACTTCGAAAATTTAGCTATTTACTTTCAAGTAAGCAGAGCAATACACAATATCAGTGTAGCTGTAAAAAATTTAGAGACCTGTAATAAAATTGACTAGCTGAATGCGGTTTTAAGTTTAAAACATATATTTAGTTTAAAATAAACAAATTTCAGTTTATTAACAATTAATTATATTAAAATCAGTTACATGAAAGGAGCAATGTCTAGATAAAGGGACATATTAAAAGTCTATTGCACTAAGAAATATTCAAACTTAACAGATTATTTAGAAAAGAAACTAAATGCATGGCTATCATGATTAAACAACTGAATAAGAATTTAAAAAAAAAAAAAAATTATTTTCAACTTCATACTTATTCTGCAGGATGCCGGAGATCATTTAAAACTAAGCACATTCTGTTCCCCTCAAGTTAACGCTGATTACCCACACTGGTAACATAATACTTTGCCAAACATACTTCACGCCCTCATTCACAGATTGGGAAAAAAAGTGAATCAACTGATACATCACTAGCATACAACAAGAAGATTCTGCTGATCTCGCAGCGACTGCTGTTTAAATACTGCCATGAACAAAAGTCTTGATATGCCCATTTTAGGCAAGCAGAAATACGTACGCCACTTACGCAGAACACATCAAATGATGTTACTACCGGAATATGTCAAAGGCTAGCTGCACATGCAGCCAGTTTAGTGTTGCGGTGAGACGAAACAAGATGGCAATATCACTGCAAAATGAAAAGCGTTGAGCCAAGAAAACAACTTTAAAAGATGAACGTAAGTAATCCATTAAAAGAGATTTAAATTTGGAACATAGAATTGAGGTGAGAAGAACTTAAAATCAGTACTTAACTGGAATTAGCTGTTCTATAAACTAGAAATATAATACAACTTAATTTAGTACTGGGCCAACAAAGCCCCCCCCCTTCTTCTCACCAGCACGCAGAAAAAATTAGAACCACAAATACAAGAGTAACCCTGGCTATCTGTTACAAACTAATGTATTCATTTCTAAAATAATATCTTCATTTCTAATGTACCTGTATAACTACAAAACACAAGTTAGTACCGTAATTCAATGCACTATAACAACTTCCTAGTTAGCCCAAAAAATTTCATATATGAATAAAGCATTATATATTCAAAAAATATTTCACTGAATGCACATCATATCTAAGTAACTTTATTGCAAGTATGACGACTCACTTTCAATGACTTTAAGTCATACTTGAAAATACACCTTTAACACAAGTTGCAATCCTTTTATATCAAAGAAATTTAAAATTGATTCACGCAAGTTCATTCATACTCTCATATGGGGCCGCGATTCATGCAACACACTTACCATGCACTTATAAAAGTGAGGGAAAAAAAAAAAAACCAAACACTACTTTAGATACCTGTACAACACTTTGCAATGAACATTAGGCTAGTAAAAAAAATTTGGATGCATCCACAGTGAATATTAAATGTATAAAACTGAGCAGTCTATAAAATATGTAAAATTACTCTTTGTCTTAAAATTTATGTATCAGAACTCAATAAAACTCTTTTTTTACATTTACTATTCCTGCTTTATTTAATTATTGTCATATGTTTTCTTTATAATTTTTAATGCTAATTTACACCAATTCATTTTAGATCATGGTAAATAATCCTGTATTTGGAAATAGTCCTGCATTGCAAGAACAAATGCGTCAGTCTCTTCCTGCATTTATTAGACAAGTAAGTAATTTTCATGGGCAAAATTTTGAGCAAAGTAACAAATGAATGAAATTACACATAATACATGGTCAGGTTGTTATGTGTGCAACTTTTTACTATTTTTATTTTAAGAACAAGCCGGGGAAAAAAATTGTTTGTAGATTGTATCAATAAAAAAATTTTTAAAAAAAAAAAAAAAAAAAAAAAAAAAATGATAAATTTGTCATTGTAATAGGCACTAGGAAAAAAGAGATTATAATTTGTTCAAAAATGCATGATTATTCTAAGCAGTATTTGTTTAATTATTATTATTCAGATGCAGAATCCTGAAATGCAGCGGTTTGTATCGAATCCTCAAGCTCTCACTGCAATGATGAATATCCACCAGGGTCTTGATCAGTTGCAGCAAGCAGCTCCCAGTGTGTTTAATATGTAAGTTTTCTTAAAGTTGAAGACATTTTTTATTTGTTTTGTGTCTTTTGTATCTGTAATCAGTTACTTCTCCACATCAATAAGTTAATACTACATAATTACTTCTATGTCACATGTTCATTATTTTAGAAAAAGAAGGTGTAAATGTGGTGTAAAAAAACACTACTAATCTACCTACTATGTCATGTAAGTCATAATAAAAACAGTAAATATATCATTGAAAACATTAAAAATATTATAGTCCTATGACTGCAGTTAAAAACTTTTTACCATTACAAGGGCTGTCTTATGTTTAAACTACATATTTCGGCAAAGGGAAACTTGGCCCTCTTCAGGTAGTTCAACTGCTGGTATTTGGCCTTTTACCACTTTTGAATTTGATGAGAGCACTCCATATGTCCTCAAGACGTCATCACTGTTGTGACTTTCTAAATAAAGAGATGGAGCCTTTTTGCTCACACAAAACACTTTATTAGACGGCACATACAAGCACATAAAATGTGAGTTGGAACTTATAGTTAGATGGCGGGTTCGGGCAAAATTTTGGCCACATCGTCCCAAAGCCAGAGGGAAGTACCTCTGCACTGGTCACTGTCTGAAACCAATCTCTTCTCCTTGATATGTTCATCTCGGCTCTCGGCTAGAATCTCAAGTCACTATAGTGTCAAATTCTGAAGAGCCCTTGAAACACTCAGGGATTTATTCGTTCTCTAATGCCAGTACTACACATTATCAAAGATCTATAGCTTCTTGTTGAAGACTTTTCGATACTGCCCAGATCAAAGACTATTGGAGAGATTCAAGTATTGAGGGGTAAAAAAAAAAGGGAGCATCACAGATATATCTTTTTAAGTTCTAATTATTTGTAATAATTCGGACAACGTCACACTGTCATGGTGCACACATTCTTTGATGACATATGAAGTGTCCTCAAGATTAGAAGTGGCGAAAGGCTGAATACTGGCAGTTGGACTACCTGAAGATGGCCATATTTCCCTTGGCTGGAATATATAGCTTTAGATAGTCCTTTTAATGGTAATTTATAAAGGTTTTTAAGTAAAATAAATAGATCTTGAGAAATTTTTAGTAGTTTTTTTATGCTTAACTACGGAAAATATGTAATGGTGTGTCATTACTGTATTAGAAATACCAAAAATTAACTGCATTTTGTTTCTGATAGTATTTATTTCTGAGCTTATGTGAATTCCAGTGAGTTGTGCAATTGATTAAAAAACTTCTGAAGAAAAGTACTATGGCACAGTAGTTTTTCTGATGATTAGAAAACTGGATGGCAAAGGCTGTGTTTTTTGGTTTGTCCTATTGCAGCATGTAAAAATCTTTGTAAATATCCACCCCATCCAAAAACCCTCAACTGGTTAAAAATTTGTGACGCAGCATTTTACTTTATAGATCTATGAATTTTAAATACGGGTCTTAAAAATAATGATATCAAATTTTGAGTGACGCCCTGCTGAGAATTTTAAAGATTTGTTTTTAAATTCCATTACAGTTACTTTCGTTTTATTTTCTAAAGAAGATATACGCATTTAAGCAATGGTTTTAATTATGAAATACACTGCCAAATGTATCACACTTTCTCTGAGTCTGTATAATGTATTCAAATGAATTTATTTCAATAATTTATCTTATCTTTTGCGTCACACTATCCAAAAGGGCAAGCAAAATTTTCATATACATTGCACTTAGTTTGGTTACTATGACACTAACTAAATATTTACGTAAAATTTACTTGCCCTTTTGGATAGCGTGACGCAAAAGATGAATTAAGTATTGAAATAAATTCATTTGAATACATTATACAGACTCAGTGAAAGTGTGATACATTTGACATTGTATTTCATAATTAAAAGCATTGCTTAAATGCGTATAACTTCTTTAGAAAATAAAACGAAAGTAACTGCAATGGAATTTAAAAACAAATCTTTAAAATTCTCAGCAGGGCGTCACTCAAAATTTGAATTCATTTTTTTTAAGACCCATATTTAAAATTCATAGATCTAAGTAAAATGCTGCGTCACAAATTTTTAACCAGTTGAGGGTTTTTGGATGGGGATATCATTACTTTTTAAGGGTATGGTCAGAAGATAATAAATTAGTTTCAAGGGCGAATTTCAGAAGTTTGCTTGACACTAAGTTATGTAAATAAATATACAAACCTGTTTTCATGCAGTATCAGAGTATTTGATTAAAAAAGTCACAGCAAGTTCTTTTGTAACATGTAACAGAAAATTGACATATTTTTGTTAGAATTTTATAATAAGAGACATAATACTGATTATAATCAATAATTTTTTGAGTAATTTCCTATTTATAATTTGGGTCGAGTACAGATTAGTATCCCTGCCTTCACCTTTGATTTTATTTCATAAATTTGCATTCAGTTTAATGCTAAACGTAACTTAACTTTTTTACTATAATTATATAACTATTGGGCCCCACCAGTGGCCGAGTGCATAGCGCTCTGAACTGGGAGACGGAAGGTGCCTGGTTCGAAACCAGATTGCGTCCGCCGACCTAATCGTTCGGAGTTTCCGTGGTTTCCTGAAAAACAGCGTAAATACGGGTTAGGACCCCTTAGAAAGACCCCCACGGAGGGCACCCCACGTCTCGGCTTAGAGCCTACGTGTAGCTATAATTGGCCGTAATTCTAGAATAACAACAACAATATATAACTATTCGTTCTATTGTTTTAATGCATTGTGATTCCTTAATTTGCATTCAGTTTAACGATCACCGTAAGTTAAGTTTCGTTAAAATTATTAAATTAATAATCTCGTTCTTAATCAATGATAATCTAGTTACTCGTTCTATTATTTTAATGCAATGTAATCTATTAATGCAATGTTTGCTTTCAGTTTAAAGCTATCTCTAAGTTAAATTTTTAACTATATTATGATATACTAAGTTTTTAATAAGTTAATGATACATCTCTGTTGATTAAATTAATTAATGACTATAATCATTAATAAAATAGAAAATTACTCAAAAAATTATTGTTTATAATTGGTTTTATGTCGCTTTTTAGAAAACTACATACTATGTTTTTTTTTTTTATCAGTTGATAATTTCATTTTTTTAGAGAACGTTTAGATGAACTACCAGTTTAAGAATAAGGGTCTTGCGTGGTTGACTTTCTCAGTGCTTCTGAAGCGTATTTACGTTACATCGTGAGAAAAAACGTCCAAAACTCCGAATTTTTAGATTATCAGCCATCCGGTAGACCAGAACCCTAGACATTTATACTTCAGTTATCTACCATCTTCGGTATCTTATCAACTCGGCTCGGGTCGGCACAACATCTTGTTTTACATGTCATCTCCGGCCTTCAAATGTCTAATACAAAATATAGTGCATGTATAAATTTAGATTAATTAATCAAATTTCTATCTGAAAAGTATTGAACAAAATTTTAAATCTGGTATTTAAAGGAATACAAAATAAAAGCGAGAAAAACCTAAGATTTGGAAAAAATATTGGTTTTAAAATTATAATTCAATAATTTCAATAAATTTTATATATACATGAAGAGTAAAAGAATTATTAAAACTAGTTAGTATGTAAAACTACTATTTATTTTCCTTTGAATACTAAATAATTATTATTAATTAATTATGTGAGCTTTCTGAAGAGAAAAAAAATTCATTGAAATATTAATTACATATTGAATTTTCCAAATAGAATTAATAACATTAGAAAAATAAAGACTTAATTTAATTAGAAATAGCTATCAAAATACTAGGGAAACGAAATACTTAAAGAAAAAGTTAGGAAGGAGTTTTACCAAAAAATACTTAAATTAATTATTTTTTTAACTCAAAGTCTTAACTATTTTTAATTATTAGTTATAGCAAAATAAATTACAGAAAAAATAAGTAAAGTATATAATCTGTTATTTTTTAAAATGGAGTAAAAGAAAAACGACGGTAACACAAAGCTCATCTCGCAAAAGTGCGACGTCGAGGACAGAACTCAAGTCATTTGCTCAGGAAGAGGGAGCGAAAGGTACCAGCTGTCTAGGACCAAACTGGTTTACGATATAAGGTAACTTGTACAAATCTTGTCACGGATCTACAGCACTGTATTCCTACTCCCTGCCATGTTTACCGCCTTTAAAACAAGATCATTTTCTGTATTTCCTTACGCAGGTTAAATAGTTCCCTCTTTGAACTGGATTAAATAAAAAAAACGAGTTTTCCTAGCTTAACCGGCGACATCACTCATCAAATTTGGCACCGATTAAAATCATATATTAATTGTAAAAAAATCGTTAGAGCGGATTCCGAGATCCAGATGAGACACTTTTGAAAATAGAAAAGTTAGCTGTATATATAAGTGCCGCGAAATTTTACGGTTGGTTGGTTGGGGCTGGCTGCGTCACAAGTAGAACTGTCGTTCTACATGATTATATATATGACTTTAAAAAAAATATTGTATTGAATAGTGTACTCAGTAAAATACTATGCAAAATTTATTTGTGAAGTTATCTAAGTTGTCATGTTTTCATAAAATTAATCAATGTTTTCTTTTGTTCTTCCTTCCCATGTTTTTGTTTTCCCGTTTGGTGTAGTTGTGAACAGCAACATTGTATACTTTGATCAGTATTAGTATCTATGACTACAATTTAAAAACTATGAATTATTTATTATATAGGTTTCCTGGACAACCTCCCTTTCCTAATTTTTTCACCCAAAATGCTGAGACTAACCAAAATGCTGCTTCTGGCGATAAAAACGAGCCAAATGGTGTCAACACAGGCTCACAAGACACATTTAGCTATTTTATGAGAAACATGGTTAATGCTATGGCCCAGGGCAGCACCACTGTAAGTAACCTATTGCATCTTTTGCCATTGTTAATTGCAAATTTATGTATAATAGAATTGTAATATATCATTGTGTTAAATTGGGCAATAGTTTGATAAGGAATAAATTTAAGATGTACTTGCTAAAATTTCAAACTATATTTATAAGTAAAATTCATTCTTGAAAGTAAAGTTTTACATCTTTCAAGAAATGGTTATTCTGTAGAATTCTATTCCTTCAAATGCTTTCACATAAGCAGTTTTAAAACTATTATTTTGTTTGCAGACTTAATTATCCAAGTTACACAAGCACAATGAAATAATAATCCCCCCCCCCCCCAACTCCTATTCTACTCTCTTAAAAGTTCACATTTTTGCTCAGATAAACAAGGTTTTTTTTTTGGTAGTACAGGAGTATATTATTTATTTCATTTTATATTTCATTATTGCCAAGGTTGGATTTCTTCTGGAAAAAATTTGTTTCTTCCAGGACAGTGGAAGAAACTGGAAAAAACTTACTGAAAACAATACAGATGCTTAAAATTAAAATATATGAATTATATAAAGAAATTAAACTTGAAGTATATGAAGTTTAAAATTTTATAATATTTAAAATATTATTTTTGGAAGAATAAATTGTTTAAAAAAATAAACTTCCGATTTAGCAGGTATTTACTACATAAATAGCATGGTTTTTACTACATAAGTAGCATGGGGGAGGTGTCATTTTTCTACTTTGTAAGAAACTTATCAACCCTGATTATTGCTCTTAATACAATATGCAGGGATGTTAATTCTGCGCCGAGCTGCTCCAAAATGCAAATCTTGCGCCGAACTGCGCTTTTAGCCGATTTTTGCGCCGAGCTGCACCGAATACGTCATTTTGACTCTTTGTTAATTTTTTGCCACGCTTGCAAACTTTGCTTTTCTTATCTGCAGTTATTGTAAGTGTTGACTCTAGATTGATTTTGCAGGGCGCAGCGCTCGGCGGCCCTTTTATCGTCTTTTTAGCGCCCTCCTGCTTTTACATTTTTATTATTATTGGTCAGCAATCATCACTTTTTATTTCTTACATACCATTTGCAGCCCATCACGAAAATACGTTAATTAAAACGGCTCCTTCACAGAAATATGATTGAGTACAGTAACTCCATCATAAAAATAGGTTCAATTGAAAGCGGCCCTTTCATGAAAACCGTCTATGAAATCGGATCTTTCCCACAAATGCCTTTTTCAGATATTCTATTCTTTCAGATCGAAATACTGTTACTGCCTTTTTCATTGTCTTTGCATTTGCGCGAGCCGAGTAACCCGAAAAGGGGCCTCTCTAGTATGTTTTGTTTTTGCTGACTCAATGAGAAGCCCGATCGGCCGGGCAGAACTACCTGGGCATTTCACTTAGGAGTTGGGGGAAGAAAATACGGTTGGGAAAATCAAAATTTTCTTAAGTTATCTAAAAATTTGCGAGTCCATCTGTCAATCCTCAAATATCGGTAACTACGTTTCATAAATAAGTAGTTGAAAATTATCATACAAAGCATTTAAACGTATGGCTTATCATTATTCCAGAGTTCGTCGCCAGCTATATATAGTTATTGCTCTTTATGTTTTTGATAGTTTTGCGCACTAGCAAGTTTTTTTTTTTAATTTCCCCCTAAACGATTTCCTCTTTTTAATCGGCTTTCTTAGTACATATTATTCTTAATGTATAACAGCTATTTACGAACCATACATAATTAAGGATGATACGAAAGTATGCCATAGCTAAACGACGTTATGCGATTCGAAAATTTTGCGGGATTTGCTTGCTTGTTTGTTATGGCAAGCCTAGACAAGGGATATCTCCTAAGGGGGGTGCCTTAGTTGGATGACTTTTTAGAGAATTCTTACGTATATTGACGTTACATTTGATGAAACCGACAAAAACTCCAGACCGACAGTCGAGTGGCCGCACTTCAACACTTCTGGCGTCTACTATGTTCAGTGGCTTTATCCACTCAAATCAATCTAAAAAACGTGTGATTTGCAACGTTTTGCGAATAAAGCAATTGAAAGACATTATACTTTTGCCAAAAAAGAAGCATAATAATGATCTTTTGCTTTAGCAGTGTAGCGCTAGGGTTATCGGCGCCCGGTGCGGTCCTTCAGTTTGCCGCCCCATGCATTCTAAGTTTCAGCATTCTGCCCCCATTTCGGTTCTTTAGTTTTCCACCAAATTATTGTTAAGTGTTCTGCCGGCCACCATCTTTTTTTAATCTTGCCACCTAGGCGCCCCCCCCTCTTATTACGTCACAGTTTTAATTATATAAAATTAGAGTAACTGCAGAATTTAGTAAATCAGACTATTGACAAGATTTGGTATTCTAAATATTCATATTATATATTTTCTGTTTTTTTTTTTTAAATTCTCAACATTTTAATGAATGAAGAAAAAATATTAAAAGGAAAAGATAACTAGCTCTGGGAAAGGATGTCTTAAGAAAGCAAACTGTGTCATAAGTTAACAGCTAGGTTATTCATAAAACAAACTGACATCAATTTAAGCTTATTTTCAGTTCTTAAAAACTAAAAAAAAAAAAAAAAATCGAAATAATTCTGGAAGGTTTTTTAATATATAATTTGTTTGAATACTTCTGGCAAAAAGATGTTAATTATTTTAATTATTTTAAGCTGATTAAAAACATTTGATAGTTAAAATAAAATATTAATGCTTTTTTCATTTTCAAAAGATTAAAGCAAGGTTTAAGAAAGAAAATTTTTAAAGAGACCTTTTTAAGTATGTTACAAAAAATTAAAAATAAATATGAAAAATCAATTGTTTAAAATATGTTAAACTGTATTCCATACCTTTGGACAATTCTGTGAGTTAAAGAAAATATTTATTTTATACCTGCTAAAAAACTTACATGTTTTTATTTTTATTTATTTTAAAGAATAGTGCTTTTTAAAAATCTTGTATTCACTTTTCGTGAATGAGCAAACATTAAATTAGAAGTGAAAGAGGAAGAACAAATATATTTCAGTGATTTGATATGTTGTTGTACATTCCAACCATTGGATGTAATACAAAATTTGCATGACTATGTCAATGAATTTATTCTAGCAATCTTCTGTGTTCTGAATTCAATTTTCCCAATTTCTATAGTTAACTATTGATGGATGAGTTGAATTGTTTGATGCAATTCCAAATAACGTCTAATAGTAATAAAGGTATATATTCAGTAACTTTAAAAATCTTTACTTGGTAATCATTCAATAATTATTACGAACAAAAGAATTTAAATAAAATCATGATTTATATATTATTAAATTTTATACATCCTGCACTGCAGAAATTTTATTATTTTTATTACATGCTAAGCACATCTATCTTAATCCACTTACACTGACAGTCCTTTTCTGTTTAAAAGTTTGTACCAATACAGGTGAAATATCATATATGAATGTGATCCAGTAATTGTGGTCCAGTAGTGATAGTGTGATAAAATTGAGGAACAAAAATTAACAGTCCCTCTGCCTTCCCCTACTGCCTAACAAATCATGTCTGGCAAAAAATTTCTGAAACCTTCTTCAATAAATGTACTATTCTTATAAATAATAAACATCTACATCACGTAATTTTGAAAAAAAAGTTTAGCAGAAAATTCAAAATTACTTGGATTAAAACTACTTTTTTTTTTTTACTACTTTTTTTTTTTTACTACTTTACTACTTTTACTCAAAAACTTCTAGTTATGTACAGATTTAATTCACATATTTATGTCATGTTTAGAGCAAAATATTATCAACAAATCATTTTTCCTATTTTGCTTACTCTTACTTCTACAGGATATTTTCTCCAAAAGAAGGGGAGGGGGAACTAAAGACAAACTGGAAAAAATCAAACTATGCATCGTAAGTCAGAACACATATTACAACTCTACATGTTAAATTTTCGGGGATCAGATAGTTTCAAACCAGTTTCTAGATATGTTATCTACCTGTACATTCTTGTGGAACCCCAGAGTGCCTTTTTGAAATTTCCCCCCAGGAGGTCCTTTTTTCTAGAGTCAACACAGTAAATCTTCAATTTTATGTTCCAAAATCATGTTAATTCTGATCCCAAATCTTAGTTTTCCTCGTGGAAGCTAAATTTTTTGTGTTCCCAAATGGAATTTTTCTGCTCTCAAATAAAATTTTTCTGCTCCCAAATGCAATTTTTCTGCTCCCGAGGTGCTCCCAAATGAAATTTTTTCTGCTCCCGGGGTGCTCCCAAATCGAATGTTGGAGTTAACATCCCTGAATATGAGCAGTTTTTTAAATTTGTCGTAACTACCACTTTCTCATCTGCTGAATCAGGGAAGTCCAGCCTTTAAAGTCTGGATTTCCATGAGTGGGATTCCTATTAGGAAAATTTGCCATCTTTTTGTTTTTATTTAATTATAAGTTTCTCCCCCGTCCTTTAAAGGCCATTAATACATCTTCTAATTTGGTTTTAAAGACCATTTTTGTAAAATTTTTTTTGCAGTCATTAAAAATAAATAGAGTGAAGTGAGCCAGAGGGGGAAGTGGGTCCCCCCCCCCCCCCCAAGACATCACCATTTCTTCCATTTTCTTCCATTATAAGTGATCTGTTACATTGTTCCTATATATCTAATTCACAATACCTGGAAGACATTATGACATTGTTTTAATTTATGTTTTATACAACTTATAAACCAAAAAATTCAGTGATATTGCAATTTGACTTTCCTTATTAAAATATAGTTTTCCCTGAAAATTATATGGCTGTCTTGAGAGTAGGTGGAAGGTGGTGATCGTAAGTCGTAAGGTAATCGTAAATACAAGCGTTGGTTAGTATAAATTATATACTGAAGAAGGTTGGCCGATGATCGTAATTGGAGAACATTTTGTACTGGCGAAGCACTGGTCGATGATCGTGAAGAGACGAAGGTAGGTTCACAAGAGAGATATGCACCCTAAAAGTTCATGACCTCCATAATCACGTTGTGTAAAAACACACATCTTGCTAGCGCTTGTAGATTTCATATTTTACCTGACGGAGACGCAGAAAATTTAGAAATACAAAAAAAGGCATTTTGAAGATCGTACTCTTGAGGAAAACACAGGAAACTCGATGGAGATGCAGCATGTACTTTATTAGATTTCAGCCGATGTCATAAGGAGTCACATAGTATTACTAAAAATATCACATATAAAAACATGATGACATAGGGAAGCATCTTCATAAGAAAATTACAGCGGCTAAAGCGGCCTGGTATCTCGGTGGCCGAAAGCCTCACTCACCAAAAGTGATCGGCATAGATGCGAATCCCGCGGTATAAGAATGGGGCATATATTACGTGTCGGTGGGCAAAAGCCTCCTCACATGAAGTAAGTGGCTTGCCCCGTCCGAAAATTACTCTCCAACTGCTAAAGAAAGACCGAGACTATCGCTTTAGAAAAAGGGAGCTCAATTTTTCTGGAACAATTTTAGCAGGTGTTTTTCGAGCAATATGCTTCTTGCGTATCAGGGCAAAACCGCAAGAGAGGCACATCTGTTTCAGCGGAGCAGAGAAATATGCGAGCGAAGGGATGTTATGATTATTCTTCTAGCAGGAGAGAAAACTGGCGTCAACTGTTATTTTATTTCAAAGCAGCTGATAAGAGGGAAATGCTTTAGAAGTACGTTAATGCGCTGTAATTGAGAAGGCTAAGAGGAAAATTGAAAGTTTTAAAAGATAGTTATTGTTAAAAACTTTTAAATTAAATTTAGAATAGATTATTAGTTTAAATTTAGACAATATTAATTAGGATTTGTATTAATAATTTTTCATTAAAAAAATATGCATATTGTGTCAACTTGACATATACTCCCCCAAGTTTTTAGAAAAAAATTACATGTTCAGCATAAATATTAAAACAGTATATCAAAGTCCAGTAATATTAAAAAATTGCATAAAGTTCTTGCAGAAAACCTTAAAATTGTCCGTCTTGATTTCACATGATTTAGTCTATACTAAAAAAATCACGAAATCTAAAACTGTGCTGAGGTTCCTGCATTGCTGATATTGTCAGCTGAAAAAGATTGTCAACAGTTCTTGCATATACATATTTCAATAGTATTTGATATCAAAATAAAGATAATATTTCACACTGAAATTCAATAAAATTTTCAATTGAAAGGTAACCCGGGATTTGGTATATGAAAAAGAAAGAGCTGTGATTTTTTTTTTAAGTGGTACATACATATGATGTAAATAAAATAAAATATTGTTTCTACTAGGATGGTACATGACTGGAAAATAACCATCAAGCAAGAACTTTTTATAATTTATAGCAAATTTGCATATGCATGAGTATGAACTAAATGATATTTTTCATGCATATATTATGATATTTAAAAGGCCTTAAGATTTTTACATGATCATGTTATTTTGTTGTTAAAAAAAGAATTGAATATTTTGATTTTGAGTACTCTCCACTGCAATTTTCAGCAGTGTGATTTTTATGTGCACATGAGCTTGAAATGCTCTTTCTGAAAAAGGTATGCTGAAATGCCCCTTATTGTGAGCTAAATGCTCCTTTTTAATTTTGTCGACATTTTTTTTATGCTAGCATTGATATCAAGTGTCAACTTATATTTTGTCATGACATATTTCTTGTATACTTATATATTTTTTTCAGGTGGTGGCTAACGGGAGTTTCCTTCTTTAGATTAATTTTTGTTTATGCATATTTTGTGGGTTTTTTTTATGCCAAACAGAGATTTTTTTAAATTTTGAATTTCTATTAAAGGCCATAATTTATTTAACTTAAGAAATTTTTCTAAACTTTTCATTTTTCAAATTTAAATAAAAAGAGAACAAAATTAACTAATAAAAAAAAATTTCATTTTTTTTCTGGATGAAGGGAGGATATATGTGATGAAGATCACATATTTAATAATGATTTTCATTTGTGTTTACTTTCTTAAATTTAATATATTTTAAATCAAGCATTTTCATTTAAATTCTCTTTCAAAATTTTGTATTACACTTTTTGTACCACATGTGTAATTTCAATTAACTGCTTATCTATCTATGCTTATTTTATTCTTTCACCCTTTGATCTGTGTGAATAATAAGTCCAATACATTTCTTTAGCTGTCCTAGCTGTTAAGAAACATCTGTTTCTCATGAAGAACATCTACTTTTTATTTATATGCATCTATACCTAACGTCTTTCTATACGCTTACATCACTTTATTTCCTTTCATTACCATATATGGACATGGCCTCACATCAGTTAAAATACAGCTGCAATAATTTCTTTTCACACCGGTTTACTGTAATTTTGGCTGTCTATTATCCTCAATAATTTGGTGCCCGGCGCTTTGTTATGTCTTCCCATTCTCTCTGTTGACTAGAAATATTCTGCGGTTTTTCGGCGTCTTTAATAATGAAAACATTATTGGCTCTTATTTGGACGTTCTTTTAATATGCCAAGTTTAACTATCTCGCCAACATTCTGTCATTCTTCGGTTCAATTTGACTTCCGATTAATCAGACCCCTTTTAACCATCATAGCTAACGGTCTCCCAGCCACCACCATCACGTAATCTTTTCTACGAAATCAAATAAAAGTTTTACTTCTCTACAATTTGTCTCTCTTATAACTGCTTCGCAAAGTGACGTTCACCTGGATTATTTATAAGACTACACAACACTCTCCAATGTACCTCCACGCTTCTAAAAGTAAACCTTCAATAGTAATTTAAATCCGCCCCAACTAAATCCTACAGCATATAATGGGTGGCTTGCCCCCTCCGAAAATTACTCTCCAACTGCTAAAGAATGACCGTTAGACTACTGCTATAGAAAAAGGGTGTTTTTCGAGCAATATGCTTCTTGCGCAGCAGGGCAAAACCGCAAACACATCAGTTTCAGCAGAGCAGAGAATACGTATGCGAGCGAAGAGGTGTTGTTATGATTATTCTTCTAGCAGGAGAGAAAACTGGCGTCAACTGTTATTTTATTTCAAAGCAGCTGATAAGAGGGAAATGCTTTAGAAGTACGTTAATGCGCTGTAATTGAGAAGGCTAAGAGGAAAATTGAAAGCTTTAAAAGATAGTTATTGTTAAAAACTTTTAAATTAAATTTAGAATAGATTATTAGTTTAAATTTAGACAATATTAATTAGGATTTGTATTAATAATTTTTCATTAAAAAAATATGCACTTTGTGTCAATGTGACAATGGCTTACAAAATAACAAGTCACATTGATTTAGCCCCCTCTCTCTTGTTCCCTACCTGCTAGCCCTGCTCACCTACTTGATTGTTTAGACACCTCCTGGAGGCAGCTGTTGAATGAGCAGGAGAAGATTTTTGAAGCTGTCATGCGACAGAGTCTGTTGGACTTTGTGTAGGTTTTCCTACCCCAAGGGCATGAGTAACAACAACGACACAACCCAACTTAACTACTTGGCTTCTGTCGCTGATTATTACAAAGTGCCTAAAAAGGAGACATATCTTAATTTTTGAAAATTTCATGGTGTTTGTAGTTAGTTTTTGAAAATTTGTGACCCAGTTACCCCACCAGTATGATAGAGTAACTGTACCATGTATGGTTCACTTATTCTAACCAGCTTTGTTCCTGATCAAAGCCTTAAGAAAAGCAAAATTATCCTATACTGTACCTATATGCTCTATTTTTAAGATATTGTATCAAAACTAAGTAAACAAACATTTTCAAACAGACACCATAAATTCATGTTCTGAACTAATTAACTTAAGGTACAGTGTATTTTGAATTTCTTTTTAATATTGGATACTTGTCCAACTGTGATGAGTTTAAATATTTTTGGCCAGCCTTACATTATTTAATCCCCCCCCCCTCCGTAACTTCCTATAAAGCCTAGACCACTTTTGTTTTATTAGGTTACTAGCTGCGTGCCCGTTCTTCGCACAGTAGGAAACGAAAATTTTCCTTACATGTGTAATTCGAAATTATTCGTGATGTGGAATTTAAAAAAAAAAGAGCAAAATTATTTGACTCTTAATGTAAAGTTTGTGTCATGAGTACTAACCTGATCATTGCAGTATAATGACTCAAAAAACTACGTCAGTGTCATTCACTATTAAAAAAGTGGAAAGCTTAATAGTTTGCAGAGAACTCCTGGCTTTCAAAATGTCTTATTTCTACATCATACTGTTTTTTAGGCTCAAGTTGTAGCATTAAATACCTAAGACACTACATGAAATGGAGCACCATTTATTTCTTTCCGAAAATGTACCATATAAGGAAAGTATTGCAATCATGAAAAAAATTCGACTTCGAGATTTTGGTGTATTTACACGTTTTGAGGTCTTCTGAATTCATTTATGCTATTTTCAAGAGATGTTTTTAAAATAGCTGCGCACCGGCTCTTCATACGGGAAGAAAGGAATATTTTACTACTAAAATCATATCTGCATGTGACAAAACAGAATTTCATTTTTAAAAAAGTTCAAGTAATCCCCTCTGTTGAAATGACTGCGGGATATATTAACGCAAATTAGAATTGTTTTTCGTTTAGTTGGTTGTAAGACAACCGTTGAAAACGGATAAACACTTTTAATTTCATGAAATATTTATTAACGTGGTACATTGCGATTTATTCATACTATCTTTACAAATCTAATAATACTACCTATTACGTACATTAATACTATCTATACTCGCTTCTCCCTCTTCAAGGCTCCCTTAAAAGAAACAGCTTAGATTATTTGGCCTCAATTGGATCTTTTGATTCTGTGGCGATTCTTTGCAATTTACGCATTAGCATAAATAATAATCATTTCACATAATGGTTGCCATTAAGGAAACTCTCCATATATATTTAATTTATACATAGTTTTATAAGATTGGCGTATTTAGCGCCGTAAACCATTTCATCTTACTGTGGGGAGAAAATATCCAAGGGGTGCCATTTTAAATATCCAATAGCGATATCTTTTATATCCTCCATAGTCCTGTCTCCTGAAAAACATCAAACTGTGTAATCTCGAGGAGCTACTTATTCCCATTTTAATTGTGACAGGGCGTTAGAGTTGCAGAGTTTACAAATTTCACACATTTTTTTTAATTTATGACATCACTGTTTGACTGCCGTAAAGGATACCCCGGTAGATTAATTTCGGAGTTACTTTCGATATTTCGCATAATTGTTTTCAAACGGTATCATTAAAACTTTGCGTGACCTTTATGGAGGAACGTAATTCAACGTTAAAATAAAACTATACTCGCAACCTGCATGCGTATGTTAGGCAACGCCTGCGCTAAATTAAATGCCAAAAATAAAAATAATAAATAGAAAAATTTTAATATATCGCGCTTTGAAACGAACTTTGTAACTTTTAAAATGAACATTTTCAGCGCCGTGAAAACATTTCAATTTTTAAATAAGCACCGGATTAAAATACCACTTCTAATAATAATAATCGTGAATTTCTTAGTTTATTTCTACAGTAAATTTTAATCAAAATATCGTCTCCCTGTGTTGAAAATAGAGCTGGAATAAATGAGTTAAAATTATGGCGTAATTTTTAGGTATCTTAAAGCATTTGACGTCATAGATCCTCACTTGCGAATTGAAATTCTGATATCCCATTTAAAAACTCGATTGGTTGAAAAAACCCTTTTTTCTAATCCTTTCTGTGGCAACAGCCGAACATAAATTCTCGTGCCGTGATCGCAATGTAATGAATGGCGTAAGATCGCGTTGATGCTATTAAATTCTAAACATTAGGCTGCATTAAAATTCGTAAAAAATCATCTAATTTACATAATTTTTTCGTTTTTATTTTAAAAGAGGGAGAAAAGAATGTTTCACGATTTGTCAAAATATCTAAAAGTTATGACGGATAGAATTCAAGATGCGACAGTTTTAAAATTATTTTACGAAAAAAAATCGCGAAGCAGATGTTTAGTAAAAAAATTCCTAAAAATCGGTAAATCAGGTTAAGTATTCAGAACAAACTGTTTTTAAAAGAAAATTTTCTCCTCTATCCGATGATACAAATGCCGTTTTGCTGCGAGCGTAATTTCCGCCGTTATTACGAATTAGGTGAGAAAAAATGCCAAAAATCGCATAAAACATAAAATAAAAAAAAATCTAGGTCGAATTTTGAAAAAATCGCTTCGAGGTGCACAACTACATATTTACATCTTCCCGAATACCAAATTTGGTGTTTCTAGGTGTAGCCGTTTGTCCGTAACGCTGCAGACAGACACACACACACAGACACCTTCTTTTATAATAAGTAGAGATTTATGATTTTTGAGATATCTAATATTTATTTCTAGGTCGAGATGAATTATCAAATGCTTATTTTATATTTTTATTGTGTAACTGGAAGCTTAAATGTTATTTTTCATGTTCAATATTTTATGACAAAATAAAACAGAATTGTAATGTAAATGTGCTTGCATGAAAAAAGTTTTAAAATAATGCCTTTTCTGCTATTGGATTTGTATTGCAAAAAAAGTTGCTACAAGAAAGCAGTATCAGATAAACCAACGATTTTTTCCCCTAGGTTGTTTCACCCTATACAGGGTGTTTCAGTACAGTGTTTACATACTTTCAAGAGTGATAGAGTATACCAAGACGGTTCAGAATCACATAGCAATGTGGTGTCGGAAATGTCATCTTCATGTACCTGTTAATAGTCACTTTGAAAGAAGTGTTGAAGTGTGCATCTAATTTCTTAACCAAGTTTCACAAACAATGGGCTTTTCTCCGACAATTTTATCAATGTAATGAAAGAAAAAATTCTGAATTAACCATTTTTTATTAAGTGCAGTCGGTGAAAGATGGATTATTTTGAAAAACCGGGGTCGGAAAGTAACTATTACTTGAACACTTCTTCCAAAGTGATTATTAACCGGCACATGCAGACGACGTTTCCAACCCCACATTTCTGGATTCTGAACTGTCTTAGTGTACTCTATCTCTCCTGAAAATTTCTAAACACTGTACTAAAACACCCTGTATATAGCATATTTACTCAAATCTTCTGACCATTGCCCATTTCTGAACTTCAAAAGTCGCGACAATTTCTTGTATTGTAACCACCGTAAATACTCATGTAATTTGTATCCATGTGACTGTGTCATACTTGTTTGCCTGTTTATTGTTGTTTACCTGTTTGTGATTATTGTGTGTGTTAGCGTGTGACTTCTGTCCTCCTGGGATTGTGATTTGCACATGCTCTATAAATTGTATTTGGGAGGATGGCATTCATTTTTTCTTCTGTTGTTCAAGGTTTTAATCTGCTGTATCATGGATTTTTATAGTTTTCTTGAGTGTTACGCCAACTAAAATACCTTTTACGTTGTGTAAAGTGCTTTGTGTGGTTGTATGTAATAAATTGTTTGTCTGAACTCTAAGTTGTCATCAATTGAGAGAAGATCTGGAGTTACAGTATTCATTTCTAAGACGCAATTTGGATATTCAATGCACTTTAGTTCAGCCCAATAGTTCAGGATACACTGCAATGCACTTTAGTTCAGCCAACCCCATCAACAAATTATTTACCTTCAAATTTTACCATACTATTAGCCTATTGAAAAATATTGACTAGTGGTCAACTTTCTCCATCAACTTTCTATTTTTTTGTCCTCTCACAATCTCAAACTTTTGATTACTGGTAAATGACCCAATATTTAGAAAGGCAACTATTATGAGACTGTATAATAAAAATGTTAAATTTCTTCCAGCAGGTGCAGTACTATGTTAAAGTCAAATTATGTTATTTTGCTGTTCCATATTACTCTTTATAACAAAAATAAATAAATAAATAAGTTTTTTCTTTATCCCTTTTTCTTTCTTTTTTTTTTTTTTGACATTGTGTTTATCAATTTCCTCATTTATGAACTCTAACATCTTTTGTTTTTTAGATGTAAGTATTTTTATTTGATTTTAATTAATATTTGTTCATTTTAGTCACAAAGCCCTCCAGAAGAAAGGTATCAGAGTCAATTAGAACAGATGCAGATGATGGGATTTATGAATAAGCAAGCAAATTTACAAGGTATGTGCTTTGTATTAACTCCTTTTTAAAGAGAAAGATTTTAATAGTCTACATAAATTACACAGTTTAAACATTTTTTGCATATTTATCATAGAAATTAGTACCATTTCTTTTTATCTTTATTATTTTTAATTACTATAAAAATTTGTACATCACAGAAAATTAATACATAATAGTCCCGATTATAAATTAATGCAGACCAAGACTCAGCCAAAAGCCAAGACATTGCCAAAAAACTCAATTAAAGTGAAAATTGTAAATAAAATTGTGTACATTTAAATGTATATTTTAACAAATACAAAAGTTAAATAGATACACCATGTGCAATTCACATTGTTGTGACAAAAAGAGTACTGTTACTGAAAAAAGGTCCTTAACTTTATTTTCTCTTATATTCATATTTTTCTGCACTAATATTTTACCATTTTTTACCACCAAATATTCTCTTAAGATAAGAGAATATTTGGTGTCACTTCACCTTGTTCCACAAATTCAGTAGCATATTCATTAATTTTTTGCTCATTTGTCTTCACCATTGCTAGATTCATTTTCCTTATTGACAATCATTTCATCTATAATATCTTGTTATTTGTTCATTTTTATCCAAGTATATCCTCTTTGTTGATTGGCTAAGACATAATGGCAGTTTTATGGCCAAATCCAAAAGCTCATCACTACCTTCATTGGACTTTCTTTGGTGTTCTGTATTCTGCGAATCAATGATTTTCCTTCACGACTTTATTATGGTGTCTAATTTTCGTTCATCCTATGCCTCAGCTATTTAGTAGACAGCATCAATTAGATTAAAACTTTTAGGTGTCTCGGTGACACTTTTACTCCCCCCTAATTTTACTTCTTTCAATAAGAGCTTTTAATAATTTTGTTTGCTGATATCCCTTATGTTATAAAAAACTCCTTTTGAAAAATTCATTATTGATCTGACATTGGGATTCAAAGAAAAGGGACAGGCATATTGCCCTGCATTGGCACCCAAAAGTGTGCTTGCACATTTCAGCGCTGATGGGAGTGAGCTGCTGAATGCAATGCTGATGGGATTTCAATGCTGAAGAAAATTAATATATTTTAATGAATATATTTTTTAGACAATTTAAAAGCATATAACTTCAGTTTGTTTATTTGTTTGTTCATGCTTTGTAAAATACTTGAACTGCCATGAAATTTAAGGATGTCATTGACATTTACCACAGCAAGTTTCCTTTTAAATATGCTTTGCATAGCATTTTACAATTTTTCTACAGTATCTGCACAAGAATATCTGTTGATATAGTTTATTATTGAGCAGTCATTAAATGAAATAGTTAAATGACATTGTTTCATTGGCTTTAGTAATTTGTTTCATTTATGTATGATTGCAAATGGGACATTTATAAATAGTTTTATAATAGATGCATTTTGGAGTTTAACTTTCTACTTTGTTAGCAACTACTTTTGCTTTTATAATCAATGATAAAAATTTGATATATAAAAAAAATACCTTACCATGAATTTATATTTTTTTGTGTGAGAAAGAATTGGTTAGTTCGCTTATTATAGAAAAGTGCCGTGCTTTAATAAATTAAAAAAAATTCTTTTTATAAGGGGAAAAAAAACCTCCAATTTGCTACTTAATTTCTTAAATAAATTAAAACACAACACATATTACTTAAGTACAGTTTATTATAGATAGGGCCTTATAAAATATGTAAAAATCCAGAAAATGTGGAATTTTGCATAATTTACAATTCTCTGCATAAACTAGAACTTTCCGCATAACACTGCATTTTTCAGTAAACTTTGTATTTCTTAATTTTTTCTCAGCACATTTTCTTCAAAAATCTTTTGTATTCCTATTTGGGACCATAGATGGAAAAAATGCCACAAAACACTAGTGAAATTGAATGTTTATTATTGTCCAGAATGGATGTCTCCAAAAAGCGAGAAATTAAGTTTTCCCAACTTAGTTTGAAATTCATGAAAGCGGCTCAAGGGTTTGACCCAGACCAATTGTCCAACATGATTGTTGATCATGAAGAAGTCATCAACAATATTCCGGCACTTGATGATTTCACAAATAAGGCGTAAGTATGCTGCTTGCAAAGGGGTATGTCAAGGAATTTTCTGCTGAAAACTTGGTGAAGATTTTGGGATTCAGAGGCTATTTCATAGAGGTTTCCAGAACTAACACTCAAAGCAAAGCAAGTATTCTCGGTTTTACTTACTTCTGTAGACTGTGAAAGAGCAATTTCATTCTATGGCCAAATATTTACAAAACAGAGGCAGAGTTTGAAGGAATCATCGGACTAACATCACTTTATTTTTAAAAATAGCTTAAGTTCAAAAGTAAGACACACTTATTCGTTTTTAATTGTAAATTATTGCTCTTCTTTTTAGCGTAGTTATTTCCCTACTCATCCACATTATTTCAGTAAATTTCTATAAATATCGCATAATCTCAATAAACTATTGCATCAGTGCCGCATAATATTCTGTATATTTTGTAGGGCCCTAATTATAGATTATTTACAACTGTTTTTTCATGAAATATATTTATGGAAAAAACACCTTTATTTTACACACACATTTAACTGAGAAAACACATTTTATGTATAGTGAACTTTTTACATCTGTTTTTTTAAATATAAAATGTATATTAATACTTTTTTTAATATAAAATTTTAGCATTGATTGCTACATTTGGGGATGTGAATGCTGCTGTTGAAAAAATTTTGTCGCATGCTCAGTGAAATCCTTGTAGATCTTAGAGAAATGCAGATACTTTTGTTTATTTCACCTGCAAGTTTATAAGGTCTAGAGCTTCAGAGCTGCAATTTTGCTGCTTTATCGGGTGGACTTGCTGTGTGGTCTTTAAGGTTTAAAGATCTGTCTTTCATGTTTCATTGAAATTAGATTTTATTGCATATTTCATCTCCATTTTCTTGTATTTAACATTTTGTATGTTAGGTTTTATTATGATGGAGTTATTTGTAACATTTTTGTTTTGTTTTACTGAAATATATTAGTAATAATAATAATAAAAAAAGCCCATCTAAAAATATATTTAGATATGTTTTATAAATATTATTAGTTTTTATATACATAAATGTTTAAGGGTAAATGATTTTATGGTTATATCTACAAAATTTACAGTGTTGCATTTTTTAAATTAATTTTTATATTTTCAATATAATATTGATTGATAAGACAGTATACCTTATTAAATTTTTCTTTTTTCTGTCAACAATGCTGACATAATCAACATTTAACTGTTATCTGCAATTCAAAACTTTTTCCAGTTCTAGACTTAATAAAGCCTTTGCTTGATAAAAACATATTTTTCCAAGTTGTCTGTGTACATGTAATGCTATTTTTTTGAAGCAATGCAGTGCAACAATAGTATAGTTTCTGCATTTACTTTTTAACCAGAATTTTAACTAAATTATCAGGATTACATAAAATAATTAGTGCAAGATTATGCTAACAAAGTGATTTCAAATTTTCATAAGAATATTAATATAATAAAAGTAGTTTATAAAAGGTCACACATTTTTCTGAAATATTTTTATTATAGTATTTTTTGTGTATTTCAAAAGCTAGTTAGTGTTTTGAAATTTTTTAAATGATAAAATAAGCAGTCAAATGCCTAATATACAGCATTTAAAAGTACAGATCATTTTTTATAATCAAGAAGTTAAAATTAATTATTGTCTTCTTGTATGTTCATTCTGGTCACATTGCAGTTTAAACTGCTTATTTGTTGTATGTTATCACTAATATTTAATAAAAGTTAAAAGTAAACTACTAACATTTGCCACTTCATTTTTTTGTGTGGTATTCTTGTTAATTGAGAGTATATTACTTGAAAAGAACATTTATGAATTTGAAAAATGAAGACTTTAGTGTAGAATTATTATTTAAAAAGGTTTGTCTAAAATTTGAGTACAAAATTTAAGTGGATCCAGACTTGAATGCATTTTGTAATAATTGAATAATAATTTTTTGTGTGTGCTTATAAAATATATTTTCAAAAAAGAAATCTGGTGTAAAAATTAAACTTTTCCTTTTAAAATTCAATAATGGGACATATATAGTCAACAAGGAAATGAGAAGCTATGATTATATTGACTCTGACACATCACATCATAATAAGACTAGATCTTTCTTTTGGACTAAAAATATCTCTGTAACAAACATTTTAACGCTGCAGCCTTATGTATAAGTTGTGTTGATTTTGCATTATATTTTTAATACATCATATTTTTACATTCATCTACATTTGCTCAAACATTTTCCTGTATTTTTATTTTTAAGGATTTTTTTTTTTCCCATATAAATAAAAATTGCCTGTTTAGCTAACATTTCACTAGTTTGTGTAATAGGTTTATAATTTTTTAACTGAGAAAATATGATATCAATGGATGCAAATGATAATTGTTTCTTATGCAGTGTAACAATGCAGCGTAAAGGGAGAGCTTTAATGATAGTTATCAATGTAATATTTCTATGAAAAGGTTTATTTTGGCAAAATATTAGTGTATTGTAAAGTCTTGAATAAAGTCATTTCTGTCAAACTTTCTCTTTTGTGGATAGCTTATGTAAGAAATTATTAGAGATTTTACTTTGGTAGTCACATTTTATAGGTATTTGCAATAGTAAATGAGCATATGTTACCATTTGGTTACTGTAACTAACAAATTTAGAATAAAAATCTGCTATAAAAATAAATTATGAAAGCTACGTGATCGGTTGTGCTTTTTCTGTCATTCACAAGGTTCGATCTAGTTTTAGTTTAAGACAAATTACTTTCTGTACCTTAATTTTGTAATGTAGTTAAATTTTAAATCAAAACCTGTGATTTTATCATTTAAATGTAGTGAGTATGCTGCTTTTGGATGTGATTGATTAATGCACATATTCCTTAATTTCCATTATCTGAATAAGGATAATGAATGTTTTCCTGATAGACATATGCACTAAAAAGTTTTTTAACTAAGTTAGCCTTTTTTATTAGTTTAAACATTTACCAACATTATAATTGTTTTCAGCTGAAATATGTTTAGTGTCATGTGATTTTTAAATTAAAAAAAAAAAAATCTTAGCATCTTGTAAAGCATTTGGCTACTGTTCAGATTGATTCTTTGAAAATGATCTGTAAAATTATGCATAGAATGTACATCAATTATTATTTTTTATGAAGTCATTTTCTCTTTTTATTACATCTCATAATGTCATAGTCAGTGCCTGTAATCGTCAGTACTTACTGTTGCTACTTGCTTGTATAAAAGAATATGTTGGAACAAATATAAGAATAAACACCAAATCTAAATGGGTACTTTTTAACAAAGTACCCATTTAGATTTGTACTTTTAAAATGGTTTTTAGATTAAATGGACAAAAAGTAAGATTAAATGGTTAGATTAAAGATTAAATTTATAGCTTTAGATTAAATGGGTTAAGAAGTAAAAAAAAGTTTAACATAAACATTCACATGAATTTATTCTTAAATTGTGTGATTATTTTGATTAAAGTGAAAGTATGATTAAAAAAAATTGTAAATATTAGACTAAGTTTTATATAATCCTTATATTTTAGGATTATTAATTAACAGTCATAGTTATATGAAACAAAATCATACTAAACAACCAACTAAAATAAAAATTTTCATTTCAGACGATAAAAGCTTTTTTCATCAAAAGCAAAATATTTATCAACCCACACAGGAAAGTAAATGTGTGAGATATTTGTTTTGTGTTTACTTTTTTGTTAGGCTAATGAATATTTTGCAAATTAATTGAATTAAAAAGTAAATTTTAGCATATCTATGTATGAGGACCTATTTGCATATTTGCTGCCTTAAATAAATAAATAAATATTTAAATATCTTTAATATTGAGCATCTCAATTTTGAATTACTCATTAAAATGGAGAATTAAAAATGTAAACAAAGCTCAATTATGAAAATTTTGACTAAAACTAGTTTGTACTGTTAAATTTAGATTATTTCTGTAATGATTAGAACATCAGAATTGCTTGTATGATATTATTATGTATAGCTATTTTCCTATACTTAAGAAGGAATTCCATGTAATTCAGTATTAATTTTTTAAAATGTATGATATTTCACATTTGAAGTTCTCTATTCTTGTAGATGAATACTTGGCTGAGCATAACTAAGCATGTATCTGTTATATGCATATAACTACAGTTATTTCTTCTGCACTAGAAGTTCTCAATTGTACTGCATACAGTTTTAAAAAAATGTATTTCACCAGTGATCATCTATCTGTATTATGTGAAATAAGCTTGTCATGGATATTGTTAGTCTATTCATATTGAATATGATGGATCATATTTATGTGTAAACATTGTGTTTAAAATTATTTAAGGATTTATAGTTACATGCATTTTCAATGCCAGTATGTATTTTGTTTTCTAAATTCACAATAAAAGTTTTCCATCAAAGTATTTATTTCAGAAATCTTTTCTTTTTAGATTGATTATACGAATTTCATATAGTTTTCACCATAAATAGTTAAACACATTTAGTGAGCTAAGGGGAAAGAAAGCATTACCCTATAAGTGAAATTAAACCATCACTAGGTATCGTCTTGGATTTTTTTTGCAAGTAGCCATTGCAGCATAAAAATGGTTAATGATATGCAAATATTATGCTGTGGTAATAGCCATGCAATGATAATGGGAATGAGCTATGGTGAATAGTTCAATAATTTTTGGCTATAGAAAATGTTTACATTAAACTATATACAAGTTCACAACTGAAAAGTAAAATGATTATTAATTTTAAAACTGATCATTACACACTGCATGTCTTTCTTGTTCAGAAAATACAATTTTTGCACTATGAACTCGTACCTTGAAATGTAAATCCTTCAACATATATTTCAAGTTTTTAAAATATCTTGAGGAGCATGCTTTTAAAGGGAAACTTAACTCAAATTTTAAAACATGTTTTTTAAAATCATTATGTTGTCTTTTTTTAAGGTGGGGGAGGATTATTACCAAGACTGGGATTTCTCATTCATTTGTCTTTTGGTACTTTATTTCTTTTATATGTTTAACCATCTTCTTTAAATTGCTCTTTACATTTTCAAAAAGAAGAAACTGATTTGTCTGAAATGCTCTACTTCACAAAGTGGGAGCGGGAATCTAAATGCGTAATTACTTGCTATATTCTTGGTAAAGTATTTTTAATCCTTCACAAAAGAACATGTGTGAAAATTTCATTCTACAGAAATAAATACAATAAAAGAAAAATCTGATGTGTCCAACACATGACTTCCTTGCACGTCCATTAGATCAAAAATATTTTCGACGCACTTCCTCTAAATGTATTTCTTTGAAAGAGATAAAATATCAATAATAGTAAGGTTTAGCGATTTCCAGCCAAATATTTCGATATCGCCAAGCTGAGTTCAATTTGAAAGATTTCCTTCTGACACTTTATTTGGCGATATTTCACCAAAAGCCGAATAACTTGAGATAGTCTGCGAGATTTTGGGGATAGCCAAAGTAGTCATTGACCACAGATTTTCATTAATTGAATGCATCCATACACCTCAATGTATTAGAAGTCATTTGGCTCACCCTGTAAATAAATTCTCAGTCGATTGCTGTCAAAAAAGATATTGAAAACAGTTAGATATTACAATAGTTCTAAATACAAAAGTTAAAAAATCTACGGGTTAGTTTTAGAGTTATACAAAATACGAAATAATTTTTGGCGCCAAATTTGGCGATATTTTGGCGAAACTCGTCAATGTCGACGACATTTGGCGAGATTTTAAGCATGAACCAAACAATGACAGATTATCGCCAAATTTGGCGATATTTCGCCAAAACTCGCCAAGAACGATGACAAATGGCGATACTTTCGGCATGGACCAAATGACTGACTATCGCCAAATTTGGCGATATTTCGCCAAAACTCGCCAAGGTCGAGGACAGACGGCGAGATTTTGGGCATGTACCAAACAATGACTATCTACAGTAGTATTATATTGAAGATGTCCATAGACATTAAAGTACTGAAATTCTTTCCGGTGGTCCTGTAAATAAACTCTCCAGTAGATTGGAACCAAAAATCGAGATGCACAACTAGCTGTTACAACATTCTTATATATGAAATTTCATAATAGTTTTTGAGATTTGAGAGTTAAATATGCACACACGTACACCAAAAGTCGCCAAGCTTGGCGACTTTTGGCATAGTTCTTGAGGGAGGCACGTGACCGTGGTCGGACCATTACCTAACTTATGTGGTAGGACGGTATTGTGCTTGAAATGCATGAATGCCCCTAAAATTGCCATTGACCGTAATGTATTGGAAATCTTTTGAGTGTTCCTGTAGCAGAACTGTAAATGATAAAGACACTTTCTTTAATGGAGAAATTCATTTTCTAACTCTTTACAGCATATATCACTTCTGAGTCGTTTGAAATAGCACAATACCTCTAAAAAAACGCTTTGATGAATTTCGGCCCTTAGAGCGTAATGTATTTCGAATCTTTTGGGCGGTCCTGTAGATAAACTATTCAGTCGAATGGAACCGAAAGAGGAGGTGCACAACTAGATGTTACAACAATCCTAAATATAAAGTTTCAACATTGTACGCCTAACAGTTTTTGAGATATGCGAGTTTAATGAATTTTCGGCCCATTGAGCGTAATGTATTTCGAATGTTTTGGGCAGTCCTGTAGATAAACTATCCAGTCGAATGTAACCAAAAGGGGAGGTGCAGTACTAGATGTTACAACTATCCAAAATATGAATTTTCGACATTCTACGCCTAATAGCTTTTGAGTTAGGCGAGTTTAATGAATTTCGGCCCATAGAGCGTAATGTATTTCGAATCTTTTGGGCGGTCCCTGTACATAAACTATCCATTCGATTGCCACCAAAAGGGGAGGTGCACAACTAGATCATAGAACAATCCTAAATATCAAATCTCAACATTCTCACGACCAATAGTTTTTGAGATATGCGAGTTACATACATACGTACGGTACGTACAGACGGCATGGAAAAACTGGCCACAGTAGACTCGCCGCTGGTCAAAATGAGTTGCAGACGCGTTAATATGATCGTGCATGCTAGCCTACGATGAGATGCATCGAAAATTTTTTAAAAATTAAATTTAGAGGTAGTCAAAATCGGTTTTTTTTGTCGAAATTTGGCCCCCAAAATTTTTCGGGATCACATTACTTCCTTATACTACGTACAAGGAAGTAATAGCATCTGCTTTTCTGGGGGAAAGCGAAATGCATTTGATAAGATAATCAGAAAGAGCTTTTTGTGGTCGAAATGAGTGGAATTTCTTTCTAATTGAGTATTTTACACTATCATTTCTAGAATGTGTATTTTCAAAATCAAAAGGAAATTTTCAAGGATATTACATCTAGATTGCTTTATATACATACATATATAAATATACATAAACCAAAATTTCAATTTATTATGTACAGTGGAGTCATGACTTATGCGAGGGATGCATTCCAAGACCCCTTGCGTAAGTTGAAAATTTCGCCTTGTGAAATAGCGTATTTTTGAAACACGTAAACAATTTTTTTAGATACTTATAAGCACTTCTCAAACTGTTTTAAGCCATTCCGTAATTGTATTTTTACCATTTCCCACATAAAATAATGAACAAACAATGTATTAAAAAAAAGTGTTATTCAACACCATACAGCACAGTACTGTAAATGCACAAAATGTGTTATCAGTAGGAGAGAGAGACGTAAAGTACAGTACTTTACATACAGTATGCAGTGTTAATAATAAAGTGCAGCACTTAATAATTTACTCCCCAGACAGCACAGCAAACTTGCAGCAAGCTTGATTTATCAAGTCAGTAAACTTGAATTAAGCTTGAAAATTTCAAGCGTGTAAGCTTAATGCAAGCTTGAATCAAGTGTTCTAGTACACTTGCCCAGCTTGCATTATTAAGCTTGACATATCAAGCTTGACATAGCAAGCTTAATTTCAAGCTTAAAAAATTTTCCTAAAAAAAAAAAGATTTCCTAATTACACGGGGCGCCGGTCGACGAACTCGCCCTACATATTTTATTTATCCACGTATTTTCCAATTTAATTTAATCTGTTTCCATCATTCATCCTCGGCTAGAATAGAACCCGGGACCTTTGGGTTGGAAGGCTAGCGTCATAACCACTCAGCCAATCCGAGTTAAGCTGATATGACTAAAGTTTGAAGTGACTGTTCACGCCGTTTTCTGCCGCGATCTATTTTCCGATATGTTGATCTGTGTCTTTTATTTTTCCATTGGATGCATCAAAATTAAAAAATTTTAATGTGTGATTTATAGACTCTACTAATAGGGAAATAAGCATAATATAAACTTAAAAGCAGGACACGTTTTAAAACTTTCGATATCGCAACACTCATGCTGAGCACTACTGCTGGCCAAAATCGAGACAAACGACTGATTTTGAAATCAATTTCGTATGATAATTGTATTTTATTTTAAAGAATTTCCATATTTGAAAATATAGAATCTTTTTTTTTAATTCTATGGTCAAGTACATTTATGACTGATTAATTATTTTGTGGAGGTCGGATTGCACCTCATTCTAACACCCATAAAGTGAAGTATATTAACTAACTAAATATTGTTAATTATATTAAAATTTATTTTTAGGGCTAATTAATTAGTTAATGGAATTACTAATGTTAATTAGATGTAAATAAAACTAAAACTCCCCTCGTGTTACACTTCAGAGGGGTTTATCCCATTCCATTCCTTCCCCTTAGATTTTTCAAAGCCTATTCTCCTTCTCGCCTACAGCGACAGATGGCGCCATCAGCGCAATATTCAAGCTAATGGATTGAAATGTCAAGCTTGTATTAATATGTCAAATTCAAGTCAATGTCAAGCTTGATTTAAGCTTATGTGATGTCTGGGTCTACTGTAATAATTATTGTACTGCTCTGTAACAATAATAATTACTGTAAAGTATGACACAGTACTGTATTAGTAATTATAATTGTACTGTATAGAATAATATTGTACCACATGTTTCTGCTTGTGCTTCATACAATTAGCAAAAAAATCTCATGTTGCGGGCTAGGAATTCGCATCGGTTCTCTGATACGTTACATTTGAAAAACTCGTGTAATATCCAATTCAATCAAAGACAAATCGCGTTGTAGTGCGAGTCCACTGTAATTAACATATAAATAGAAGTTCAGAGGTGTAACAATTCTGGGTTGTACCACTTAAAAAAAAAAAAACTTTTTTTTTGCAATTACTCCAAAAAGATTAAAAAGTTATGTTCAAAAACAGGGCCATAGCTATTCCGTTTTTATAGAGGGGGCTCCAAATTTTCCAAGTTGGGCTTTCATATATACGCACGTAGACATATATAACACACACATATATGTGTGTGTATATATATATATATATATATATATATACCCAGACAGCACACACAGGTTCTCTGAATGGCTTTTAATGTTCAGAAAACGTTTTCTGGACATTAATAGCCGTTCAGAGAACCAGTGTGTGCTGTCTGGGTATATCAGAAACAATTAGTAGTTAGAGATGCCCATAGAGCGTAATGTATTAGAATTATTTTGAGTGTTCCAGTAAAAGAACTATTTGTGAATAAATTTTAGCTTATGTTACTCAAAACAGGGTAGATTTCTAATAGTGACAAAATTTTTAGACTCGGTTCAGTGGTTACAGAGATGGCAATCAAGAATAATGTAATTCTTATGAGTGTCCCTTTAAAATTGTGATATGTGCTAGAAAGATAGCCTATATTACTCAAGAATAGTGTACCTTTTTGGCAGCGAAAATGTTTTAGAATCGGTTCTGTCATTACAGAGATACAAATGGAGCTTAATGTAGTTCTTATGAGTGTCCCTGTAAAAGAACTATTTATGATGTATGCATAAAAGGTAGCCTATAATACTCTGAAATAGTGTAGCTTTCAATCGGTGAAAAAGTTTAAGAACCCGTCTAGTAGTTGCAGAGATACCGATAGAGAATGCTGTATTAGAATTACTTTAAGTGTCCCTGGAAAAGAGCTATATTTATGTTATATGGATGAAAATTAGCCTATAATACTCAGGAATAGAGCAGCTTTCTATCAGTGAAGAAAGTTTTCATATCGGTTCAATAGTTAACGAGATACCCTTAGAACGTAATGTAATTCTATGAGTCTCCCTGTAAAACAGCTATTTATGCACTATGCATTAAAAGTAGCCTGTACTACTCAGGAATAGTGTAGATTTCCATCAGTGAAAAAAGTTGTAGAAACAGCTCAGTAATTTCAGAGGTGCCCATGGAACGTAATGTAATTCTTATGAGTGACCCTGTAAAAATACTGTGATATATGTATGAAAGGTAGCATATATTACGCAGGAATAATGCAGTTTTCTATCAGTGAAAAAGTTTTAGATCATTTCAGTAGTTACTGGGGCGCCCGTAGAGCATAATGCATTAGAATAATTTTAAGTGCCCCTGTTAAAGAACTATTTGTGCTATATACATGAAAGATAACCTATAATACTCAGGAATAGTGTCGCTTCCTATCAGGAATAGTGTAGCGTGAAAAATTTTTTAGAATTGATTCCGTAGTTACAGACATACAGATAGATCGCTATGTAAATCATATGAGTGTTCCTGTAAGACAATTATTTGTGATACATGCATGAATTTTAGCTATGTTACTCATAGTCTAAGAGCCAGCGACCGCCAGACCTTCGTCATAGTATAAAAGCTGAAACTTTCTCTGCGCGTACCACCCAACAGAGGTAGGAACAATCGGCCACTATAAAGTTTGGATGATCGTGGCTTTGGCAGGTAACAGGTGGCAAAGGTGTATAAAATTGGCGAAAATTTTCGTCATTTCATAAAGCTTCATTTTTTTATATGTTCTTCTTCGCAGTACTAGAAATCACTTTATCCCTTGCCAGACACTTTTCCATCGTTGCAAACCCCCGCCAGAAAATCTCAAAGTCATAGAAAACTGTTGTGTTCGTAAACTCCCGCGACGAAGTACGTCAAACAGTCACAAAGTGTCAAGCACATTTTATACTGCTACTTCTGAACTTTCTTACGCGCGAACTTTTTTGCAGAGAATAGAATTACGGAACAGGAATAGAATTACGTTTTTCAAGACTTTGACATCGTCTGGCGGGGGTTTGCCAAGATGGAAAAGTGTCTGGCAAGGGACAAAGTGATTTCTAGTACTGCGAAGAAGAACATGTAAAAAAAAAATTTAAGCTTTATGAAATGACGAAAATTTCGGCAATTTTATACACCTTTGCCACCTGTTACCTGACAAAGCCACGATCATCCAAACTTTATAGTGACCGATTGTTCCTACCTCTGTTGGGGGGTATGCGCAGAGAAAGTTTCAGCTTTTATACTATGAGGAAGTTCTGGCGGTCGCTGGCTCTTGCTTTATCAGAAATAATGTAGCTTTCTATCACTGAAAATTTCTTAAGAATCGATTCAGTGGTTACATAGATGCCCTTAGAGCAGAATGTAATTTTTATGAGTATCCGTGTAAACTTGTAATATATGCATGAAAGGTAGCCTGTAATACTCAGGAATATAGCAGTTTTCCATCACTGAAAGTTTTAGAATCGTTCATTAATTCAAGAGATCGTAATGTAATTCGTATGAGTATCCCTGCAAATAACTAGTTGTGATATATTGTTTTGAATTTTTGTGACTGTTCTGGGGTTTAAAGTAGTTTAAAATTCGTATTCTACGTGCCAAATAATTAAATTTTGCATTTTGTTGCATCAAAATTGGTTAACTAGAACGGAAGATAAGAAATTTTGGGGTTCCCCATTGGTTAATATAGGGTTTGGTAAATCTCGAGAAATACTGGTGCTAGGGCTTAGCTGACCTCACTTTTAGGGACTTATTTTTGGTGCCAAATTTAACGATATTTTCCAAAAAAACCTTTCCAAATAACCAAAACGTCGCCAAGATTGGCGACTTTTGGCGAAATGGCGCCAAAAATAAGTCCCCAAAAGTGAAGAGATGGAAGCACTAGGACCCATATTTCTCGAGATTTCTAGAAACCCATAGAAAAACAATGGGGAAAGCGAAACCTCCGTATCTCCGGTTCTTGTTGACCGATTTTGATGCAACAAAAAGCAAAATTTAACTATTGGACGCGTATAATACTAATTTTGAACTATTTTAAGCCTAATTAATTGCCTTTTGAACTATTATTGAACTATTTTAATTTGCGGGTTGCCCCGAAAATTCCTAACAATATGTATGAAAGGTGCTCATATTACGAGGAGTAGCATAGCTCTATATCAGTAAAAAAAAATTTCAGATTCAGTTCGGTGGTTACAGAGAACATAATGAAATAGAATTGTTTTGAGTGTCCTTGTAGAACTATTTATGCTAACACATGAAAGTTTTTCTATAAGCTGATCCAGTGTATAAGCACTTTAACCTATACTTTTACATATATTGGAAACAATTACTTCCATTTTTTTAATTTTATTCTTTAAAAATTTAGCCCATTGTTTAGAAATATATTATTGACGGATTTTTTAAAAAGCATAGTTATACGGTATATTTTTGCCTTAAGTCTAACGATAATGTCCCTTTGTTCAAAGGCATTTTTAATACAACCCTTTGATTCTATGTCCATTATTGACACACATTATAAACAGCATTGCTATACCGTGTATTTCTGCATTATTTCCAACAATGAAAGCCCCTTTGTTGAAAGTCATTTTAAATAAAGTTTAGTCCACTGTTTCAAAGTATATTATTGACACACATTTTTAAGAGCATTGTTATATCCTGTATTTTTGCTTTTTCAAACAATTACGCCCCTTTGTTGAAAGTCATTTTAAATAAAGGTTTAGTCCACTGTTTCAAAGCATATTATTGACACACATTTTTAAAGAGCATTGTTATACCGTGTATTTTTGCATTATTTCCAACAATTACGTCCTTGTTGAAAGTCATTTTTAATAAATGTTTAGTCCACTGTTTCAAAGTATATTATTGACACACATTTTTAAAGAGCATTGTTATATCGTGTATTTTTGCCTTATTTCCAACAATTACGTCCCTTTGTTCAAAGTTATTTTAAATAAAGGTTTAGTCCACTGTTTCAAAGTATATTATTGACACACATTTTTAAAGGCATTGTTATACTGAGTATTTTTGCATTATTACCAACAATTACTTCCCTTTGTTGAAAGTCATTTTAAATAAAGGTTTAGTCCACTGTTTCAAAGTATATTATTGACACACATTTTTAAAGAGCATTGTTATATCCTGTATTTTTGCCTTATTTCCAACAATTACGCCCTTTGTTGAAAGTCATTTTAAATAAAGGTTTAGTACACTGTTTCAAAGTATATTATTGACACACATTTTTAAAGAGCATTGTTATATCGTGTATTTTTGCCTTATTTCCAACAATTAGGCTCCTTTGTAGAAAGTCATTTAAATAAAGGTTTAGTCCACTGTTTCAAAGTATATTACTGACACACATTTTTAAAGAGCATTGTTATATCGTAGTATTTTTGCACTTATTTCGCAACAATTACGTCCCTTTGTTGAAAGTCATTTTAAATAAAGGTTTAGTCCACTGTTTCAAAGTATATTATTGACACACATTTTTAAAGAGCATTGCTATATCGTGTATTTTTGCCTTTCCAACAATTACGCCCCTTTGTTGAAAGTCATTTTAAATAAAGGTTTAGTCCACTGTTTCAAAGTATATTATTGACACACTTTCTTAAAGAGCATTGTTATATCGTGTATTTTTGCTTATTCCAACAATTACGTCCCTTTGTTGAAAGTCATTTTAAATAAAGGTTCAGTCCACTGTTTCAAAGTATATTATTGACACACATTTTTAAAGAGCATTGTTATACCGTGTATTTTTGCTTATTTCCAACAATTACTTCCCTTTGTTGAAAGTCATTTTAAATAAAGGTTTAGTCCACTGTTTCAAAGTATATTATTGACGCACATTTTTAAAGAGCATTGTTATATCGTGTATTTTTGCCTTTTTTCAACAATTACGTCTCTTTGTTGAAAGTCATTTTAAATAAAGGTTTAGTCCACTGTTTCAAAGTATATTATTGACACACATTTTTAAAGAGCATTATTATATCGTGTATTTTTGCATTATTTCCAACAATTAACGTCCCTTTGTTGAAAGTCATTTTAAATAAATGTTTAGTCCACTGTTTCAAAGTATATTATTGACACACATTTTTAAAGAGCATTGTTATATCTGTATTTTTGCCTTATTTCCAACAATTACGTCCCTTTGTTGCAAAGTCATTTTAAATAAAGGTTTAGTCCACTGTTTCAAAGTATATTATTGACACACATTTTTAAAGAGCATTGTTATATCGTGTATTTTTGCATTATTTCCAACAATTACGTCCCTTTGTTGAAAGTCATTTTAAATAAAGGTTTAGTCCACTGTTTCAAAGTATATTATTGACACACATTTTTAAAGAGCATTGTTATATCCTGTATTTTTGCCTTTTTCCAACAATTACGCCCCTTTGTTGAAAGTCATTTTAAATAAAGGTTTAGTCCACTGTTTCAAAGTATATTATTGACACACATTTTTAAAGAGCATTGTTATACCGTGTAATTTTGCATTATTACCAACAATTACGTCCCTTTGTTGAAAGTCATTTTAAATAAAGGTTTAGTCCACTGTTTCAAAGTATATTATTGACACACATTTTTAAAGAGCATTGTTATATCGTGTATTTTTGCCTTATTTCCAACAATTACGTCCCTTTGTTGAAAGTCATTTTAAATAAAGAGTTTAGTCCACTGTTTCAAAGTATATTATTGACACACATTTTTAAAGAGCATTGTTATATCGTGTATTTTTGCCTTATTTCCAACAATTACGCCTCTTTGTTGAAAGTCATTTTAATAAAGGTTTAGTCCACTGTTTCAAAGCATATTGTTGAGAACTACTCTGACATTTTTTACGGGCATTGTCGTCTATAAGTCCAGTTGTGTGAACGTTCTGTAAAAAGTCCACTGGTCAGATGGAATACAACTTTATTACTTCTAGAACTCGTGGAACAATCAGCTGTACAAAATTCACAAGCACAATTAAACAGTAATGTGCTTTTAACAGTTCGCTTAGATCAGAAGCTCTCACAAATGCTGTATTTCTCACACAAAATAGAACACTTTCACTGGCAAAAATTCAGTGAAAATATACGAGAAATAACACTAACAGTCTCTAAGACTCAGCGATGAAAATTTACACACAGCACTTAAATTCAAAGCTTCACAAACAGCGCGAAACACAGCTTCTATCACAAAGCAAGCGTATTCACTCTCTCAAAACTTGATCAACACTGAACTCTCGGAGCAGCGCGCTGTGGAATTTATAGAGGAGGCAGAAGCTGCGAGAAGCTTCCAGAAAGTCTATTTCTCGAAGATTCCAGATAAAGCGGAATTCTGATTACGTCATAGAAGAGAAATGTTAGGTTATTATGCGTTTTAATGCAGCAAAAGCAACTTTACAGGCCCCATGGGAAAATCGCGCCAATGACCAAAAGTCGCAGTTGGCTACTTTTGGCGAAATATCGCCTATTTGGCGACAAAAATAAGTCCCTTATGTTGAAAGTCATTTTAAATAAAGGTTTAGTCCACTGTTTCAAAGTATATTATTGACACACATTTTTTAAAGAGCATTGTTATACTGAGTTTTTGCCATTATTACCAACAATTACTTCCCTTTGTTGAATAGTCGATTTTAAATAAAGGTTTAGTAGCCACTGTTTCAAAGTATATTATTGACGCACATTTTAAAGAGCATTGTTATACCGTGTATTTTTGCCTTTCCAACAATTACGACCCTTTATTGAAAGTTTTTTAAATAAAGTTTAGTCCACTGTTTCAAAGTATATTATTCACACACATACTTAAAGACCATTGTTATACCTTGTATTTTTGCATTATTTCCAACAATTAACGTCCCTTTGTTGAAAGTCATTTTTAATTAAGGTTTAGTGCACTGTTTTAACGTATATTATTGACACACATTCTTAAAGAGCATTGTTATACCGTACATATTTTAATTGATTCTAACGGTTACGCCCCTTTGTTAAAAGCGATTTTTAATAAAGGTATAGTCTATTGTTCCAAAGTATATTATAGCCACATTTTTAAAAAGCATTATTATACCGTATTTTATAGCATTGATTTAAAAAAATTATGTCTCTTTATTGAAAGTTATTCTACTAATATGATAAATGTAAAAGTTCGCATTTTTGTGTGTTTGAGTGTTTTTGACTCAATCACGCAAAAACCGTAGAACGGATTTGCGTAAAATTTGGACTGAAAATAGCTTACGCCCTGGATTAATATGCAGTCTACCTTTTATGCATATAGCATAAATAGTTCTTTGACAGGTACGCTCAAAATAATTCTAATACATTGCGTTCTATGTACATCCCTGTAAGTACTATACAAGTTCTAAAACTTTCTCCCCTAATAGAAAGCTACACCATACCTGTGTTTTATTGGCCTTTTATGCATATTTCACAAATAGTTCTTTTACAGGGAGACTCATAAGAATTGGATTACGCTCTATGGCATCTCGGTAAATATTGAACCGATTCTCAAACATTTTTCGTGTTCAGAAAGCTACAATATTCCCGTGTATTATAAGCTACCTTTATCCATTATATCACAGTTCTTTTGCAGCGACACTCATAAGAATTACATTACGCTCTGAAGGCACCTCTAATACTAAACTATATATATATATATAATATATATATATTGTTAAGAATTTTCGGTTTGTTCTGCCTCCAGATATTAAAATTATTCTAAAATTCGTACCCTACGCGTCAAATAATTAAATTTTGCATTTTGTTGTATCAAAATCGGTTAACTAGAACGCGACGTACGGAGTTTTGGGTTTGCCCATTGGTTAACATAGGGTTTTCTAGAAATCTCGAGAAATATTGATGCTAGAGCTTTGGTGATTTCACTTATGGGAACTTATTTTTGACGCCAAATTTGGCGATATTTCGCCAAAAAGTCGCCAAGCTTGGCGACATTTCGGTCATTTGGTGCGCTTTTACCAATGGGGCCAGTAATGCTTGTTTTCCTGCATTAATATTGCGCTGTAGCTTAGTATTACTAATTTCCATTTCCATGACATAATCAAAATTCGAGCTTTATGCGGGTTCTTCGAGAAATAGCTCCTACCAGAATTTTCGCTTAGCTTCTGCGACACCTATAAATAGAGACAGGGCAGGCCACAAGAGATAGTTATATTCGAACTCTAATTGAGTTCGATGCATTACTCTGTAAATTGTGCTATTGGAAGCAGTATTTTGCTTGTTTTTGAGTACAGAGTGTAAATTCTTCATTGCTGAGTCCTGAGGGACTGTTTATGATTTCCTTTGTAAGTTTCCATTGAATTTTTGCCAGTGGAAGTGTTTTATTTTTTGTAAGAAATACAGCATCTGTGAAAGCTTCTGTACTGAGAGGACTATTATAAGCAAGGTACTGGCCATTAGTGTCTGTGAATTTTGCACAGCTGATTGTTCGACGAAGTTCTAGAAGCAATAAAATTTGTGTTCCATCCTGACAAATGGACTTTTTACTAGAACTTTCTACATAAACTGGACTTTAGAACGACGAACCTAAGAATCGAATCCCGACGAAGCCAATATCTCTGTAACTATTGAACCGAATCAAAAACTTTTTCTATAATAGAAGTCTTCTATTCCTAAGTATTCTAGTTTTACGAATTTTTGAGCCAATCGGCTGTTCTAGGGGTAAGCTAGCTTAAAATTCGTATTATACGTGCCAAATAATTAAATTTCGTATTTTGTTGCATCAAAATGGGTTACCTAGACCGGGAGATATGGAGTTTTGGGTTTCCCCATTGGTTAGCATAGGGTTTTCTAAAATCTCGAGAAATATTGATGTTAGAGCTTAGCTAACGTCACTCTTGGGGTCAGTTATTTTTGGCACCAAACTTGGCGATATTTCGTCAAAAAGTTGCCAGGCTCGGCGATATTTCGGATATTTGGCGCGATTTTTCCAATGGGGCCTATAAATTTTATTTTCCTGCATTAATATTACGTAATAGTCTAATGATTCAACTGTATTCCTATGACGTAATCAAAATTCGTTTTCTGAGGGGATCCTTCGAGAAATTTCTAATAGCTTCTGCATCCCCTATATAAACGACAGCGTGCTGCCCCGGTTGAGTCAGTCTGTTTTTGATTGCTATGAGAAATAGACGTTCCGTTCTGTTGAGAGCGTAAGACTCTGTGTTAGAGCTTATAGAAGTAGTAATTTGCATGTTTTTAAAAGCGCGTTTTTAAGCACTGTGAAAATTCCTCATTGCTTAGTCTTGAGGGACTGTTCCTGCAATCCTTCATAATATTCCACGGAATATTTTACTTGTGGAACTATTTTATTGGGTGTGAATTACATCTGTGAAAGCTTCGGTACTGAGCGGACTGTTAGAGAAAGCTACTGGCCGTTAGTGCCTTTGAATTTTGTACAGCTAGAAGCAATAAAGTTCGTGTTTCATCCTAACAAGTGGACTCTTCAATAGAACCTTCTACTTCTACTGGACTTTAGAAAGGCGGATCCAGAAATTAAACAGAGTTTTCTGCAACAATTGGCTACCTTTCATGAATTTCTTAAAAATAAAATAAAAGTTTAAATACACTGCTGGCCATCGTAAATGCAACACCCTGAAGGAAGCATGCAAATAATATGAAATTTACAACATGCATTAGCTGAGGTGAGATATGCAAATGATTAGAATTTCAGCGCAGACGCACATCAAGCGCGCCTGTGGCGCCACCTCAAAGCGCTATTTAAGGCTTGGAGATTTCGACGGTTTCAAGTACAGCAATTGTGTTTTTCTTGCTTTTTTTTCAAAAAAACGATAAATTATGCCTCGTAGGAAACAACGATCATCTTTTGATCAAGTATCCGAGTTTGACAGAGGAAGGATAGTGGCATACCGAGATTGTGGGTTATCTTTCAGGGAAATCGGTCGTCGTATTGGACGAAACCAAACAACTGTGATGCGGATATGTGATCGTTGGGTGCAGGAGGGTACGACGGACAGACGTGATCGACCGCATCGACCTCAGTGCACCACGTCACGTGATGACAGGCAGATTGTACGCATGGCAGTGACGGACCGCTCAGTCACATCACGAACCATATCACAGCAGATTCAGTCTGTAACGCATCATCCAGTGTCTGCGCGTACCATTCGACGTCGTTTACAGCAGAATGGTCTGTCCGCAAGACGTCCGTTGCTTTGTCTACCTCTGACGCGGAACCACAGACGTCTCCGCCGCCAATGGTGCGATGAAAGAAGGATGTGGACGACAGAATGGAATGAAATTCTCTTTACTGACGAGTCACGCTTCTGTATGCAACACCACGACGGTCGGATTCGAGTCTGGAGACACCGTGGAGAGAGGATGCTGAACAGCTGCATTATGCACCGTCACACTGGTCCTGCACCGGGTATTATGGTATGGGGCGGTATCGGATATCTCTCTCGCACTCCTCTAGTACGCATTGCCGGTACTTTAACCAGCCAGCGCTACATCTCCGAGGTGTTGGAGCCAGTTGTCCTTTCTTACCTTCAGGGCTTGCCAACAGCCATATTTCAGCAGGATAATGCACGGCCACACGTGGCACGCATTGTCCAAGGGTTCTTCGTCAATCACCAGATTGAATTGCTTCCCTGGCCGGCGCGCTCTCCGGATCTTTCGCCGATAGAAAACATGTGGTCCATGGTTGCTCAACGACTGACCCAGAGTTCATCCCCAGCTGTCACACCAGATCAACTTTGGCAACGTGTGGAAGCTGCTTGGTCTGCTGTACCCCAAGAACACATTCAAAGTCTCTTTGAATCAATGCCGAGGCGTGTGGCAGCTGTGATCTCCAACAACGGCGGCTACTCTGGGTACTGATTTTGGCAGGAACCACGCTTCATAGAATGCTGTAAATTTAATCATTTGTTACTTGGTCATCATGTTATCTACACAATAAATTTTGTTGTGATATCTCTTGTTTTTCTTGGTGTTGCAATTTGGGTGGCCAGCAGTGTAGTTCTTTTACTGGGACACAAATTAATTCTAATGCATTAAGCTGCATGGGTATTTTTTTGACGTTTGTACTGATTCTAAAAATTTTTTTTACTTATAGTGTTGTAGCAATTCATCGTTAAAGAAAGAGGATGCAGTTAGATTAAAACTTAACAATTTATTTTAGCATTTTCATACAAACATACAAATAGCTAGCGCGCGGTTCAGTGACTGACTGACTACTGACTGCTTGGAGGTCGTAAAGAAAGGGAATACCTGGGAGGTAAGCTGTTGCCAATATCTAGGTGTTAAAAATTCCAGTGCTGCCAAAACATGAACTATGAATATTTCCTGGATGAAGTTAATTTTCCTATGAGCCTGCTACAGTCAGGCAGCGCCATCTCTCGTTAGTATTGAGAAATATTGAGTAGTAAACAAATCTAATTGTATAATCACAACAGTAGTATCCCCCCAGTGAAAGAGCAATGCGAAAGAACGACAATATGCAATAACTGGCTGCACCAAGCATTTAGAGCTGAAGAGAGAATTCAAAATATTAATAATTCCAAGTATGAGATTTATAAATGTTAAAGGTCCTAAACAAAATTGTGCGAACAACATTTGAGCAGTAATACATATGAATTCAGTTTCTTTGAATTGTAATTCCTACTGGCATTAATCTATTGTACTTATGGATCATTTGCCTTAATGAAAGTTAGCATTTTTAATCATTAAACTGAAAAGATTGTTTGTCAGTCACTGAAGTTGCTTTACAAATACATAAATAGAGGAAGGTTTAAAATTAAGGTATATTATAATTGAAAACAAATAAAGCATGAATAATAATAATTGAAATTGGAGAATCTAGAATGTGAAAATTGAAAATATGACAAAATAGTGCAGAAGTGTTAGTTCATTTCAGTTATTAGTCTTTTACTAAATTTTACAACTCGCCCAGATCTAGTTGTTTTAGGAACATTCATGGAACTCTCGCTAGTAGTGGGTTTTAAACTTTCAATTGGATGATCAACAGTGTTCGGTTCAGTCACATCATTGCAAACAAATGCTGGCTTGACTCTGTCTAGGGACACACGGTCAATTCTGCCATTTATGTCAATTTTAATGATTTTGTCACTGCGACTGATTACTCTGTGGGGACCAGTATAAGGTTGAGTAAGGGGTGGAGTGACTTTGTCAACCCGAAGGAAGACATGCGTACAATGGGCTAGGTCTGGATGCACAAAACTTTTTGTGTTTGCACTGTGGGTTGGAGCTGGTTTCAAACACTGCATTTGTTTTTGTAGTCTCTGCACATACTCGTAGGAAGGAGTTATGTCTTTAGTGTTCTCTGAGCACAAATCTGCTGGTAATCTGAGTGACGTGCCGTATACAAGGTCAGCACTCGATGCTTGTATGTCAGATTTGACTGCTGCTCGGATACCAAGGAGAACTACTGGGAGTGATTCAGTCCATCTGGGGTTTTCGTGGGCTTTTAAAGAGTTCTTCAGAATTCTGTGCAGGCGTTCTACGATACCGTTCGATTGTGGGTGGTAGGCCGTTGTGCGAACTCTATTCGTTCCCAACATCTTCGTGAGTTCCCTGAACAGGGATGATTCAAATTGGCGTCCCTGATCAGTTGTGATGGTTGAAGGGCATCCAAAACGGGATATCCATCCCTCGAAAAAGGCTCTAGCTATTGTTGCTGCTGTCATGTCCGCAATGGGCATGGCTTCTGGCCATTTGGTAAATCTGTCGATGACAGTGAGACAATACATCTTACCTTCCGAGGGGGGCAAGGGTCCTACCACATCAATATGCACATGGGAAAACCGTGCATCTGGCAATGCGAAGGTACCTAAAGGAGTTTTGGTATGCCTGTGAACTTTCGAACGCTGACAGGCATCGCAGGACTGCACCCATGATTTAATTTCACGGTTCATGTTGGGCCACACATACCTGCTTGCAATTAATTCAATTGTAGCTCTGATGCCTGGATGTGCGAGGTTATGAAAGTGATTGAAGACTGTTCTGCGAAAGTTTTGGGGAACAAATGGTCGAGGGTTACCGGTGGATACATCACATGTCAGTTCTTGTGTGGTCACTGGACTAGGCACCTGCTTTAAGTCTAGGGAATGACTCCTGTTTTGCTGGTCTTGTAGATCAGGATCTGTTCTCTGAGCCTCGCTGAAGGCTTCGAAGTCAAGAAATGAAGAATTTGAAATGTTGTGGACTTCAATTCTTGATAATGCATCCGCCACTGTGTTGTTTGCACCACTGGTGTGTCGGATATCTGTGCTGAATTGGGAAATGAAGTCCAGTTGTCTCCACTGCCGCGGACTGCACTTATCTGGTTTTTGCTTGAAGGCATAGATGAGAGGTTTTTGGTCAGTAAAGATTACGAAATCTCGACCTTCCAGCATGTGCCGGAATCGTTTCACTGCTGTGTAGATGGCCAATAACTCTCGATCATACGTGGAGTATTTCCGTTGGCTATTTGTAAGCTTGATAGAAAAGAAGGCAATAGGTTCCCAATTGGTCGTGCTAAGTTGCATCAGAGAACCACCGACAGCGACATCACTGGCATCTACCCAAACGCTAAGTTTGGCTCCTGGAATTGGATGACGAAGTAGTGTAGCATTAGCCAAAGCATTTTTGGCATCCGCAAATGCCTGCTCAGCAACCTCAGTCCATTGAAGTATTTCCTGTGGATTTTTCAGTGTGGATCGCCTTGATTTCTTATTATTTTTAATTCCCTCAAGAAATTTATTTAAGGGTGCTAATAAGTGGGCTGCTTTTGGCACAAACCGGCGATAAAAATTGAAAAGTCCTAAGAAACGCCTTAGTTGAGTGATCGTAGTGGGTTTGGGGAAGTTAATGATGCACTCTACTCTGTCTTTCAAGGGTTCAATGCCATGTTGCGAAACATTAAATCCTAAGAAATTTATGGTCGAAACTCCGAATGTACATTTTGAAGGTTTTACGCTGAGACCATACTTTTGTAATCGTTCAAATAAGTTTTTAAGATGTGTGATATGCTCTTCCGGTGATTTTGAGGCAATTAATATGTCATCAACAAATGCAAATACGCCTTCTAAGCCTCTAGTAACCTCATCTATGAATCGCTGAAATGTTGCGGACGCGTTGCAGAGTCCGAACTGCATACGGGTACTCTCGAACAGACCAAAGGGTGTGCAAATGGCGCTCTTGTGAATGTCATCGGGATTTATTGGTATTTGATAATAGGCTTTTATTAGATCAACGTGACTAAAGATTTTTGTTCCATGTAATGCAGCGTTAAAATCCGCTATGCAGGGAATAGGATATTTATCCTTTACCGTCTGTGCATTTAAAGCACGATAGTCGCCTACTGGTCTCCATTCCATGGTTCCTTTCTTAGGTACCAAATGAAGTGGAGATGCATAATTGCTGCGCGAAGGTCTCAGGTGACCTAATCTCATCATATCCTCGAATTCAGACTTTGCAACTTTTAATCTATCTGGGGCTAAGCGTCGTGGCTTTGCCATAACGGGAGGGCCTTTGGTTATGATGTGATGAACTACAGAATGCTTAACTTCCTGATCTGCACGGGGTGGTCTGGTAATTTCAGGAAAATCTGATAACAATTTATGGTAAATGCTATCTCCTGATACAACCTTAATAGAATGGATTTCACTCTCATCTACTTTACAATGGGAGCTTAAATTTGTTTCCCCATCAATTAACTTTTTTGTTGCAAGGTTGGGCATTAGCTTAAAATTGTACAGAAAATCAGCCCCTATGATTGGTACTGAAACATTTCCCACTAAAAATGTCCATGTAAAAATTCGCCTCAAACCGAGATCTAACGAAAGGTTTTGGGTAGTAAATACTTTAATAGGAGAAGAATTAGCTGCTGATAGGGTCATTTGTACCAAATTTCGTCTTTGGAGCGATGATGCCGGGATAATACAAACGTCCGATCCTGTGTCAATTAAAAACGTTAAGTTCGTACGGCGATCGCGGACAAACAGGCGACGGGAATTCTGTGACAAGGCGGTCGTCGCCACTACGCCTCGCTTGCATCGTTTTTTGAATAATTACATGGGGGGGTACATTTGTTTGCTTTATCGCCGAATTTGAAATGGTACCAGCAACTTTCATACGTTTTTGATCGGGAATTACTGCGATTGCGATTCCTGCGATAATTACTACGACCGGGACTTCGGCTTCGGTTCCGCGCGAGATTATCTATGCGTACATGCAGTTTCTTTATTTCCGCAATTAAGCGTCCTTCAATGGAATCTGAGGAATTTACTGAGCATGTGGCACTTACCGCTACAGGCGCCGGTGAAACCTCCAACACTCGATCCGCGACTTCCGCAGCTTTCTCCAGAGATAATGGGCTGATCGCCGCTAATATAGATTGCACAGCCGTCGGCAGGTGTTGCAGGAAAAGCTCTAACATCAGTTCATCCGGGACCTTGTACGGTTCGGCTCGCCTCCTCATGACGCGGAGAAGTTCGGACGGGTGTCGATCTCCGAGTTGCTCGCCACCGAGAAGTTTTTTTATCTCTTGATGACTGGATTCGCCGCAGCGCTTGATTAACTCGGTCTTCACATGGGTGTAGGGGTCCGTCGCATCAGGATTCAGGATGACGTCTCTGACGATCGAGGCAGCTTCGGCAGGCAGATGGGAAATAATATAATTAAATTTGGTGCGACTTTCTGTCACTGGCTTTGGAGTGCCCAGCTCAAAAGTTGACTCGCACATTAAAAACCACAGTGATGGGTCAGCAAAGTTATACACCGGGATCTTGACAGCTCCGATCTCCGTCATGTTTGCAGTCACGTGTTGAAGATATACGCGAAAATAAAAAATATTTCTAAAATAAGCTTCAGAAGGATTTGATTTAATGCTGCTGAGTCCGGGTTACCATTTGTTGTAGCAATTCATCGTTAAAGAAAGAGGATGCAGTTAGATTAAAACTTAACAATTTATTTTAGCATTTTCATACAAACATACAAATAGCTAGCGCGCGGTTCAGTGACTGACTGACTACTTGGAGGTCGTAAAGAAAGGGAATACCTGGGAGGTAAGCTGTTGCCAATCTAGGTGTTAAAAATTCCAGTGCTGCCAAAACATGAACTATGAATATTTCCTGGATGAAGTTAATTTTCCTATGAGCCTGCTACAGTCAGGCAGCGCCATCTCTCGTTAGTATTGAGAAATATTGAGTAGTAAACAAATCTAATTGTATAATCACAACAATAGAAAGCTACACTATTCCTGAGTATTATATGGGCTACCTGTCATGTATATATATAACAAATAGGTCTTTTACAGGGATACTCATTCGATTTACATTACGATCTCTGAAGCTAATGAAGCGGATTCTAAAACTTTTCACGGACGGAAAGCTGCTCTATTCCTGAGTATTGTAGGCTACCTTTCTTGTATATAGCATACTTTAATTCTTTTTCAGGGACACTCATAAAAATTACGTTACGCTCTATGTGTACCTCTGTAACTATTAAGCCGATTTTGAAAATTTTCTCAGTCATAGAAAATTACGTTATTCCTGGGTATTAAAGGCTACCTTTAATGCATATAGCATAAATAGTTCTTTTACATGGACAATCAAAATAATTCTGATACGTTACGTGCTAAGGATTTCTCTATGACTACTGAACCGATTCTAAAGATGTTTTCACTAACAGAAAGTTTCACTATTCCTGAGTATTATGGACTTTTTATTCCCCTATATTCTAAAAAAAAGTAACAGCCGCTGCCGCAAGCTTGTTCTGATATCTCCTTCGAAACCGTGAGGATTTGAGTTTCGACGAAGGTGTCCATGAATTCGGAAGATTCCGGGGAAGCCAATAAGTTGACTTAAATTTCGAAATTCGAATTATTTTAGAAGATATTAATAAAAAAAACTGAAAAAATAAGCATAATTGTTTCCAGGCTAGGCAATTTTCGCCAGCATTAAATCATTCATGCCTTTGCAACAAAGCAATTCCAAGTATGTAGCATCACGTTCAACTGACAGACATGAAGTAGAATGACACCAATTGTATGCCAAATTTAAAAGTTTGTGACATAAATAAGTCAAAGTGTGTTACACAAAGTTTCCTTAGATAACAGGAGTTTAGAATTACCGATTATTCGTTTTTCCAAAACAGAATAACTAATTTTTGCTGATTTAAAAAGCGCCCTTTTGGCATCAGGTACAGGTAGGATCTGGCAAAAGACTATCTCTCCAAGCAGGGTAACTCTAAAACGTGTTTTTCAAAATGTTAGCACCCAGTATCTTGAAAATGAAAAATAATTAAAATGCAGATTATAGTAAAGCCGGCTAGGTTCCTCTTATTTGCTACAGTAAAAATGTTTGGCGGCGTTGACCATGCCATTATAGCTGTTACAGTACAGCTTGGATATTTGTCAGCGCGGCGAGATGATATAATTTGTGGTGCTAAATATTCCAATCTGCAAAGGATTATGTATATGAAAATATGGATAATGGTTTTCAGGGAACCTTACATGAGCATTAATTATAGATTGTGAGCATGTGTAAATTGCCAAATAATGAAAAGTCGCCATAGGTGGCAAGCTATTCTGGGTGCTCCGTAATTTTTATCAAAGAAAATATATGAAGTACTGTTTTCTTAGAGCTAATTATTAAGTATACATATACGCAAGTCACCAAATTATGAAAAATCGCCATAATTGGCTAATACGCAAGGTTTTCCATGGGTTTCACATAATTAAAAATAGTGCGAAGTTTAAATTTTTATCTTCCAAGGAACATGCAAGAACCAAGCAATATGTAGTTCGGTAACATTCTATCTGATCCAACCTTTGGGGTTTTTTTGTTTAAATTATGTCTTTTTTATCGGTAAGCCTGATTAGGGGCCGAATGCCTCATACGAAAAGCGAGCGTAGCGAGTCTAGGGGCCTTGGCCCCTTGTATATACCAAAAATAGTTATTTAACACGGATACTCATAGAATTGAGTTACGCTCTACAGGTATCTCTGTAACTGCTAAGCCGATTCTAAAACTGTTTTCAGCTATAGAAAGCTACACTATTCCTTAGTATTATAGGGTACCTTTCATTTATATAAAATAAATATATTCTTTTACAGTGACACTGAAAATAACCCTAATACATAGCTCAGTGTGGGCATCTCTGCAACTATTGAACCGATTCTAAAACTATTTTCACGAACATAAAATTGCGCCATTCCTGAGTATTATAAGCTACCTTTATGCATACATCACCAATAGTTCTTTCGGGACACTCATAAAATTACATTACGCTCTAAGGGCATTTCATCTAAGGGAACTACTAAACCGTTTACATATATATATATATATTTGAATTTTTTATTTAAATATCAGGTTCCCTTGAAAAAACAAACAAACAAAAAAAAAGTTGAAATTAGCTTTTACAGATTTTAGGAGGCGGAAAACAGTCTTAAGTTCTAAAAGTGTTGAACAATCATGTGGTAAATTTTACGTTGACCTTCCAATACTGGAAAAGAGCAATTCAGAAACTCTCCTCACGGATGGGCATTGTACAACTGCATAAGGGTAATAGAGAGCTCCCGAACTGAGAAAAAGGTGTTGCAACGTCGAAAATCTTCCGATGCTTAACCCTTTAACGCGCAGTGTGTCCGCTCCGGGAACGCCAACTCTGACGTTTTGACTGTTGCCAGTCACAAAGAATAGATTTGATTTCTATAAAAATAGTTGCGGGTGGCATCGCTCCACGAGAATTCTTTACTTTTAGCACTTAAATTTCCCGTCAAAAAATTGTCACGATTATTTTTAACAGCACTGACATCTGCCGAAAGATGGAAGAACGCGAGAACAGCTGGATAGATTGCCCATGCTGAAAAAAGGGCAGGCGTTGCCATCGCTCGACTTAACTACCAGCAAGATGGCGGACGATCGAAACGTTCATCGCGTGCCACAGATCTAGAAACCCTTTTTTGACGACAGCTGGCCTGTGCGGCACAGCCAGCTGCGTCAAAAAAGGGTCTCTAGATCTGTGGCAAGCGATGAACGTTTCGATCGTCCGCCATATTGCTGGTAGTTAACTCGAGCGATGGCAACGCGTGCCCTCTTTTCAGCATTGGGATAGGGTTGTGCCTCAAAGGGTTAAAGAAAGAAAAAGAAAAAAAAAGGCGAAAGGAATTTAAATTGAAGCTAGAGAAATAAGAGTTGAATGCATCGGGTATCGATTATAAAACACTTTCCATCAAAATACTGTTTAAGGCATATGATTTAAGTTTCCCAAGGTTGGGTATATGTTAGCGCAGAAAGGCAAGCAAAAGACAGTGCGATGCTTCCTTGCGCTGCCCTAACTCAAATGGCAATGTACACTAGCGCGTCAGAGTGCGAAACATTAGAGAGAATTATTCCTATTTGCAAATTGAAATCTCAGAAAAAACTGCCCCGACAGCGAACATCTATCTGTCTCTGTGTTTCTCAGATACAGAGAAGTACTCCACAAATCTGATGAACACATGACTTCCTTGAATGTCTGTTAAATCAAAAATATTTTCGGCGCACTTCATCTAAACTTATTTTTTTTGAAAGAGATAAAATACTGCAGTAATATAGTAAGGTTTAGCACATTCTACCCAAATATTTCCGATATTCCAAGTTGGGTTCAATTTGAAAGATTTTCTTCTGACATTTAATTTGCTGATATTTCACCAAAAGCCGACAAGCTTCAGATAGTTTCCGAGAGTTTGGGGATAGCCAAGTTAGTCATTGACAACAGACTTTTTTCAACGAATTGAATGCATCCATGCACCTTGATGTATTTTAAGTCATTTGGCAGACCCTGTAAATAAATTACCCAGTGGATTGCAATCAAAAAAGAGATGCACAGTTAGATATTACAATAGTTCTAAATACAAAATTTCAAAATTCTACGGGTAAAAGTTTTCGAGTTATGCAAACTATGTAATAATTTTTGTCCCCAAATTTGGCGATATTTCGGAAAAACTCACCGACAAATGGAAAGATTTTAGGCATGGACCAAACAATGACTGACTATCGCCAAAACTCGTCAAGGACGATGACAAATGGCGATATTTTGGGCATGGACCAAATGACTGACTATCGCCAATTTGGCGACATTTGGGCAAAACTCGCCAAGGTCGATGACAGACGGCGAGATTTTGGGCATGGACCGAACAATAACTGTCTACAGATGTAATATTGAAGATGACCATAGACATTAATGTACTGAAATTCTTTTGGGTGGTACTGTAAATGAACTCTCCAGTAGATTGGAACCAAAAATCGAGATGCAGAACTAGATGTTACAACGGACTTATATATGAAATTTCAACATTCTGCGACTAATAGTTTTTGAGATTTGAGAGTTAAATACATACACATGTACACCAAAAGTCGCCAAGCTTGGCGAGTTTTGGTGTATTTCTTGAGGGAGGCACGTGACTGCGGTCGGACCATTACCTAACTATATGGTTGGACGGTATTGTGCTTGAAATGGATCAAAAATGTCCTTAAAATTGCCATTGACCGTAATGTATTGGAAATCTTTTGAGTGTTCCTGTAGCAGAACTATAAATGATAAAGACACTTTTTTCGATGGAGAAATTCATTTTGTAACCTTTAACAGCATATATCACTTCTGAGTCGTTTTAAGTAGTCTAATACCTTTAAAATGCGCTTTAATTAATATCTGACCATAGAGCGTAATGTATTTGAAATCTTTTGGGTGGCCCCGTAGATAAACTGTCCAGTCGAATGGAACCGAAAGGGGAGGTATACTGTTCAACTAGATATTACAACAATCCTAAATATAAAGTTTCAATTTTCTACGTCTAATAGTTTTTGAGAAATGCGAGTTCAATATGCGAAATTAGATTTCTAGCCAAATACTTCCGATATCGCCATGCTGGGTTCAATTTGAAAGATTTACTTCTGACACTTAATTTGGCGATATTTCGCCAAAAGCCGACAAGCTTGAGATAGTTTGCGAGATTTTGGGGATAGACAAAGTAATCACTGACCACAGACTTATTGAATACATCCATACAATACACCTTAACGTAAGTCACTTGGCTGACCCTATAAATAAATTACACAGTCGATTGCAATAATAAAAAAATCTGATGTGTCCAACACATGACTTCCTTGCACATCTATTAAATCAAAAACGTTTTCTACGCACTTCCTCTAAACTTATTTGTTTGAAAGTGATAAAATATCAATAACAGTAAGGTTTAGCGATTTCTAGCCAAATATTTCGATATCGCCAAGCTGAGTTCAATTTGAAAGATTTCCTTCTGACACTTTATTTGGCGATATTTCACCAAAAGCCGACAAACTTGAGATAGTCAGCGAGATTTTGGGGATAGCCAAAGTAGTCATTGACCACAGACTTTCAATGAATTGAATGCATCCATACACCTTAAAGTCATTTGCCTCACCCTGTAAATAAATTCCCAGTCGATTACTGTCAAAAAAGATATTGAAAACAGTTAGATATTATAATATAGTTCTAAATACAAAAGTTCAAAACTCTACGGGTTAAAATTTTAGAGTTATACAAAATACGAAATAATTTTTGGTGCCAAATTTGGCGATATTTCGGCGAAACTCGTCAATGCCGACGACATTTGGCGAAATTTTAAGCATGGACCAACAATGACAGATTATCGCCAAATTTGGCGATATTTCGCCAAAGCTCGCCAAGAACGATGACAAATTGCGATACTTTGGGCATGGACCAAATGACTGACTATCGCCAAATTTGGCGCCATTTCGGCAAAACTCGCCAAGGTCGAGGACAGACGGCGAGATTCTGGGCATGTACCAAACAATGACTGTCTACATTTGTATTATATTGAAGATGTCCATAGACATTAAAGTACTGAAATTCTTTTCGGTGGTCCTGTAAATAAACTCTCCAGTAGATTGGAACCAAAAATCGAGATGCACAACTAGATGTTACAACAATCTTATATATGAAATTTCATAATAGTTTTTGAGATTTGAGAGTTAAATATGCACACACGTACACCAAAAGTCGCCAAGCTTGGCGACTTTTGGCATAGTTCTTGAGGGAGGCACGTGACCGTGGTCGGACCATTACCTAACTTATGTGGTAGGACGGTATTGTGCTTGAAATGGATGAATGCCCCTAAAATTGCTATTGACCGTAATGTATTGGAAATCTCTTGAGTGTTCCTGTAGCAGAACTGTAAATGATAAAGACACTTTTTTTAATGGAGAAATTCATTTTCTAACTCTTTACAGCATATATCACTTCTGAGTCGTTTGAAATAGCCCAATACCTCTAAAAAACGCTTTGATGAGTTTCGGCCCATAGAGCGTAATGTATTTCGAATCTTTTAGGCGGTTCTGTAGATAAACTATCCAGTCGAATGGAACCGAAAGGGGAGGTGCACAACTAGATGTTACAACAATCATAAATATAAAGTTTCAACATTCTACGCCTAATAGTTTTTGAGATATGCGAGTTTAATGAATTTCGGCCCATAGAGAGTAATGTATTTCGAATATTTTGGGCGGTCCTGTACACAAACTATGCATTCGATTACAACCAAAAGGGGAGGTGCACAACTAGATCATAGAACAATCCTAAATATCAAATCTCAACATTCTACGACCAATAGTTTTTGAGATATGCGAGTTACATACATACGTACGTACGTACAGACGGCATGGAAAAACTGACCACAATAGACTCGCCGCTGGTCAAAATGAGTTGCAGATGCGTTAATATGATCGTGCATGCTAGCCTACGATGAGATGCATCGAAAAAATTCTTAAAATTAAATTTAGAGGTAGTCAAAATCGGTTTTTTTGTCGAAATTTGGCCCCCAAAATTTTTCGGGATCACATTACTTCCTTATACTACGTACAAGGAAGTAAAAAAAATCTGATGTGTCCAACACATGACTTCCTTGCACGTCTATTAGATCAAAAATATTTTCGACGCACTTCCTCTAAACTTATTTCTTTGAAAGAGATAAAATATCAATAATAGTAAGATTTAGCGATTTCTAGCCAAATATTTCGATATCGCCAAGCTGAGTTCAATTTGAAAGATTTCCTTCTAACACTTTATTTGGCGATATTTCACCAAAAGCCGACAAACTTGAGATAGTCTGCGAGATTTTGGGGATAGCCAAACTACTTTGGCTATCCCCAAAATCTCGCCACTATTGTACCGTATCATTGACCACAGACTTTCAATGAATTGAATGCATTCATACACCTCAATGTATTTAAAGTCATTTGGCAAACCCTGTAAATAAATTCTCAGTCGATTGCTGTCAAAAAAGATATTGAAAACAGTTAGATATTACAATAGTTCTAAATACAAAAGTTCAAAATTCTACGGGTTAAAGTTTTACAGTTATACGAAATACGAAATATTTTTTGGCGCCAAATTTGGCGATATTTCGGCGAAACTCGTCAATTTCGACGACATTTGGCGAGATTTTAAGCATGAACGAAACAATGACAGATTATCGCCAAATATGGCGATATTTCGCCAAAACTCGCCAAGTACGATGACAAATGGCGATACTTTGGGCATGGACCAAATAACTGAATATCGCCAAATTTGGCGATATTTCGCCAAAACTCGCCAAGGCCGAGGACAGACGGCGAGATTTTGGGCATGAACCAAACAATGACCGTCTACAGTTGTATTATATTGAAGATGTCCATAGACATTAAAGTACTGAAATTCTTTTCGGTGGTTCTGTAAATAAACTCTCCAGTAGATTGGAACCCAAAATCGAGATGCACAACTAGATGATACAACAATCTTATATATGAAATTTCATAATATTTTTTGAGATTTGAGAGTTAAATATGCACACACGTACAACAAAAGTCGCCAAGCTTGGCGACTTTTGGATAGTTCTTGAGGGAGTCACGTGACCGTAGTCGGACCATTACCTAACTTATGTGGTAGGACGGCATTGTGCTTGAAATGGATGAATGCCCCTAAAATTGCCATTGACCGTAATGTATTGGAAATCTTTTGAGTGTTCCTGTAGCTGAACTATAAATGATAAAGACACTTTTTTTAATGGAGAAATTCATTTTCTAACTCTTTACAGCAAATATCACTTCTGAGTCGTTTGAAATAGCCCAATACCTCTAAAAAACGCTTTGATGAATTTCGGCCCATAGAGCGTAATGTATTTCGAATCTTTTGGGTAGTTCTGTAGATAAACTATCCAGTCGAATGGAACCGAAAGGGGAGGTGCACAACTAGATGTTACAACGTTCCTAAATATAAAGTTTCAACATTCTAAGCCTAATAGTTTTCGAGATATGCGAGTTTAATGAATTTCGGCCCATTGAGCGTAATGTATTTCGAATGTTTTGGGCAGTCCTGTAGATAAACTATCCAGTCGAATGGAACCAAAAGGGGAGGTGCACAACTAGATGTTACAAATATTCAAAATATGAAGTTTGGACGTTCTACGCCTAATTGCTTTTGAGTTAGGCGAGTTTAATGAATATCGGCCCATAGAGCGTAATGTATTTCGAATCTTTTGGGCGGTCCTGTACATAAACTATCCATTCGATTATCACCAAAAGGGGAGGTGCACAACTAGATCATAGAACAATCCTAAATATCAAATCTCAACATTCTACGACCAATAGTTTTTGAGATATGCGAGTTACATACATACGTACGTACGTACGTACAGACGGCATGGAAAAACTGGCCACAATAAACTCGCCGCTGGTCAAAATGAGTTGCAGACGCATTAATATGATCGTGCATGATACCCTACGATGAGATGCATCGAAAAAATTTTTAAAATTCAATTTAGAGGTAGTCAAAATCGGTTTTTTTGTCGAAATTTGGCCCCCAAAATTTTTCGGGATCACATTACTTCCTTATACTACGTACAAGGAAGTAAAAAGATGCACAGTTGGATGTTACAACAATTCTGTTCTAAATACAATATTTCAACATTATACGGTTAAAAAGTTTTGGATTTATGCGAAATTCGAAATTGTTTTTCGCGCCAAATTTGGCGATATTTCGGAAAAACTTGCCAAGGTCGACGACGAATGGCGAGATTTTGGGCATTTAGAAAAGAATGACTGACTATTGCCAGAAGGAACTGAGTGTTATTATTGTAAGGTCATTAGTTGCCTCGTTCATCCTAGTCGCGCTAGTGTTTACCCACCAAACCATGATACTATGACAGTGAAAGTTCTGAGGGAGGAGAGGGCTAAGATGGAGAGGGGCCGCCAAAGAGAAATTTCCCATAAAGGCACGTCTAGAAGTGGCCTTGTCAACAGAATTTGTGTCCTTTGAGAAGTCCAAAAATTTTCTCACTTCCTCCTTTGCTGATTGCAGTTTCCCGGATCGCGGGGAACGCTAATTGTAGAGATATACTAAACTAGCCGCCAAGGCGGCCAGCTTCGCCGCCCCGTGCCTAATTGTTCTTTATACTCAGTGCAGTGTCGGTCAACACTAATGCTACTAATGCTTACATCTCAAGGCCGTACCCAGGGGGGGGGAGGGTCCGGTCCCCCCCCCCCCAGAAATTAAAAATTTTTTTACAAAACAATAATAATGAAGCCTTTTTGTGAAAAATTTTGTTTTTCACCTCTTGGTCCCCCCCCCTCCCCCCGAAATGTTTTTCTGGGTACGGTCCTGTTACATTTTATTGTGATTGCCGTTTGCAGGGTAGAAATAGTGTTGATTTTGGTACCGCATACGTTAGCGTATTATGTAGGTTGATACCTCGCAATTCCATATTCAGATTTATGATTTTAGCGGTCAAATTTTTGTGGAAATTAACTGGCAAAAGTTCACAGACATATTCAAACTGGACGCTATATAACCCACTCACACTCTTTTTAAGAAGTTGTTTTTACTGTGTGCATGGAGGCAGTAAAAAAGGGCAAAAATTGACAAGTATTGCAAAGTTCTTGAAAGTTACGATGTTTCAAGAGTTTGCAACGTACAGACTAGTCAAACTCCATTTTTGACAGCAGAAAATGTTCATTTTTATCAGGCCCGGACTGGCTCTCTTGGGGCCCTCGGATAGAGATTTAAAAGGGGCCTCTTCAGGAGCCGATTTGTCGATTTGGGAGCCCTGGGCAAAAGCTTCATTGAGGGTCCCCTCTTTTGAAAACTTTTTCACAATTTACAAATTTTTAAAGAAAAATTTGGGGGCCCGGACGCTTGCCCCGAATGCCCTCCCGGAAATCAGGCCCTGCCTCTTACTGAGGAATTTAGAGGGAATAGAGCATTAGAATATGTAATATTTGAAAATTAGGCTTACGCGCCTAAAAATCACATTTAACTATTTTAGAGATTTAGGGGGCCCTGACTTTTCGGGGGATCCTTGCGTCGCGGGGTTTCTGGGATCCTCCGCTGCGCCACTGCGTAAGATTGCTGGAAAATAAATAATCAAGTTACTCTTATTATGAAGTTGTATATCCACTTTAGAATGCCTCACCGGGGGCGATCGCCGACCAGCCGACCTGGCCCGTCCGGGCCTGATTTTTATACACAGGGATAGATACTGTAAAAACTTATTTGTTAAAAAAAGTATTCCCGGTGCCTGTTAATTGCTCTAGGGCGGGGTGGGGACTGAGCCGTCCAAGGGCATAGCCAGGATTTTCATTAGGAGGGGGCAGGACATGGAGTCTAACCGGAGAATGCCCGGTTTGTCATAATCAGAACCTATGAATAGCTAATTTACGGAGGGGGCAGCTGCCCCCCCCTGCCCCTCGCTGTCTACGCCCATGGAGCCATCTATAACGCCCCCAGCGCTATGAGAACGTACTAACTTTTTGGTCAACTCATTTCTTTATCGTGAGGCAATCTTAATGCATAGCAAAGATAGATTTACAGTGTTTTCCCCGATGTCTAGAGCACTTCAGCTTCTGTTATCTCAAATGGAAGTAACCTTGTACAAATCTGGTACTATAGTGTTGTGCGCTTACTTATCATTTAGTAATTTAGGTTACTTTGCTTTTGAGGCATTTCTTCAAGCCAAGGTTGCTTATATAGCAGACTAAACATAAAAATATGGCGGGAAACATAAAACAAAAGAAATCTTTTTGTCTAACTAAAGTTAACTTTCATTGCATGGAAAGATATGATCTTAGATAGAATTTAAATGTTTTCTTTCAATTTTAAGGGAAATTTTTATAAAATTTTGCCGTAATAATATCTCATACTTCTTAATAGCGTTCTCTATTTTTGTTTGAAAAAATTACTAATTCTGTGCTTGTTACATACAACTCTGCTTCATCCTTTTGCAAAAGTAAAAAAATAAACTAGAGAAAATGGTAAAAATATCTTACTATTTTTTAATAAGTTATTATTATTATTATTATTATTATTTTATTCAAGCATTTAAGCTTTTAATTATTTATTTGAACGATGGATAAGGTCACATGAAGGTAATTTAGGCAACAAGCTAGTCGATTTTCTAGCAAAACAGCAGCTTTATTCTCTAGTCCATTAAAAAAATTATTTTGTCAGCTCCCACTCTGGCAGACATAAAATTAAATAAATCTATTCTGCCAAAATGGGAGGAACGGGCTGATGGCGAAACAAGCAGATAAACATACAAATTTCCCCCTCGAATTATCAATTGAAGTTTGTTTATCTCATCTCAATATATTTTTATCTATATAAATCACGGCCCATATGATCAATATCTACAAAAATTCGGCATATCCTCTTCCTCCATTTGTGTGCTATGCTCCCCGCTTCTCTGCATTAAGCCACAAATTGTCCATTGACTTCCCAATTCAAAATTAAAAGATCTCCGATTCAAGACCTAGCCAGTTGGTCTTCTCAGATATTAACCCCCCCCCCCCGCTATAAAAATAAATAAAAATGAAATAAAAGTAAATAAATAAATAAACTATACACTCTGTTTTTAGTTAAATCAATGGAAGGACAGCTGTCTGTGCGCGCACAGACAGCTGTCGTCAAAAAGGGTATCTAGATCTGTGGCACGCGATGAACGTTTCGATCGTCCGCCATCTTGCTGGTAGTTAAGTCGAGCGATGGCAACGGCTGCCCTTTTTTCAGCATTGGGAAAGGGTGAGTCTCAAAGGGTTAAATTTACCATGAAATTTATGAAAATTGTCCATGTATGCTGCAAAAAGCATATAATCTGAATTTTTTCCTGTAAATTCACCATTAAAAAAGTAAATAACATAGCTGGCATGTGGTCAGAGAATAACTGGTGGCTGGTGATTTAGTCGTAAACCCAAATAGGTCAGCAGACAGTTCACCTTGAACCGAAATCTGTGTTTCATTTGATAGGAAATAAAATCCATTTTATTAGAAATGACATATAGAGAAAAAAACGAAAAAAAAAAAAAAAAAAAAAAACCTCTAAATGTGGAAGCACGTTTGCTCCAGCTTTTTCCAAAATTATAAATCAAAATCGAAAATATATACACAAATTGAACTGTGTAAAATTTAAAAATACTCAAGATTGATGAGTTATATGAGTTCACATGCATTATCTTATAAATAAAAATGAAATTCTGTTTGTTTGTTTGTTTGTTTGTTTGTTTGTGGATTTGATTCGTATACAAATCCACAAAAATGGACCTATCGGCCTGAAATTTAGCACAGATATGTAAAATAATATAGAATAAATCACAGTCCACTTTAAAACTTTGAAAGTCCACCCGTTCCCGGAATTTAAGAGATTTTTTATGCTCTTCACGCAAAAATCTTTCCGTAATTGTAACCCCTGTAGTGAAAAAAATGTGAAATAAGGATCGTGGTTGCCATGTGTGGCGATTTTGCCGAATAAAATGTCGTTCGTATACAAATCCACAAAAATGAACCTATCGGCCTGAAATTTAGCACAGATATGTAAAATAATATAGAATAAATCGTAGTCCACTTTAAAACTTTGAAAGTCCACCCGTTCCCGGAATTTAAGAGATTTTTTATGCTCTTCACGCAAAAAGCTTCCCGTAATTGTAACCCCTGTAGTGAAAAAAGTGTGAAATAAGGATCGTGGTTGCCATGTGTGGCGATTTTGCCGAATAAAATGTTTTAAATTCTCAAAGTAAAAATAAAAGAATAATAATGATTTTTTTTTGTTAGTTTATATTCGTCAGGTTATTTTTTTTTAAATTATAATATCGTGTGCATGGGAAATCAGAGCAGGAATGTAATGCTTTACACGCAAAACAATAAGAAAGGCTAATGTGTAAATTCTTTTAGTTTGGCGAAAAAATAAAATGGCTGAAATATGGATTTTGAGTAAGTGAGTTCTAGCGGTTTGCACAGTTTTCGGCTTTGCGCAATTTATTGAGAGCTTAAGGAAATAGATTTTTGGAAACAAGTGCAAAGGTTTTATTAGAATACAGCGTTAAATTTTAATGATCCGTGAAGAAATAATGCAGTTATTAAGGGATTTCAAGCGATCTAACTTCAGAATTCTCGCCAATTGAGTACATTGATTTAAGTTGGGGGAATTCCGCCAAATTTCAGAAAATTGAAATCTTCTCATTTAGTACATCGGAGTAACGATGAATAAAACACATTATAGTTGATAATTTAAAAAAAAAATCGGCTGTATTAAGGGATTCCAATTTTCAAATAACTCTCTTTGGCTACTCTTTGGCGGTCGAACCATTTCCCATATTGATTGCTGCTAAGTCAATGCTTCGAATGATTCCCTGAAAAAACTCTTGCAAAATGGCGTATGTTGGCACTTTGGCGAGGCTTAGATTTGAAACTGGATTTTATTTGAGACTGGTATATATAATAACACTGGTTATAGATAAAAATGAATGTTGGTATGTGTTTATGAGGTTGAAAAACTCCAGAACCGTTGAGCAGCGTTGCACGATGAAATTTGGTTCACCTAAGTCTTTTATGATGGAGAAGGTTTTTATGCTATCCGTTTTCCTTAACTTGCCACTTGGTGCCGCAGCACAACGTTGAATTCTATTCCGTTTAGCCGTTTGCTATGCGAATATCGTCCAACCGATTTCGATGAAATTTGGTACACGCGAATATTAGAACACGGAGAATATTTTTCACTATCCATTTTGCTGTAACTTGCCGCTAAATGGCGCTGCAAAGCATCAACTTCTATACCGTTCGACCGATCGGCATAAAATTTTTTATACTTACACATTTGAGCACGAAGAATATAGTCTAACTGCGTTCCTTTTGATGTTACTCACCACTAGATGACACTGCAATGCATTATTATTTTAACTCGCCACTAGATGACGCTGCAGCAGGCCAAATTCTTGACCATTCAAACGGTCGCTATGAAAATCAGTATACATAGCTATTTGAACAATGAGAATATTTTGGCGTTATCCATTTTGCTATAACTCGCCACTTGATGGCGCTGTAGCAAATCATTACTTTAATTAACTACTAGATGGCCCTGCAGTGTATCACTTCTTGACTGTGCAAATGATCGTTATGAAAATTGGTATGCATAGATAGTTGAACACGGTCGCTATGAAAATCAGTATACATAGCTATTTGAACAATGAGAATATTTTGGCGTTATCCATTTTGCTATAACTCGCCACTTGACGGCGCTGTAGCAAATCATTACTTTATTGAACCACTAGATGGCCCTGCAGTGTATCACTTCTTGACTGTGCAAATAATCGCTATGAAAATAGGTATACATAGATATTTGAACACGGGGAAGAGTTTGGCGCTATCCATTTTCCTATAACTTGCCACTAGATGTCGCGTCAACACATGAACTTCAGGACTGTCCAGCCGATAGTCATGAAAATTCGTATACATCGATATCTGAATGCGAAAAATATTTTCGACGTATCCGTTTTGCTAAAACTCTCCACTAGATTGCGCTACACCGCATGGCCTTCTGCACCGTACAAACGATTGCCTTGCAATTCGGTAAGCATGATTATTGGACACAATATAACGCGATATCCACTTTGCTATATCTGTTTATTACAATGAATGGTAATCACCACAAATCGTAATATCAAAAAGTCCATTCATTCCCGTGCGAAGAACGGGTACTTCAGCTAGTATTATATATATATAGGTCCCAAAACGTGGTTACACGCTGTAACAATGTAAATTAAAAAAAAAAATTCAAAATAAGGTAGGAATAAAAATTAAATAAAAATACAATTTTTAAAAGTAGAAGCTTTTTCTTGTGGAGTCAATAAAAGGCATAAAATAAAAATTTATTCTTGCAAGGATATGCTATAAATGAATGAAAGTTTGAAAACTAAGAAAGCTTTTGACAAAAATATAGATATTTCACTTTTGCAAGCGATGAAAATTTTTAAATGTTCAAAATATTTTTAAAAGCATTCGAGACCAATATTCCATTTGAGCTGTATTTGCTTGTAAGGCAATGATTTAGTCATTAATATCTGTACTGCAAAAGTCTCGAATTCTTTTTAAAATATTTTGAACACTTAAAAATTTTCCTCTCTTGCAAAAGATAAATATCTATATTTTCTGAAAATTTTTCTTAGTTTTGAAACTTTCATTAATTTATAGCACATCATTGCTAGAATAAATTTTTATTTTATGCGCTTTTAGGACTCCAAAATAAAAAGCTTCTACTTGTATTTTTACTTAATTTTAATTTTTTACTTACAAATAAAATACAAGTTTTAGCTTTACCAGAAAATGAAGTTATTTTATGAAAGTTTTTTTTTAAATAATTATCGTAAAACTTGACCCTTACACCATGGAACTCTTCCTACCCCAATGGGAATCAAGCCTGCGTCTCCTGGGCCAAGTATCCTAACCACCAGACCAAATGGGATCTAAAGGACTTTAATACTTCTAACTTCCATAAAGTGGAGGCGCCTTGTTTCTAAGAGTGACACGATGACGGGAAGACAAAATACAATTTCATTAAATTGCTTCTAAAACGAATCTATCTATACTAAAAGAAAGTAACGTCCGCTGCCGCAGCTGTCGAAAGCTTGTTCTGCTATCTCCTCCGAAACCGTGGAGATTTGAGTTTCGAGGAAGACGTCCACAGATTTGGAAAATTCCGGGAAAGCCGATAAGCTGACTTAAATTTCGAAATTCGAATTATTTTAGAAGATAATAATAAAAAAACTGAAAAAATATAAGCATAATGGTTCCCCGGTTTGGCAATTTTCGCCATCATAAAATCATTCATGCCTTTGCAACAAAGCAATTCGAAGTACGTATAGAATTGCGTAAAATTGACAAACATGAAGTAGAATTACACCAGTTTTACGCCTAATTAAAAAGTATGTGAAATAAATAAGTCAAAATGCAGATTATAGTAAAGCCGGTTAGGTTCAGCTCGGGTATTTACTATAATTAGAAATATTTGGCTGCGTTAACTATGCCATTATAGCATTTATAGTACAGCTTGGATATTTGCCAGAGTGGCGACATGATATATTTCGTGGTGCTAAGTACGCCAATCTGCAAAGGATTATGTATATGAATATATGGATGATGATTTTCCACGTAACCTTACATGAGCAGTGATTATCGGTTATGAGCATGTGTAAATCGCCTAATAATGAAAAGTAGCCATTGGTGGCAAGCTATCCTTGCTGTTCCGTGGTTTTTTATCAAAGAAAACATATGAAATACTGTTTTCATAGAAGTAATTATTAACTATACGTATACGCAAGTCGTCAAATTATGAAAAATCACCTTGAGTGGCAAATGCGCAAGGTGTTCCACAGGTTTTGCATAATTAGAAAAAGTGTGAAGTTGTTCCAAGGAACATGCAAGGACCAAGAAATGTGTAGATCGGTAACATTGTATCGGATCCAATCTTTGTTTTTTGTCAGTTGAAATTATGCCTTTTTTACGAATAAGCCTTATTAGGAACCGAATGCCTCATACGAAAAGCGAGCGTAGCGAGTCTAGGGGCCTTGGCCCCTAGTACATTAAGAAAATGTTCTTCTCGTTATTTTTTTTAAAGTTACACTTTTTAAATTTAGATACAACACCCGTACAAAAATATTCCCAGTTAGTAAAATGTGGACCACACATTAATATGGTGATGCACAAAATTTCAGCTATTCATCATAAAACGTCTTAAGAAATATCAGTAAATAAAGATGACGAGGGATATACCTGAATCTGAATGAGAACGTTTAATGCTAGAGCGCAAAAAATTTTTCCTTTCGTAATTTCTGTGCGACTCATGGAACCCAATCATCCGACGTAAATTTCCTTCTTTCATAGCGAATGAAAAGTGGTTTAAGTCAGCATATATTTATCTTCATATCTCTTGTACTTTCTATGATATAATTCTAAAATTTTATATAATACTTCATTAATGTATGAGGCACATTTTAATAATTGAGGATATTTTTTACTGGACAGTATACAAATTTAAATTTGTAAAGGGTAAAAAATGAAAGAGAGGAATTTTTTCTTAACAGAGTCTTATGTCTGACCTTATGTTGAACATTTCTTAAATTTACATTGCCCTCTTACCTCTAACAGATAAAGAATTAAAGCGTATTACCATCTTTTCGGGACATCCTGTATATACTATACATGCAGCCTCCACAATGAAATTATTTGTATAAAGTTATTATAAAGCGCATTATGTCAAAATCCGTAAAGGCTCTTTTCGAAATCATTTGAGACAAAACGATTAATGCACAGAAGTTAAGAATTGTTAAAATCTGCCCTCTAGGAAAGTTTAAGCATCTAGATAGATATAACATTCGAGGAATTAAAAGTGAAAGCAGAGAGGAAATCAAGACTCCAGCGTCAGCCTAGTTAATGTAAAGGACTTAACGGCGGTTTGTTCGAATGCCAAGAAATGTATATTACGCATAGTTTGATATTTATACCTTTCACGCCAAGGGAATAAAGGAAATTATTTGTTACTGTAACAAAATCTGTTGGATTAACATTGTTTACTGTCAATAAAATATATCTGCAGACATAACGGGTTCTTCGGAAAGTCATTTCGTGTTTTAAGAACACGAGGAACCCATATGTCCAGCTTTGAGGCATTTCAAATGACCATGTATGGTCGAATTCCATAAATTCAACCCTTTAACGCGCAGTGTTAATTTTAAATTTAACCCTTTAACGCGCAACCCGCTCTGGGAACACCAAACTCTGACGTTTTGACTGTTGCCAGTCACGAAGAATAGATTGGGTTTCTATAAAAATAGTTGCGGGTGACATAGCTCCATGAGAATCCTTTACTTTTTTAGCACGTCATTTCCCGTAAAAAAATTGTCACGATTATTTTTAACAGCACTGACTCTGCTGAGAAAAATGGAAGAATGCGAGAACAGCTGGATAGATTGCCCAATGCTGAAGAAAAAGGGCAGCTGTTGCCATCGCTCGACTTAACTACCAGCAAGATGGCGGACGATCTGGCTGTGCACGACACAGCCAGCTGTCGTCAAAAAAAGGGTCTCTAGATCTGTGGCGCGCGATGAACGTTTCGATCGTCCGCCATCCTGCTGGTAGTTAAGTATAGCGATGGCAACGGCTGTCCTTTTTTCAGCATTGGGAAAGGGTTGCGCCTCAAAGGGTTAACGGCGGTTTGTTCGAATGTCAAGAAATGTATATTACGCATAGTTTGATATTTATACCTTTCACGCCAAGGGAGTAAAGGAAAATATTTGTTACAGTAACGAAATCTGTTGGATTAACATTGTTTACTGTCAATAAAGTAGATCTGCAGACATAATGGGTTCTTCGGAAAGTCATTTCGTGTTTTAAGAACATGGGGAACCCATATGCCGAGTTTTGATGTGTTTCAAATGATGGAAATCAGTTTTCGCACTGGCGTTCTCTGAATACATCTTCTCCATACACACAAGATAATTTCTTCTTCCTCAAACAGCATTCTTACCTTTCCAATAAAGCAAAACATGACACTTTTCAGTTTCCATATTTGAAAGTGTACCAACCAAAAACTACTGCTCAGAATCAATCGAATTTTTTTCGCGAGCAAGCTTGCTTTATAAATTGTCCAAAATATACAATATGACTGGCGGCTTAAGTGTGAAGTTGGCTGTGGAAAAATACAATTAGATTCTATTTTCGAAAAATCGACATTACTTTCCGAACAATCTAATACTTCAATTTAAATATGTACCTTTTATACATATATGGATTAGAAAAATAAAAATAAAAAAATGGCAACACAGTTTAATTCTTTATCCATTAAAGATAAGTGGGCAAAGTAATTTGAAAAAATGTTCAAAATAACTTAGAAAAGAGACTATTTTAAGAAAAAAATGAGGAATTTTTTCTTAACGATTCCTACCTTATTTTGAGCATTTTTCAGATTTACATTGCCCACTTATCTGTAATACATAAAGAATCAGAGTGTGTTACCATTTGGGGCATCCTGTATATACAGGGTATTCAAAAAAATTGGCCTAGGCTTAATTCATTAAATGTTGATAATAGATGTATACAAAAAATTACAAAGTTACGTGAAAAAAGGTACAAAATTTTACAGTATCCATTTAAAAAGTTCAGGAAATTAAATTTAAAGAAATACAAAATTTAATTTTTAGACTGTCCCCGTACAGAACCTTCCAATTAGTAAAACGTGCCTCATGCAGTAATTAGGTAATGGACAAAATTTCAGCCTTTCACCATAAAAAGGCTCGGAGATATGTTTAAACAAAGTAGGTAAGGGCTATACAATAGCAAAAGTATTATGTATTTATGCAATCATTGTCTTCTTTCTTGATTTGTGTACAGCCTCTGAAACGCGAGTTCTTTGGATGAGCTTTTTACTTAAAATGTATCATGAAAGGAAAACATTGAGATTTTGAAGTATTTATACGTTTTAAAATCTTCTGAATTGATATAATATATCATTTTTAAGGTGTGTGTGTGTAAGTATGTGGTTAGCACGATAGCTCCTAAACGGTGTATTCGATTAAGCTAAAATTTAGTATATGTAATAGACCACCCTCACACCACCGGTATTGATTTTAGTATGTATAAGATGCATAGTTTTTTTACAGACCTATAAAAACATTACAATGCACACTATGGATGGAAATTCTTGAAAGTGCTCTAGCGTCTAAATAGTGCATTCGATTGAGCTCATATTTGGCATCTATATTAATACCCTCCCCACAAACGGTATTAAGTATGGTGAGTACAGGATGTGTATTTTTTACAGGGCTACAAAAGAGAATTCTTATACATTACGGCCTATGGAAGGAAATTCTTGGAAGTGCGTAGCATCTAAACAATAAATTTGATTGAGCACGAATTAGGGATGTATGGAGCGAATTAGGTCAAGGTAAAATGACCTGCATAGATTTTGGTGTGTGTCGAACTAACAGTTTATTCACAGGGTTGCGAAAAAGAATTCTTCTACACTACGATTTATGGACGCAAATCAATTAAAGTGTGCTAACTCTAAATAGTATATTCGAATAAGTTAAAATTGGGTATGTGTCTTATAGGTCACTATCACAGAACTTGTATTGATTTTGGCATATGTAGGGCTTATAGTTTTTGTACGGGGCTTCAAAAAAAGAATTGTTATACATCACGGCATCTTGACGGAAATTCTTGAAAGTGGGCTAGCGTCTGTATGGTGCATTCAATTGACCTCAAATTAGGTACGCATATTATATGGGTCACTGTTTAGATACTGTACAGACTTAGGGGACTTACAGTTTTTTACAGGAATACAAAAAAGTATTCTTCTGCAATGCGGCCTACACAGTCAAATTATTTAAAGTGCATTAGCGTCTGAACACTGCATTCGATTGAATTGAATCAAAATTTTAAACGCTTGGTAAAGATCAAGTATTCAGGAAATCGAGTAAACTCGAGATTTCTTAAATTCATTTAAGGAATCAGCTGCTCTGTTGGCGAAAAATTCAAGCAACCTGCACTCGACTTTTCGACTTAATTTGTGCATTAATTGAAGAGGAATGTAAATCAATTAAATGCCCCTCGAAAATCTTGGCAACTTTCTCTCTTTTGGCAGATCAGGAGGAATAAAGCATGTGCTTACGAAATATACCTAATGCATTGAGTATCGATACATTTTTAGTGGTTAAATGAACAACGTTTGACTTTGGAACATACCGCTTTATGCATAACAGGAAGAAAGAAGAGACAGAGAAAAAAAAAAAAACAATAGATTTTCAAGCGAAAATTCCAAAATTTAGTCGAACGAAATTTCAGCGCACTCTGAATAGATCTATAAATTATAAATGGCCGCAATACTTGGACGAGTCTTTCAAATATTCATGCACGCTTTGTTCAGCGTATCCTGCCTCCTCCCCTCCCCTTCCTTTTTAAAATCCCATTTAACTTTTGACTTCGTTATTACCAGCTGTGATTAATGTCATGAAGGCACGCAGACGAGAAATGAGTACATTCGCTTTAAAAACGTCCATTAGTGATGATAGTGTACGCGATGTAACTATTATGCTGTTAGAACCTTTGCTTACATGATTAAAGTTTTTTTTTTTTTTTAAATCTCCTTTAATGAAAATCATCTTAATTTTATGCTTGTCACCGAAGTAAAACTTTTGACGGCTATGATAGTTTTTCCGATGACATTTTTTGTTGGTGGATCAGTCCGAAAAAATAAAGTGGCAATGTGAGTGTTAAAAGCTGCCGGTATATTCCCGAAATAAAAAGGTACTGGTTTGGGTTGCCAAATGTGGGGACAAAAGTTAAAGATGAATGATACTTTTCAAATTTAAAATAATTGTTGTAAATAGTTAGTAAATTCAAGCGTGTTATATGGTATAACACAATCAAACTTGTTGGGGTGTGTTATCAAGAATATAGGTATTAAACTAACGCATATTATAACTAATCGTGATTTGATTTGAATACTCATGAAATATAAAATTAAACAAACAAACAAACAAAAAAGCTGAGACACACTCTTGAGAGAGCAGTTTAGCTGCACTCGACAATGCTAAGTAACTTTTGTTCTACATGTTGTGAATAAGAATCACTATGAAATGAAAACAAAAATAGACTGTTTAAAAAGTAACACATATTTCAGTAAAAATTCATTATCTTTTATCCTAGGGGATTACGTTGTCGTTTTTATAAATTTTAATTCACTATGCAGTTGTTTATATTTAGAAAATTAAGCAAATACCTTTATCATCGTGTTTACTTTAGATATAATGGGTGCTGAGTGAGCAAATATTTGTGTAATTTTATATTGCTTAAAAATCATGAGATAAAAATTCATTCTCATTTCACGAATAAAAATATCTACACTGAAAGTACAGATAATTATGGAGTGAATTAAATATAGGTAGAGTTAACTGGTTATTTAAAATAAAACACCTAAGGAGATGTCCAAAGAGTTTCGCAAGCAGAAAAAGGTTGGGAACCACTAGTAGACATTTAAGTACCTCTTTGAACCAGGTATTTTTTCATAAGTCGTGCAAATTGAGTTTTAAAATGAATGCCTTTTCTAAAAGTAATTCTTCAATCCTCTGAGCGTTTTGGGAAAGGAGAAAAATTGCGTTGTTTTTGCTCCACAATAAGCTGTAAGACAGTGCCGTAGAGCACTCAGGGAGGAGAAGAGTCTAAGGGGTTTAAACAACACCCTGAACTGCTGTTTAACTCATTCATTCCCATTCTTGAAAAAATAAACGGGAAAGATTCTCTTCTGTGTTTAATATTGTTTCTAGACTTGGTATTTGAATACTCCATTGGTTGAGATGAAATTGGTTTGTTTGTATTGTGAGTTACGAGTATTTTTTTTCTTACTTTTCAAAAATATTAATTTCATTATCTTCTGATTTTTATTCCTTAATCGACCTTATTCCAATCAAAAATATTAACTTGCTTTTATTACTTTCACTGTGAGTATGAATGCAATGGAAACTTGTAATTTAGTTTTCTTCCACTTCCAGACATTCAATTAACTTAAAATTTTGCAGGCACATAAAGAATAAATGACAATACAATAACGTTGAAATGGTGTGTATAGCACTTATATTCTTTTACATGAACTCCCAAAGAATTCCAATACATTACGCTCTATGAGTAGTCATTTTTTAAAGCGCATTTTATACACTCCATGTACTTCGAACAAAACAAAATTCAGATATATTCTGTTAAGGATTAGAAATTAAGACTCTTCAACGGAAATAGTACATTTAGAATTTATAATGTTTTGCAGGAGGACTCAAAAAATTTCCAATACATTTCGGACTATACCACAATTTAGATACATTTATCTGTTTCAAGCACAATACACTTACTATAATATGTATATAGACATTTATAAAGGTTAACATTTAATTTAAGGGATAGAAATAGCATTTGAAGCTCTTTCACATGGTCTCCTAAAATTACATTGATAGTGATTTATATATATATATATATATATATATATATATATATATATATATTATATACATATATATATTATATATATATATATATATATGTGACGTCAGATAAGTTCCAGAGTTAAGGCAGGTAAAATGGTTTATTAAACATTATCTTTTAAGTTACAATATAGAGTGAGAAGAGGAGAGGGGAGACGGGTACAAAAATCAGCGTGGACTGATTAAGCAGTTCCAGTGGCAGAAATCTCTCGATTTTCGATGTGCGAGTGTATTTACGCTCACCACACCACGTGGTTTGCGAAGACATAACTCCGCCTCTCTCTTATCTCTGATCGAACCACTCACATTTACCTACATGACCCGCATCCGGGGCTACAAAGGCGTGGGGGCACGTGTACACTCTAAAGAACTCAGAATCGACGGCCTGATGTCTGACAAATAACAAAATAAATAAAACATAGCTCCAGAGCGCGCGTGGCAAGTATGACAGGAAAGCAAAACATACAGTGAAAGTATCCGCTTGAACAATACCCAAACTAGTAAAACCCAAATTACCTTTTTATACATTACACACACACACACACACACACACACACATATATATATATATATATATATACATACATATATTATATACATATATATACATATATTATATACATATATATATATATATATATATATATATATATATATATATATATATATATATATATATATATATATATATATATATATATATATACTAGCTGAAGTACCCGTTCTTCGCACGGGAATGAATGGACTTTTTGATATTAATATTTGTTGTGATTACTATTTATTGTAATAAAGAGATATAGCAAAATGGATATCGCGTTATATTGTGTTCAATAATCATGCATACTGAATTTCAAGGCAATCGTTTTTACGGTGCAGAAGGCGATGCGGCGTAGCACAATCTAGTGGCGAGTTTTAGCAAAACGGATACGGCAAAAATATTCTTCGCATTCAGATATCGATGTATACGAATTTTCATGACGATCGGCTGAATAGTCTTGAAGTTCATGTGTTGACGCGACATCTAGTGTCAAGTTATAGGAAAATGGATCGTGCCAAACTCTTCCCCGTGTTCAAATATCTATGTATACCTATTTTCATAGCGATCATTCGCACAGTCAAGAAGTGATACACTGCAGGGCCATCTAGTGGTTAATTAAAGTAATGATTTGCTACAGCGCCGTCATGTGGCGAGTTATAGCAAAATGGATAACGCCAAAATATTCTCATTGTTCAAATAGCTATGTATACTGATTTTCATAGCCACCGTTTGAATGGTCAAAAATTTGGCCTGCTGCGGCGTCATTTAGTGGTGAGTTAAAATAATAATGCATTGCAGTGTCATCTAGTGGCGAGTAACATCAAAAGTAACGCAGTTAGAATATATTCTTCGTGCTCAAATGTGTAAGTATAAAAAATTTTATGCCGATCAGTCGAACGGTATAGAAGTTGATGCTTTGCAGCGCCATTTAGCGGCAAGTTACAGCAAAATGGATAGTGAGAAATATTCTCCGTGTTCTAATATTCGCGTGTACCAAATTTCATCGAAATTGGTTGGACGATATTCGCATAGCAAACGGCTAAACGGAATAGAATTCGACGTTCTGCTGCGCCACCTAGTGAAAAGTTAGAGGAAAACGGATAGCATAAAAACCTTCTCCATGATAAAAGACTTAGGTGAACCAAATTTCATGGTGATCGGTGAAACGGTGCTGGAGTTTTTCAACCTCCTACACACATACCAATATTCATTTTTATCTATAACCAGTCTTATTATACGTATATACCAGTCTCAAGTAAAATCCAGTTTCAAATCTAAGCCTCGCCAAAGTGCCAGCATACGCCATTTTGCAAGAGTTTTTTCAGGGAATCATTCGAAGCATTGCCTTAGCAGCAATAGAAATGGGAAATGGTTCGACCGCCAGGCATTTATTTGAAAAGTGGAATCCCTTAATACAGCCGCATTTTTTAAATTATCAACTATAACATGTTTTATTCATCGTTACCTCGATGTACTAAATGCGAAGATTTCAATTTTCTGAAATTTGGCGGATTTCCATTCAATGTACTCAATTGGCGAGAATTCTGAAGCTACATCGCTTGAAATGCCCTAATAACTGCATTATTTCTGCACGGATAGTTAAAATTTAATGCTGTATTCTAAGAAAACCTATACACTTGTTTTCAAAAATGCTATTCCCTTAAGCTCTCAGTAAATTGCGCCAAAAAGCCTAAAACTGTGCAAACCGCTAGAACTCACTCTCTGAAAATCGGCCTAGCAGCCATTTTTTTTTTTCGCCAAACTAAAAAAAATTACATATTAGTCTCGGATATCTTCGATCCTCATTGTTTTGCGTATAAAACATTTCATTCCAGCTCTCATTTCTTATGCGCACACGATATTATAATTAAAAAAATAACCTAAAAAAATAAACTAAAAAAATCATTATTATTCTTTTATTTTTACTTAAGAATTTAAAACATTTTATTCGGCAAAATCGCCACACATGGCAACCAAGATGCTTATTTCACACACTTTTTTCACTACAGGGGTTAATATTACGTAAAGCTTTCTGCGTGGAGAACATAAAAAATCTCTTAAATTCCGGGAACGGAAATAAAGTGGAGTTTCAAAGTTTTAAAGTGGACTATCATTTATTCTATATTATTTTACATATCTGTGTAAAATTTCAGGCTGACAGGTCCATTTTTGTGGAAATGTATACTACCCAAATCAACAAATTGACAAACAGAATTTCATTTTTATTTATAAGATAACCTACGCTTGTTTTTAAAAATACCCTCTCATTAAATTGCGCCAAGCGCTAGAATCATAGAAAATCTGACACACTTTCAGATTTTTAAATACGCACTAAAGTGCTATATATAAAAAGAGTTATAATCCATGGGTCTTCCCTATTTTCGTTCCTTCTTTCATTAAGTTGGAAAGTGTATCATTATTCATGAGTGTGATTAAACAAAATTAAAATTGATATTTCTAACATCCTTTTTTCTGCATGTAATACATTAGATGCAGAAAAGCTGCTCAGAAAAATGCACAATTCCAACTGAATGAAAATTTCAAAAACTTATACGCAGGTGTATTCATAACCCAAATAGCAGACGATTAAATTACGATAAATAGCGCCAAGCGTTAGAATCCTCCTCAAAATCGCGAGAATGCTGAAGATAGATCGCTTGAAATCCCTTAATAACTGCATTATTTTCGCACGGATCATTAAAATTTAACGCTGTATTCTAATAAAACCTTTGCACTTGTTTTCAAAAATCCGTTTCCTTAAGCTCTCAGTAAATTGCGCCTAGCCGGAAACTGTGCAAACCGCTAGAACTCACTTTCTCGGCATTTGAGCCATTTTATTTTTTCGCCAAACTAAAAAATTTTAACATATTAGCCTCGGAAATCTTCAATTCTTATTGTTTTGCGTATAAAACATTCCATTCCTGCTCCGAATTCGCATGCACACGATATTATAATTAAAAAAAAATATAACCTTACGAATATAAACTAACAAAAAAAAATTATTATTATTCTTTTATTTTTACTTTGAGAATTTAAAACATCTTATTCGGCAAAATCGCCACACATGGCAGCCACGATCCTTATTTCACACTTTTTTCACTACAGGGGTTACAATTACGGAAAGATTTTTGCGTGCAGAACATAAAAAATCTCTTAAATTCCGGGAACGGGTGGACTTTCAAAGTTTTAAAGTGGACTATGATTTATTCTATATTATTTTACATATCTGTGCAAAATTTCAGGCTGATAGGTCCATTTTTGTGGATTTGTATACAACTCAAATCCACAAACAAACAAACAAATAAAACAAACAAACAAACAAACAAACAAACAAACAGAATTTCATTTTTATTTATAAGATATATATATATATATACAGTCAATTCCGGATATTGTGAACCCGGATATAGTGAGCCTTCAGCTATAGTGAACGCAAACCATTAGTCCCGATTCACATACAGTATCTCTGTTCACCATGGGGACACTTCGGTTTTAGTAAACTTCGGATATAGTGGACGAAAATTGATGGTCCCCAGAAGTTCACTATAACTGGAGTGGACTATATATATGTATATATTTATAACAGAATAATATATAATTTATTATAATATATAATAAATTTTACCAATATAAAAAGCAATAAATTTAGATAGAAAAGAATAATTAAGAGAGAGAGAGTAATCTGTACTTGCTTTTTTTTTAAGTTTAATAAAAAAATTATAATACAGGAATATTTTCTCTAACAAAAAAAAGTAGTGTATTACTGAGAAAACTGGAAGTTCAGTGAACAGAATTTTACGACTCATCCGCTAGGATGGTTAAAGAGTTTATGTTCTTCTTGAGCAAAAACTCTCATTCTAATGCCTTATTTTTATGAAGAAAAGTTTTTTTAAACAATTAAAACACTTTCTATAAAGATAAAAAAAAATACTTTGCATGAAATTATTTCTCACGAATCTTCGTAATTCCCCCGTGACTCAAATTCCTATCACTGAAGTCAGGAGTTCTTTTATTTCAATCTTGAAAAACACGCGAGTTCGGAACCAGCTACATTTATTTTTAGATAGAAATATAAACCTCTCTCCATATGTCTTTTCAATACATTTCTGAGCCACAAGAGAATTAGAAAAGCACCTCGAGAAAAATTTTCGCGTAAAAATATTCAATATTTTTATCAGGAAATTTATAAATACACACATTTATCCTCATAGAAAATAACTGACTTTTTTATTCTCTACGAGGATGTGATATGCATCATGAAATGTGTCAGCAAGTGCTGTCTTTGATTTTCCTTGGTGAACATATTTTAGGTTCATTCTTCATGCGTTCCTGTTAACTATTTTAAGAATTTAAAAAATGCTGCAGTCTTAAGTAAAAAAATACGTGACCACCAAATATGAAACTTGCAGAATTACAGGTTGTATTTTACCCTTCTGCGTACGAGCGACGCGTATACGCGGCCGCCCGAAATTCACCTCAAAAAGGCGATGAACGCGTATACGTGACGTTATCATGCAGGAAATATTAAATGTGGAACGTAAAATGATTTTAAAGACTTTCATGTACATAAGCTTAACATTAAAAATCTGCTGTTCATCCAGAATATTTTGCGCAGTACCGGTTTTTATACACGCGGTAACTTTTTCAAAATTCGGCAGCCGTTCAGAAAGGGTTAAGGCCAATGATTACACGGAGCAAAAACTTTTGTTAGCAATGCCGTGACCCAGCATTGAACTCAGAAAAATAAAATTGGAAGTGGGTCTAAGCAGTGCAAAAAGCAGAATTTTTCACAAAAAGACTTCATCATTATCATTTTGTTAATGAAAATGAAAATTTCGAGGGAGCTGCTTCCTTGGACAACCCCTCTAGGTAAAGCCTTGAGTGACTCCGTTCCATGATTCCACTCATTGAGCAGTTAAGTCAGAAAATAAAGATATGAGTCTGTTCCACGAATTCACTTACGAAGGTATAATTTCGGACATTAGAGTCATTGCTCTGCTGCCGCTGTTGTTTCATGGCTTCATACCTCTTAGGTCTGGGATTTCTACGCTTCATTAAAAATTTTTTTTTGAAAATTAAAATTTTTTTTAAAGTAGCAAAGCTGTGCATTTAATAACGCTCAGTCGGCGGAAGCTCTGTTCTTAATAGAAACACTGCAAATCAAGCAATGCTGGCTCCTATCAGCACTTGGGAGGGTGACAACATCTCTCGACTGGACTAATGAGGGACCGTGTACGCTAAAGGGAGCCGGTAGACGTGAAATCTGTTCGTGGCTCCATGTTGTAATGACATTTCTGAGAGTGCTAATCCAGGGCAAGTGTCTCACCTGGAATTGATTCAAAATTAAGGAGATATCCGGCTTATGTCGGTTTTATACTGAGGAACGTTGGCTTTCTAATAGCGTACCGCCATAATAAAATGACCAGCACTTCTGCCCTTTGTCGTGGTCCATGGATTTACACCAAGGGCCCGCCGTTGAACGAAAATAAAGTGACTTCTAATAATAGAACAGTGTTTTTTTCCCCTCATAGTTCCAATCATCCTACCATTGACTGAATAGCCCCTCTCTAAAGATTCCGGGCAAACCACTCGAAGATAAAACTTTTACCGTATTTACCCAAACAAGATTAAAAAGTTCAAAAGATCACAAAGCACAAAAAGCGTAATAACATCTGCACCGTTTTTACGAGCCGCTTGAAAATTTTCATAATGATGTATAAAAATATAGAAAACAGTCTGCGCTACTTTGAAAATCTGAAAATCAACCCGTTTCCTAATTTTTAAGCAAGTTTTCGCCCTTTTTAGCTCCATTTTATTTCCGAGAGTCAAAAAAGTGAACCATTTGCGTGACAAAATGAGATGTTTCAAGTGACAGTGACGTCATGCTGAAATCACGGTTATCAGGATTTGAAGTGAAAATTACGATTCCAATTCGTTTAAAATAGTTTTTCCAGATAACACAGTTTAATTTTTTTCATTAAAATAGTCGCCTGGTTGAAGTATTGATATAACAGGGGTTGTGTACACAAAACGAACTCGTTCGAATGCGAAAAGTTTCCGCTTGTTTACAGAAGAGCACGAAATTCGATTTGGGTATATAATAAAAATTGAATATGAAGTTATTTATTTTAGGTCGACGAAGATTAAATATATTGAGTGTAGGCATATTTTCGTGAAATGTTTTTTCTAGCGCCCGTTGTAATTCTCTGGGCCTTGACTTCTAATGGAAGAATAATTTTGTCCATGCTTCATTTCTCATAACTACTACATCCCTGAAGGAATAATGTCTCCCATTTAAGTCATCACTTCGCTTCAACTCACAGAGCTGCAGCTTTTGAATTGGAGTTGTGGCTTCATTTCATGTTTCCACTTGCAGCGTAATAATCTCTATTAGTAAAGTATCTCTGTATTCAATAGTATTATGCACGGAGTTGTAACATCGGTCAGTGTGGTTTCCTTCCGTAATTAAATTCATAGTACTGTAGAATACCATCTCTGTGGATAATTTGGCAATTGTGAGCAGAAAATATCTGATGAGGACACCACTTGACTTACTCGCGCGCCTATTAAATTATACAAGTTTTTAATGGACTTCATTTAAACTCATTTCACTAAAAATTGAGAAAAGATGTTTTATTCATATTCAGGTTTGGCGATTTCTCCCCAAATGGAAGAGATATCGCCAAGCTGATTTCAGTTTTGAATTTTTTTTTTTGGAGTCAGATTTGGCAATAATTCGCCAAAAGTAGTCAGGTTTTGGAACATTTGGCGAAATTTTTGGCATGGCATAAATATGGTTACTTCCCACACATCGGCACGCCAAGAGATCGCCAACAATTTCACCCCCTTTTCAAGAACGATCAGCGCGTGACCCTGCAGATCTAGACTCACGGAAAATATCACGAGGATGGCCCCCGTTCTAAAGTGGGGATGGCAAAAGCGGGAAGATAGCAACCCATAAATTAATCCAGCCAGTGTCATTCGGAGATGTCTAGCAAGGGTATAATAAGAGTTCCTTTATCAGCAGCAATAATTAAAACTTGTCTTTAGAAAAATATTTTAAAACGCTAAAAGCATCGCACTTACTATCGCTTATTTAGAAAAAAAAAAAATTAATATTTTATTCTTTTTTTTTCACGATTTTAAAATACGCTAATTTTAATTTAAAATGCGTGCGCTCACTGTCTCAGGAAGGAAGGGAAATTTGAAGGAAGAAAATTGCGTTAACTATTTACATATATTTACCTCAAAATTTACTTATTCGTTTAGTTGTGGACGCAGGATCTTATTTTAGGCTGGTATTCGGAGCACGTGACATGGCGCTTCCATTTTATAGTTGTCCTAGAAACTGCACAGATAGTATCAAAACACGTACTAAAATAATCTTTCACACATTATGAAGGTTTAATTTCTACCTGAGAATCAAAGTAAATTATCTGAATATTTTAATTGAATCCAACAAATTATTCGAATTTTAATTGAATCCAACAAATTATTCGAATATTTGTAGAGTTTAGTTTCATAAATTGACATTTATTTTCCTATTTTATAAAGATAGTTGCAAGTTATGCATAAATTTAATAATATCTGATGCTAATAACTAATAAGTAGTTCGACAAAATCCTCTAAAGTTTTAGACATTCTAAAATTTAAACTTTTGGTCCGAGAAAAGAGAAAATTAGATTTTTTTTTTTTTTTTTCGGAAACATATATCGTAATTTAATGTGTTCTCTTGAGTATTTGTAGAGCCTGAAATATTTGACCCATTAACCGTATATAGAACATTGTAAAAGTGTAAAAAAAAAAAAAAACCTGTTAAATTCTTTTTAAAAGCATTTTCTTAAATTCATGTTAAATATTTTTTGCAATTCCTCTAAAGAACTCTTGAGCAATGTGACAGAGGCGTTTAAAAGTTTAATTTTAAGAAAATCATCATGCACGGGTGATTTGTGAAACGTAAATTAATTTCATTTAAGTAATATTCCACAACAATTTTTTTTCGGGGTTTCCTGCAAGTACCCTACAGAGGGTGTTCACACATTTTTGTAACGATTTTGCAAAGATATATATAGAAATAAATATAAGAATTTTATTTTCTAATGTGTTCAGTCTGATAGCCCTTTCTTTGAACCATCATATTGCATCTTGATTTCAAAGATGAAAGTCCTTTTCTTAAAACATCAAGGCTGATATTGTTCCACTCCTCCATCACAATAATCTTGTAATATATGAATGTATCTTGTGTTTACGTGATTATGGCAACGCTATACTAGGGCAATCTGCCAAGGATGGGAAGGTGCCTAGGTAGGAGAACTTTCTAAGGGGTTCTAAAGCGTATTCACGTTACATCTGGAAAAAACCTACCAAAAAACCAGACTGTTAGATCGACAGCTGCTCGATGGGACCCGATCCCGGGACCTTCACTCTTCGGCAGTCTACCATTTTCAGTGACATAACTACTGTGCGATGGTAAGGCTATAAATGTATCTTAAAGTAGAAAGATAATTCAACTCATCTTCGTTTAGAAATATATTTAATTTTATATTTCAATTCCATTCATTATCACTGAAAAATAACGTTCAATAAATACTTGTTACACATTTTTGCTTTCATGCCTTTTAAGATGCAATTTATTCCAGGAAAAACTCATGTATATGTAAAAAAAAAAAAAAAAAAAAAAAAGTTACTATTATATTTGTTTGTTCATCTTAAAATACACTAGAATAAAATAAACTAGAAGTTTCTGTAGAAAATTTTACTTAATTGAAGTTTTAGACGTATTTCGTATGTATTAAGAAAATAAATGTATTTTGTATTTTTTCAATTTAGAAATCATTTTGTATTTTGTAATTTTTTGTGTTTGAATAAATGTAATTTGTATTTTGCATCGAAAATACATTTTTTTTTATGTATTTTGCCCAACTCTGCTTCTGTAGCTGCTTTCAAAGACCATTGCCGAGCAAGCAGTAATTATTTTTATTTCCAACGGAGGGAGAGTATGAGGGAGCGTCCTCTAAGTGAAACTGTACTCCCCCTCTCTAAACAACGGGGGATGAGGGGGAGAAAAGCAATAAACTTTAGGTTTACCACTGCCGATCTCTGGGAAGATAGGCATAAATATTAACTGACTACATGTATTGAAAGTACTGAATGTATTTGAGTGACCATATAAATAAACTACCAAGTCAATAGGCGTCAATAAGGAAGGTGCACAACTATATTAGAGAAATCTTACAAAATTACAACTTTTTACGAAAAATCGTTATTGAGTAATTCGGGGTATATACGTTCATGCGTAAGTACAGATATCACAGTAAAGCTAGTGGAAATGGATTCACAATTAGACAAAATGGATTGTGTACGCGCACGTACATACATGCATACGTGCATACTGACGCCACGGAAAAACTCGTCAAAGTAAGAATGGCCAAAATTGATTTTTCAGGCAAAATATATATGCAGTAATATTTCGCCATACAATACTTCTTTTACTTTGTACAAGGAAGTAAAAAGTAGTGCAGAAAGACAGTTATATTTTACAGTATCCTACAGCACACAAAATAACAATTTTCTTGAAACATTTAAAGCTGTATTAAATTTATACAGCTAGTATGAAAATATTTTTACATTGGTATAATTTAAGAAGTAGCAGTGTAAGAATGAATAAATTTAATATTTTTAGCACTGACTTTCTTAAAAGTTACGTGCGGATTTTTCATGTGATAATTAATATTACTATTTTTAATATAAGAAATGATATGTTAGAGAGGTAGCTAAGAAAAATAAACAATCTCCAAATTATTATTAGAAACGTGATGTTTTTAGAATACTTGAAGAGAATTTCATATTTCATTACGTAACTGATTTGGATCATTACTGAAAAAGTTAATTACAAACTACTACGAAAACAGATGATCGAAAACTGTGAGGCATATTTATTTATTTAACATAAAAAGTCTGCTTCAATCAAATATTACGTATATGCAAATTCATTTATCTGTAATGAATAGTTTTCTTATTGAGTTGTGCATATCCGGGTAAGATATGATGAAGCTGTTCTCTAATAAGCATTTTCGTATGAAGTTGGGAAGTGTGAATGATTTAGGTTTGTCTGTGTATGCATGTCCACTTCTCTAATTGTCGTAAATATGTTTGAGCTGCCACGAAGTTTATATACTTGTTAAAGACTGCAACATACTTCCCACCGAAAGTTGCGCACATAGAGCATCGATAGCTCATTTTATAAGGATGACAAAATGATTCTAATACATAATGGTCTTATGGGAAGCGACTAGAGGTACGTTTAAATAACGTTCTTTCGTTTCAAGGAAAAGAAAATATAAATGCATATCCCACCGGGCTTAAAAGAAGCTTCATTAATATTATCAGACAAAAATATTTATTTATAGCGGAAATAAGTTGCAGGGAGTAGCGGTCATCGAAGAAGAGAAAACGCACAGTACTTTATACAAGATGATTTTAGAAAGAAATCCACGGAAATCTCTTCGAACTAATTACATAAATATGGAGTCACGTGGGTATGCATGACGTTTGTATAGGGTGTGAACAAATACCCTATCATACACAGTAACGTGAATAAGGGTATTTGCATAGGCGAAGAGGCAAAAAGGTGATTTAAAGATATAAGATTTTCGAGCTATGTATATAAAAGCTCGCATGCTCTATAAATGTATTATTAGAAGGATTCTTAATCTCGCAAAAAGAAACTTTAAGGGAAGAACAGATTTTGATAATTAAAATGGAAACTTAAAATCTGGATAAAATATTTATTACGTATACTTTACTGAAACTTTCCAAAATAACAGAATTTGCTATGTTTTAGTTTTTTTTATCAATTTTCCCTCTAACATCAGTAAATAAGCATGGCTTGCGTACTAAATATATAAATTTTATTGATTTTTACAAAAGCATACACTCCAAGAAAAAATGTGCGAATGCCTTTCCAGGGGAGCAGGAAATAATTTTTCCTAATTGCGTTAATTAAAACAAATTCTTCATTGACATTATCTTTAATATTCTAAAAATGTTGAGCCCGTAAAAAAGTCCACTGCATTTGACTCGATAAATTGACGAGATTATATAAAATGTTAAAAAAAAATCCTATTGGTGGTTTATTAACTACAATACTATTTTAAAATGTTTTATTAATTTATATCAGTCAATTGTACATTTGATTTACGGTTCATGAAGCGAAATTCCACACAATTTGCAGGGATGTCTTTAATACGAGAAAGGACAGGATGAAAATTTGAATATGAGCTCGAATTACGGTTTCTTTCTCAACTGCTATTTCGGGGCTATTCCCTTTTAATGAGTGTAACCGCCAGTGCTTTTGTGCAATGTCACGACATTTCCGATCTGCCATCATAATCGTGTGTCAGATGGTATCATCGCGGGGCTCAGACAAATGGCTTTATTATTGATAGGACGCTGGAGAAAGAATGTGGGATCTCTGGAGTCATCATTTGATTGGGCGGAAAAGTTTTCTGTTTTGCGCTGAATGGGAATGATTTTTTTTCATCCTGGGTATAACGGCTTAAATTAGTTTGACTTTTTGCAATAAAAAGATTCAGTTAGGCAAGCGTTATTAATTTCTAAGGTTAGTTTATTGTCGTATTACGCATTAGAGCCTCGAGTAAAAATAAAATAAAATAGTCGAAGTAAGTGAATTTTAGAATATTTTTCCTTTTGAAAATGCATCGCAGTGGACTCGCGTTACAACGCGAAGAATTATTGTGATAATATAATAGGATATATATATATATATCCTATTTCACAAAAAGAAATTTTACATTATTCGTGAGGTTTTTGAACGCTAGTCAAGATTCCACTATGTAAATTAAAAGTAACAAACCGCAAAACTGTGTTGCAACAACGTGTATAGTTTCTATAGAACTTTTTGACGAGGGAAAAAATATGTGAAATAATAGCAACATTAAAATAATTATTACGCTTAGAAGACAACAACAACAACATTAGAATAATATTTTAGCTCAAAGTCTTATAATAATGCATCTTAAATTACAGTAATTAAAAAACAATAAGAAAATAGATTGTTTAATAATCGTTAGTATCGCCTTTACGCTTTATATCAGAAAGAGCTCTATTTGGTAAGCTAATTACAAATGGTCCACGATGTTTTCTGCACATACGTAAAGTTTGATGATACAGACGTCATGGTTTCTTTTGAAATAGCATTTAAAGCTAGAACATATTAGTTCTATTTTAATTAATTATGAGAAATCTCCAAAGTAAAGCTTTATAAAAGAACCAATGACAATAAAAATACTCTCTTTGAATCTTCGTTTTTCACTCTCTGAAAAATTTTAGATTTTGTTTGCAAACAGAATTTCTAACGTATGTTTGTGTTTTTGTTCAGAACAAACAGTTAGTTATCTTCCTTTATTATTCTGATCTTCTAACACTGTTAAAAGTATAGTTCAACATTTCACCGAAATTCCGGTGCCAATTTAGCTGCAACCGGTATTTTGAAAAATGTGATGCTGAGATTCACCATTTTAGCGGTGTTTCCTCAAGCACCATTATATAGCAAAATTAATACACACTACTAGAAGAAAAGGAAAAAAAAATATTTGCTCGGGCCTCGAACCCACAATGACTGGTTCACGCGTTAACAACTAAGCCCCGACTGACAAAGCAAAAACAAATTGCATATATCATTGTTTTATCTCAATGTGTTCGTGTCTCAAAAAGTTTTCGTGTTAAAAACAGAATATTGAGCTTTGGTATTTTAGAAAAATAATAGTAACTCAAAAATATTGATGAGTTATGAGCTACAATCAGTTTCTGTTCTCTTTTAAATAAATGTAGATAACCAATGCTATCAAACGTGTTTATTCGATGTCAAATGTGGTAGCTCCTTAACACAGCCTATATTTTTTAACAAAGGTTCTTTGACTGAAAAAACACTCAAAATACTGGTGTTAAACGATAAAGTGATTAAAAAACTTTGTAAAAAACACACATAAGAAGAAACAACACACACATAAAAACACACACATAACTTCTTATGTGTGTTTTTTACAAAGTTTTTTAATTACTTTAAAGGTTCTTTCTTCCATTTTTGAAAGATTTTTCTTTTCAAAGAATTCATGTTCAGTTTTTCTTATTTTTTGTAATCGCCGCTAACCTCTTAACGCGAGCTGACGCCGGCTATGTTAGTTCACCGGAAAACTCTATTTTTCACAGTTGAACCGAAATCTGGGTTCAATCGGTACTTGGCTTTCATAAGACATTTTCGGGTGAACCATTAATACGGTTCAACGTATATGATATTGCTTGTAACTCTCTTGATTTCACCGGTTATTACATATTGGTGAAACGTTGAACTTATATTTATAACAGAGTAAGGAATAAAACAGCCCTTATGAACTTTGGAAAAAAATATTCTGAAAAAATCTTATGAAATGTTGGATAACTAGTTATGTTATAGCCTTTACAAAAGAAGCTTCAGAATAAATGTATTTTAAGATCTCCAGTTTTCAAAATTCACAAATTTACACTCATGTCCATAAATTAAGGATAATGAAGTTCAGGCAAAGAAAGAGAAAGAAGCAAAACAAATTTGACTTATTTGTAAAGTCTATTTATTAAACAAAAAGTAAAGAGCAAAAAAGATGCTATATGTTTGACATAATTAATAAAAATTGCAAGTTTTACTCCCTTGACCAAATTTCAAAAAAGAACCTATTTACAAAAAACAGTATAACATGGTTAGTAGGATGGTTAATACGGAGTATGTCTCCCGGACGATGCAATACAGGCCTGACAACGCCTAGGCATGCTGAGTATCAAATGATCAATCTGATCTTGGGGAATATTACACCACTCATCAAGCAATGCACTCCGAAGTTCCGGAAGACAGGTGGGAGGGGGTTGACGGGCTGCAATTCGTCGGCCAAGCATATCCCACACATGCTCTATTGGATTCAAGTCCGGTGAGTATGCTGGCCAATGCATACGGGTGATATCCTCCGATTGAAGGCATTCGTCTACAATGTTTGCACGATGAGGACGGGCGTTGTCATCCATAAACACAAATTCAGCACCCATGGCGCACCCATGTCATCGTTACACTCTGAACATGCAGGTCAGTTCTGGAACCAAGAATAATTCCTCCCCAAACGAGCCATCCTGCACCACCGTAACGGTGTCTTTCAATGGTGTTCTCTTGGTGGTAACGGGTACCTGGCGCTCTCCAGATGAATGTCCGGCGAGAATCAGACTCCAAACTAAACCTGGACTCGTCGGAGAACATCACACAAGACCACTGTTGCGGTGTCCACAATGCATGCTCTCTACTCCAGGTTAATCGCAGGCGACAGTGAGTTGCGGTAAGTGGAACACATCTGACAGGCCTACGAGCATATAGACCAATATAGACTAAGCGTCTGTACACGGTCTGCCTTGAAACTGTCGTACCGGTAGCTGAAGAGAGCTGACGAGACAGGTCTGATGCTGTACTCCGTCTGTTTCTTTTGGCAGTAACTGCCAAATAGCGGTCCTCATTCGGCGTTGTAACTTGTAATTCGGGGGCGACCTGTGCTGTAACGTCTACTCACATTACCATCATCTTGGAATCGTTGCCAAAGCCTGGAGATGACACTCTGGGCGATTCCAAGCTCCTCGGATACTTCCAGCTGGGTACGTCCACATTCCAGTCGTCCGATAATTCTGCCACGTAAAACATCATCCAAATGCCTCCTTTGTGCCATAACTATGCGGTTTTTGCACTGAAAGGCTTTCACAGCGCTTGTGAACAATTTTACTTCTTTGCCACCATTCCTTATATACCCCTCTCTTACACTCTCGTCATTGTGACGTACCATCCACGCCATCTGGTGGTTTCCTGTAATTTGCATATTCTTCTTCAAGATGTGTGTGATCATTCCACAGGTGAAATTTTTATTTTAGAGATCAATTTCTGTGTGATTCTGAATTATCCTTAATTTATGGACATGAGTGTATATTGACGGTTAGGAAATGCTTTCTAGAAACTACTATGACTGTGGCATTAATTTTATCGATCAACTATACAGTGTCATTGTGAATAGATTAAAAAAATTATTTTGAGTTGTATTCATGCGGGAGTAAAAAATAACACGACACTCTCACAAATTACTCTTTCAATTCACGGAAATTTTACCATCAGAAGTGCTGCAGAAATATCTCCGTTATTCGAAGAATATGCGTTTTTTTTTTTTTTTCTCTGTCAATTGAATAAACTTCTTCAGATTCAACGAACTTTTTCCCCTTCTTCAGATTTCCGGAAGAAAAATTCAAGGAAACATTAGGTGTCCATAAAGTACGGAAATTATTCGTTGAAAAATGATGGATAAATTAGTGTACAAAGACAAGTTTTTCACGTTTGAAGAGATATGGAATGGATCCGTACAATCAGGAATGCAATGTAAACCCATGATAATGTATGCAGAATACGTACAGAATAAAAATAAATTAAACACCTTGAATAAACATAGGATACTTCCAAAGAGAAGGTGTAACAAATTATAGGAAAGAAAACAAGGTGAATAGGGAAAAATATTGAAAATAGAAAATCATATTTTTAGTCGAAAGGTGCATATAAATTTAGGATGGAAGACAACTAAGTAACAGAAAAGTGGGTATTTTTTATATGCATTTTAACTTTTTTTATAATCTACAAATATTCTAGTAGAACTTTCCGTAATTATTTCTCGTTAACTGGTCTCATAAATTATATATATATATATATATATTTTCTAGAAATAGGGAAACTGCAATGAGAGTGAAAATACTTTTCTCCGCAAACCATACATTCGTATATTCCTTATTTGATGTTTGTTCTCTTGTCATCGCAGAGCAATGTTGGTTGAGTTGCACAAAGGAATAATAATAATGAAAAAATAAACAAGGTTCTGAAAAATTTTACCCGATTCATAAATTATTTTCTTAAACTATAGAATCCAAAACAAAAGCAGACGACATTTTCAGCAAAATAATACCTCCCCATGATTTCTCACGTTCGGTATTTGTTTTCCTTCTGAGTCATTACAAGAGAAATGTTGCGGAACGTATTTCAGAATTCTGACAGCCTACGTGGCCAAAGAAATATATTTGCGTAAAAGAGAGAGAAGGGGAAAAAAGTCAGTATACATTACAAATCACAGCATTTTCGGAAAGTCAGTAGAAAAAAGTATATATATAGAAATGTTTTTCTTGCCAGAGGGGAAGTGTTTTCCCGCTAATGATGAAACTTTTCTTTTTGTTTTAATTGGTGTAAAATTATGCCGAGAATTTTGCTATTCTCGGTAATATAGTGATGTGATACAGTTCTTGATTCTAAATGAACAATTTATTTTCGTCTCTAAGATGTGCAGATATAGATATCACTACAAATTGTTTTTGATAAATAATATTTAAAACTAGAAGAGAAAGCCTGTTTTGGAGGCAATTACAGCGGGTACTAGAAAAACATTTCACAAAAATATGTCTACATTCAATATATTTAATCTTCGTCCACTTAAAATAAATAACTCCATATTCAATTTTTATTACATACCGAAATCGAATTTCATGCTCTTCTCAAAACGTGCGGAAATTTTTCGCATTCGAATATTTCACTTTGTGTAAACAGCCTTTCTTAAATCAATGCTTCTTGCAGACGATATCATTTTGTTTGTGAAGTGAAAAAAAAAATGAAACTATGTATTCTGGAAAAACTATTGTAAATGAATTGGAATCGCAACTTTCCCTTCAAAGCCTGATGACCGTGACTTCAATATTACGCCAATGTCAATTGCGTGACAAAATTGCGACAGCTAATTTTGTCACGCAAATGATTAACTTTTTTTACTCTCGGAAATAAAATGGAACTGAAAATAGCGAAAAATCATTTAAAAATTAGGGATTTCCAATTTTTTAAGTAGCACACATTGTTTTCTATATCTTTATACATAATTATGAAAAGTTTCAAACGGATCTTACAAAAGGTGTAGATTTTACTACGATTTTTGTGCTTAACTTTTTAATCCTTTAAAGTATTGGTGGTAAAAGTTTAATCTTGGAGTGGTTATCCGGAATTGTTACAAAATCAGTGAGTGATTTAGGGATCAACGTAACTATATAGTAAAATGAATAATAGTTAATATCCGTGCTCTAACTTCCGCAAATATGCATGGATTACTACGTAATTTATGTATGTTATTTCTATGTACCGTACCATGTACCCTATTGAAAATGGTGTATGTAGCATTTATAGTTTTCCTACAAGAGCACTCAAAATATTTCCAATACATTGCGCTGATTGGAAAGTTATTCTTTAAAGCGTATTATCCTACTACTTTATAGTTACGACGATCCCTGACTCTCTCTCTAGCAATGCTCCAAGATAAAACTTTATCCGCCATTACTTACCCTATTGAAAATGTTGCATGTAGCATTTATATTTGTTCTTACAGGACAGCACGAAAGATTTCCAATACATTACGCTCTGTGGGCAGTCATTCTTTAAAGTGTAGTTTAGAGATATTTTACTATTTGAAATGAAACAAAATATATACATGTCATTAAAAATTACAAGATAAAATTCTCCATCGAAAATAGTGTTTGTATCATTAATAATTCTTCTACAGGAGCATTCAAAATAATTCCAATGCGTTACGTTCAATGCCAGTTTAGAGACAGGCATCCATTTAAAGCACAATACTATCTTACTTTGTATAATATTATGTAATACCTCCCTCAAGAGTTGCGCCTAAAGTCGCCAACATCGACGACTTTTACGATAAATCACCAAATACGGTGAGAAAAAAAATCTTTCGAAAAATGAGCCCAGCTTGGCGATATTTTCATTATTTAGCGGGAAATCAAAAAATGCCTAATGCGGTAATAACAAGGTATGACGGTTTCAATGGTAAACTTGAAAATCCATGCTTTGTGTTGTGTTAAGACAAAGCTATGTAAAGGCTACCTGCATAGGAGATGTTGTGTGTGTGTTGGGAAGTGCTTTAGAATCGATGAGTTTGGCATGATTTATCTTTCTTGTTATTATATTTTATTACAACGCAGTTTTTAACTATTCAGCTTTAAAATCTTCCATCAGATCCATATCGCAAATAACCAAATAAAGTTAAATTAGTTCACGATTAACCCGTTTATGCCTAGTGTCCCTTTTCTGGGACGGCATTTTCGCTAACAGTCGAAAACGTTATTTATTTTTCCTAACCCTTATTCAGGAGTATTGAACCTCAACTCCACAAAATATTTTAACATGACCCAGTAGGATGTTGACATTTCAACTTTTATACATACTGATTTTAAAAGAAATCATCCCCTGTTCAAGAAGTTGACATCAGAAATTTATCTATTACTAGCCACCTCCGACGACCAGTTGGCTCGCTTAGTGGCGCCCCCTGCCAATGTAAAAAAAAACAAAAAAACGCCTCTTTTATGCTCTACTTAGTTTTGGAGCTCGAAATGACGCCCCTTCGAAGCCGGCGCCCAGATGCGATGATTACAGTCTCGGGCCGCCCCTGGTTACAAAAAAAAAAGATGGTTAGGTGATTAAAAACCTATAAAAAGGTACAAATTATTTTTGTCCTTTATTAATTCTGAAGAGCTTCTGGTTATATTGGCCTTTATCAAAAAACGGAAAGGGAAAAAAAAAGTAAGTAAATCTGAAACACTTTCAGATTTTAAATACGCACTAAAGTGCTATATATTAAAAGCGTATTATAATCCATGGGTCTTCCCTATTTTCTTTCCTTATTCCATTAAGTTGGAAAGTATATCATTATTCATGAGTGTGATTAAACAAAATTAAAATTGATATTTCTAACATCCTTTTTCTGGATGTAATACATTAGAAATAGATGGGAAAAAGCTGCGCAGAAAAATGCACAATTCGAACTGAATGAAAGTTTCAAAAACTTATTCAGGTGTATTCATAATCCAAGTAGCAGACGATAAAATTGCAGACGATAAATTGCGTGCCAAGCGCTAGAATAATCTCCTCAAAACGGCATATCAACCATTTTATTTTTCGCCAAACTAAAAAGTTGCACATTTTAGTCTCGGAAAATTTCCAAATCCTATTTTTTTTTTTGTTTTTATAGTATAAAACATTTCATTCCTGCTCTGATTTCACATGCCCACGATATTTTAATTAAAAAATAAGCTTACAAATAATCTAATAAAAAAAAATCGTTATTCTTTTATTTTTACTTCAAGAGTCTGAATCATTGAATAAACTTGCCAAATATGGCAACCTAAATATGCTTATACTTCACTTATCCCATTGCGGGGGTTACAATTGCGAAATGGCGGAGAGCAAAAATTAGCCTTTTGCGACACGTTTTTTATCGATATCTCCTAAAATAATTCGAATTTCGAAAAAATCGCTTCGAGGTATGTCGGCACCCGTCATGGGGAATTTTCATAGAAAATTTGGTAGGTCTACGATCACCCGTCTGGGAGCTACGCGAGACACAGACAAACTAACTGACATTTTACTGTTTGTTTTATTTATATAGAGAGATTGCCGGTATAAGCAAAAATCGAAGAAATTCGCAAAAGTATCTAGGCACAAATGAAAATAGAAGAGTGCAAAAATCGTAATAATCAATTACTCTTCTATATAAATAAAAAGCATTACACTTCTCAACAGCTACGAAACATTACATGCTCTCACCACCAAAAGTTAACGTGTTCTGAATAGATCAACGGAAAGGAGCTACTATAAACCCAAGTATCATTAAGTTGTGCTTTTGTACAGAGGTGTACGGCAGCCTCGCTTTTATTGTGAAGCGTTCCGTGCGAGTTAAGTGCAATCTCCCTGATTATTTCTTAATCACTTTAGTTTCAGAAACACCGTTCCTGAACTCCATTGATCGGGAGCGATGGAAGAAAAAAAGTTAGACTATTGAATATCAGTAATTGCTGCGAACTAAACTCAGTTTTGAAACCTTGTACGCCGCAAAACTCTCAACGCAGTTTGCGCTGAAAAATAATGCTCCGTTAAAGGACGCTCTGAAATTAGTTTATGTTAGAAAAAAAAAAGTTTTATTCGCAGTTTAAAAACTTTTTGGCGTAAATTTATTCGGCGTTGTTCTGTCATAATGTTCTCTATGGTTTAAATTAAATTCGTGATGGTCCATTAATTACACCAATATTCATGGTTTTTATTGCTAAAACCATTAACTTGCAATTTATTTTGATTAATTCACTTTAACTAGGAAGCGCGATTGAGTTGCGGATAGAAGATCAAAATGATTTTTAACATTAGCTTAGTATTTGACAGTGAAGCACTTTCTCTGAAGTCTGAAGCACTTTCAGATTTTAAATACGCAATAAAGTGCTATATATTAAAAAGCGTATCGTAATTTATGCGTCGTCCCCATTTTCTTTCCTTATTCCATTAAGTTGGAAATTGTATCATTATTCATGAGTGTGCCGTATTTTTCTTCCTTGTTTCATACAACTCCTCTTTGAAATCAAAATCTATCTTAAAATCGCCTACTAAAACTATTTTACAATCTTCGCCAGACATATTCGAACTATAGACATATTCCAACTATATCGCGTAGACATATTTTAAATACTGTTTGGAATGGGCATCATAATTCATGAGTGCACCGTGTTTTCCTTCTTTGTTCCGTAAAACACTTCTTCGGAATAGAAATCTGTAATAAAATCTCCTACCGAAACTCGTTACAAATTTTCGCCAGGCATTGTCAAACTATACTGCACCTTTATAAATACCATTTGGAAAGTGTATCATAATCTATGAGTGTACCGTATTTGTCTTCTATAAAACACTTGTTCGGAATTAAAATCTATATTCAAATCGCCTACTTAAACTATTTTACAATATTCGCCAGGCGTTTTCTAACTATACTCGAAATATATTTATAATACACTAGCTGAAGTACCCGTCCTTGACGGGTTAGTGAATGAAAATTTCCAAAAAGCAAGAACTTTCGTCAGCATTGTAGAAGTACACAGAATGGATGGAGTATGTTGCCAAAGTAAAGAAAGTTATAATTTTCATGTATTGTTAAAATATTACAGGTTAGAGAGTCACTAAGTAATATCATTTCATTCGCTTGAGTCGTAATTATGTGATGCGCGAACGAATATTGACGCATATTGAAATAATTTTCGCAAAATCTCAAAATTTAAATCAACATTTTTGAAAAATTGGAAGCCTAGAATTTAAGTTGAGTAACAACCTATAACATGTCACCCTATTTCGTTTCATTCCCTTCAGTCTTTATTTCGTGATGCTGGAACAAATTTTCAGCATTCTAAAACGATTTTCGAAAAATCTCAAAATGTAAGCAAAATATTTTTAAAATTCAACGCCTATAAATTAAGATTAGCAACTACCTATCCTATCACTAAATTTCGTATCATTCGTATGAGTCGTTATTACGTGATGTTTGAAGAAATATAGACGTATTTTGAGAGAATTTTCACAAAATCTCAAAATCTAATAAAAATGTTTAAAAACTTGGAGTCCTATAGTTTATGTTGAGCAACCATCTATCGTGTGACCCAATTTCATATCATTCGCTTTAGTCGTTATTACGTAATACGGGAACAAAGATTCACTCAGTTTTAAACGATTTTCACAAAATCTCGAAATCTGATGGATTTTTTTTAATTAGATGTTTATAGTTTAAGGTGAGTGACCACCTATCATTTCACCAAATATCATTTTTTCACCTTTGCAGTTATTACGTGATGTGCTAACACAAATTTACGCAGTTTGAAATGATTTTCGCAAAATTTCAAAATCTAATCAAGATTTTTTTTTAATTCGACGCCTATGTTTTAAGTTGAGTGACCACCTATCATGACACCCAATTTCTTATCATTCGCTTCAGTCGTTTTTACGTGATGCTTGAACACAAATTTATGCAGTTTGAAAGGATTTTCGCAAAATCTCAAAATCCAATCAAGATTATTTTAAAGTTCAACGCCTATGTTTTAAGTTGAGTGACCACCTATCATGTCACTTAATTTCATATCATTCGCTTCAGTTGTTTTTACGTGATGCTTGAACACAAATTTACGCAGTTTGAAACGATTTTCGCAAAATCTGAAAATCTAATCAAGATTTTTTTTAAAATTCGACGCCTATGTTTTAAGTTGAGTGACCACCTATCATGACACCAAATTTCATATCATTCGCTTCAGTCGTTTTTAAGTGATGCTTAAACAAAAAAAGCGTCACGGACAGAATGACAGAATGACAGACAGACAAACTTTTTTTTGAGAGTCGCATCGGATTCCCGGGTGCTTGAAACGGATAGAAATCGCAAAATTCTTGAATTCCAAGAAATGTACAGACAAAAGTCTAATTTTATTTATATAGATTGCTGGTATAAGCAAAAATCGAAGAAATTCGCAAAAGTATTTAGGCACAAATGAAAATAGAAGAGTGCAAAAATCGTAATAATCAATTACTCTTCTATATAAATAAAAAGCATTACGCTTCTCAACAGCTACGAAACATTACATGCTCTCACCACCAAAAGTTAACGTGTTCTGAATAGATCAACGGAAAGGAGCTACTATAAACCCAAGTATCATTAAGTTGTGCTTTTGTACAGAGGTGTACGGCAGCCTCGCTTTTATTGTGAAGCGTTCCGTGCGAGTTAAGTGCAATCTCCCTGATTATTTCTTAATCACTTTAGTTTCAGAAACACCGTTCCTGAACTCCATTGATCGGAGCGATGGAAGAAAAAAAGTTAGACTATTGAATATCAGTAATTGCTGCGAACTAAACTCAGTTTTGAAACCTTGTACGCCGCAAAACTCTCAACGCAGTTTGCGCTGAAAAATAATGCTCCGTTAAAGGACGCTCTGAAATTAGTTTATGTTAGAAAAAAAAAAAGTTTTATTCGCAGTTTAAAAACTTTTCGGCGTAAATTTATTCGGCGTTCTGTCATAATGTTCTCTATGGTTAAATTAAATTCGTGATGGTCCATTAATTACACCAATATTCATGGTTTTTATTGCTAAAACCATTAACTTGCAATTTATTTTGATTAATTCACTTTAGCTAGGAAGCGCGATTGAGTTGTGGATAGAAGATCAAAATGATTTTTAATATTAGCTTAGTATTTGACAGTGAAGCACTTTCTCTGAAGTCTGAAGCACTTTCAGATTTTAAATACGCAATAAAGTGCTATATATTAAAAGCGTATCGTAATTTATGCGTCGTCCCCATTTTCTTTCCTTATTCCATTAAGTTGGAAATTGTATCTGTAAATCTAATCAGATTTTTAAAAATTCGACGCCTATGTTTTAAGTTCAGTGACTACCTATCATGACACTCAATTTCATATCATTCGCTTCAGTCGTTTTTACGTGATGCTTGAACACAAATTTACGCAGTCTGAAAGCATTTTCGCAAAATCTCAAAATCCAATCAAAATTTTTAAAAATTGAAAGCCTATGTTTTAAGTTGAGTGACCACCTATCATGACACCAAATTTCATATCATTCGCTTCTGTCGTTTTTGCGTGATGCTTGAACACAAATTTACGCGATTTCGCAAAATCTGTAAAATCTAATCAAGATTTTTAAAAAATTCGACGCCTATGTTTTAAGTTGAGTGACCACCTATCATGACACCAAATTTCATATCATTCGCTTCAGTCGTTTTACGTGATGCTTAAACAAAAAAGCGTGACGGACAGAATGACAGAATGACAGACAGACAAACTTTTTTTGAGGTCGCATCGATTCCCGGTGCTTGAAACGGATAGAAATCGCAAAATTTTTGAATTCCAAGAAATGTACAGACAAAAGTTTAACTTTATTTATATAGATTGTGGCGTTTTGGCACCAAATTTAGCGATCCATTATCAAAAAATTGCAAACCTTGTGCGACTTTCAACATTTTATTAACGCACCACCCCCTCTCTACGTTATCTGGCAAACACATTTGAAAATATATTCAACGAGACAGTTCATACTGCAGAATTTGTCGCAAGATCGCGTAGACAAAATTCCAGTACTGAGCGAAATAGCACGCTTGTGCTAATAATACATCCAAAAAAGTTTATACGACAGCATGATCACAATACAGTAAATGCAAAACAAACAGCATATTTGTTTGCTTTAGTTAAGGCAAAGCTAAACGATGGCTATGTCAGCAAGGAAGGAGATGCCTTGAGCGGAGGACAAAATCCATACTTATTATGAGATTTATAATGTTATACCTTGCATAGGTATATATCATGTGTTGACCACGGAAATTTTGTTCTTTTTGACGCCCACTATTACTATTCTCAATTTTTTGTCCTTTGAACACCCTACATACACCCTAAAATGTAAGCATTTCCATAAAAATTTGAAACACTTTATGAACATTTAAAAAGAAAAATTTGTAGGTGTTTATTTAAATTTCGCAAAATTTGCAGAAATTTTCTCAAAATAAAAATTAAATTTGCTACACAAACAAGTAAATAAATTTTTAAAGTAAATAAATAACTGACCATGGGTCAAAACGAGTTTTTGTCTAGCTAACTATGCAATGCATTTAATATAAACTTCCAGTCTCTTCGTGGAAAATATAAAAATACATCTATCATAGTGAGCTTGCATTTTATTTTATTTGAGGAAGAAATCGGATAATAGGCAATAACCATAAATTGTCATTTCCACTGTCTCAAGTTTCTTATCCTTTATGATATGAAATGACAGTTTGTTGAAAATCCCTACCATAAAGCTATTTTGCAAAATCTTTTGCTTATCTTCACAATTTTCAAGACGTTCATCTGGAATTTTAGAAATATAAATAAATAAATAAATTAATTAAAGTTGATTTTACACCGGCGATTTTTTACTTTCTAAGTGAAACACTACCAGATATCAATTACATATTTAGTGTTATTTGATCCTTACACGAATAAACCAGGGGGAAAAATTAAGCCCCAGTAGGTAAAAATTATTAAAAAGAAATACAAATATATTTTCGAACACCTATTCTTGCAATTAAAATTATTCAATTTAGGCACTCGTATCTCTTGCAGTTTTATTACGAATTTCTGCTGTTTGTTAGTTATGCTGTCAAATTTTCGGTTAGTTGAATGAAATTTGGTCGAAAACTGTAACTTATAACAGTGATTATGTTTAAAAACATTCGGAAATACTTTTAAATTTTTAAAAGCAACATTTATATTTTCTAGAATATCTGTTCTATTTCTACAAAAATGCATGTAAACGTTGTTCATAACAAGTTAAAATATTTTGTAAAAGTTATAGATCATTTGAATTTTTTTTTAAAATGCTTGATGATTCAAAAAGTTATTGATATCATTCGATTTGCTGTCAGTTCCCAAAATTTCTTACAAGAAAAGGTGCGGTCTAAGATATTCTGTACAAACCCCTTGTTATAGAAGAATTTTTCTGGTATTTTATTGGGAACTCGGAAAGAAAGTCTAAAATATAGTATCAAAGAGTTTGTCTGTATAATACACACTGTACGGGACACATGGTCGTCTGCAGAATATTTTCTAGAGAGGGGGGGGCAAAGATTACTGCAACATATGGCTACAATGTTGAAAAGAGCAGTAAAACCGAGAAAGAAACGGCATTCAAAAATCCAGGAAGGGGTACGTACCCCCCTTGCATTGTATTGTCGACGTACATGATAGTACATGTGATTGTATAGTGCATATGTAAATAATATATTTACATATACACTATACAATCATAGAAATAATAAGACACTTTCGATTCAGGAGATGTTTTCGAATTGATCCAAAATTATTATTCAGCAATGGCAAATTATTGAGCTCGTATATTAACTTTGTTCATTATCATCAATCCAAATTAAGCAACTCCAGCTTTTTTATTTTTGCTTATGTTTGCATGTTTGCTAATCCTTGCATGCTCGAAATTTTTAGTTCACTCGCTTGTGCTACCTAGCAGCATTCGGAACAGGCCCGGACTGGTTCCTTTGGGGGCCGTCGGCTAGAGATTGAAAAGGGGGCCCCTGGTGCCGATTTGTCGAGTTAGGGGCCCTGGGTAAAAGCTTCATAGGGGCCCCTCTTCCGAAAACTTTTTCGACATTTACAAATTTTTAAACTTAAAGAACAATTTGGTGGACCCCTTTTTGTTGGGAACCCCCGGGCGCAAGCCCCGAATTCCCGACTTGCCTGTCACTGGAGATTCTAGAGGGAATGCAGTATTAGAATATGAAATATTTGAAGATTAGACTTAGTTGCTAAAAATCACATTTAAATATTTTAGAGATTTTGGGGACCCTGACTTTTTGGGGGCCCCCTTGAGTCGCGGGGTTTCTGGGATCCTCCGTTGTGTCATTGCGTGTGATTACTGGGAAATAAATAATCAAATTACTCTGATATATATAAAATTACTCTTATTATAAAGTAATATATCCATTTTTGAATGCCTCTCCGGGGACCCCTTTGGCCGGGGGCCCTCGGCGATTGCCGACCAGCCGACCTGGCCAGTCCGGGCCTGATTCGGAATCGTACAAACCAGAGTCTCTCCTTTGAGCCGAGCTATGAGCATTTTGTTAAGCACAGTACGAAAAGCAACTTCCGCGGCGCAAATTCCCATCGGGCCGATCCTTCGGATCTGCACTTCAATTGTATTTAGCGCAGTTAATCGGCTTTCTGAGCTCAGCGCATTATCGTTTGATAATGGCCAGAAATTACACCCATGTGATATGGCATATACTAATTAATTACTTGAAACGTGAAATATTCAAGAAGATGGTTTATCTACAAATATGAATGAGTAAATGTACATTAAATTAAAAAAAAATTTTTAGAAGAATATATAGTAATATTATTTGATAAACATTCCCTTTTTTTGTGTGTGTACAAGGAAAAAAGATCTTTTTTGGCTTAATTTAATGAAGGATGAATATTGCAAATCACATTTAAAAAATACAATTTCTGTTATAACATATTCAAAGTAGTATTAAATGTGACTGAATAAAACGTCGATTTTCTTCTTTTTAATCATAAGTCGCATCTTGGATTTTATCACAAATTTTGAAGCATTCACCGACATCTTGAAAGTTTAGAACGCACGTATTTCTTCCGCAAAAATCTAGTACTGGTGTTGTTCATCATGTATGTAAACAATATGTGTAGTCTTTTTTGCTCAAAATATGATGAAATCAGAAATATTGAGTTCTTTTTGAAACGTGCAAAATGGCTAAACGACTACTGCCTTTGGCTATCGACGGTAATTAATTAATAGGAGCCATGTTTCTGTTGAAAAACTATCAGAAAGAGCCAGAAGTGATAAAATATTTCTACTGTGTGACGTGAAAGACTAGAAGTTTTAAAACCAACCCAAGATACTTTAAAAGTAGTCCAATCCACTCACCATATTCACCCTACTTGGCTCCATGAAATTACCACTTGTTTTAATCGCTGGCACATGCACTTACTGAGCAGCATTCTTTGAATAAAAAAATGTCTCTGTGAATGAATTGCAGCAAAACTTTAGGGTTATTTACAAGTTAAGGAAAAACTGGGGTAAAAATCTAGCAAACGATGAGACTTGCATTCAGTAAAATATCTTAAAGCAAAAAAAATATTAAAAACAAAATAAAATAAAATAAAAATAATCGAAACGACACACAACATATTTAAAAATTACGGCTTGTACTAACTGTTTTATTTAACAGTAAATTACTTTTAAAATAAAATATTATTTTATTTCTTAATAATGAACAACATTCACTAGAAATTTGGCCTGTTTTAGCTATTGTAGGTCAGTTGTCTTGGTCGAGGTCTTTTCAGAGGAAATGGTCTGTATCCGAGTTCTTCATCAGAAGAAATCGAGTCTGAATCAAATTAGAACAATAAATAATTTCTTTATACCTAAAATTAATTATTGTAACTTAAATGACAGAATGATTTTTAGTTTATTTACATTATATTGTATATTTATGAAATAAGTTCACTTGTTTTCAGATGATATGAGTTAATAATGTTCTGCTATTTAATATGAGGGAAACAAAATGCTGGATGTACGTTAAAACATGTGATTTACATCACACTGGCTGGTTCTATTGTTTATGCAATAACTGCTGTATAGATTGACAGAATATTTTTAAGCGTAAGTATGAGTTAATTTTGAGTTTGTCTGGAAGCAAATTTCAAAATTTTAACACATCTTCAAATTTCACTCTATGCTGACAAAAATAGACACAATAGAGATAATATATAATAACATTAGACGGAATGTGATGTTCATTTAATTTTTTAAAATACCGTTAAGTATGATTTAATGAAACCGAAACTGTTTATAACATTAGAAAAATCTCATAAAATAATTTTCAGTCATTAAATTTTAATTTCATTGAATTTTCAAGAAATTGAACAGTGATATATGACAAAGTCTAAAAATATAAAACTAGAAACATTTCAAGTTATGAGATATTTATTTATTTATTTTTTAAACTATATTATGACTCAGGAAATACGCACACTTGCTCCAATTCATCCTAGTAAAGGGAGAGGCGGTTTATTCAAATCGCATGCATTGTCAGATTTAAATTTTGTTAAGTAATTCGTAAATGCGCTTTTCTGGCACAAATTATCTCACTTTCCGATATTAATTGTTTTTAGTAGTTTCTTCTCTGTTTTTCATTAAAATCAGTCGTTTCTCAACAGTCTCACCGTCTTCTGTCCCAATAATTATTTCGAGAGAGAGGAGAGAAGGATCTTGTGTATGGTTGTCATATTCGACGTTTGAGAATGTAAATGCTTGTGTGTGTGTGTGTGTGTGTTACGGTAGCACGTTCACCAGTAGATCAATAAATAGCGCGGAGAGGACGATTTTGGTTATTTCATAGTCATTTATTGCAGAAAGACATTAGCGGGATAGCTCATAAATTTCTTTATTAAATATCTATTACGGTTCCTTTTCTAAATACTCACCTTCACTATCTATGGAATAAATTATCAATCTTGTGAGATTCACACTCACTTTTATGCTTTTCATTAATATACGTGCGTCCCGCAGTGCTCTGGGCGCTAAACTCCGTTCCCAGTAGAACACGGCAAGTGAAGCAGCATCCGGCTTGGCCAGTGCTTGGGAGGGTCAACATCCTCTCGGCTCGACTACTGTGGGACCGTGTACGCTAATGGGATCGGGTGCACTTAAAATTTGTCGTGACTCCAATGTCCTCCAAGTTGATAAACGATACCTCTGGGGGTGCCGATTTCAGGGGGTTGGTCCCTCCTCTGGAAATGGTTCAAAATTGGGGACCACGGGCTAAATCGTACTGGGGATCTAAAAATAGACTGGGTCCCTAAAAATGGAAGACACCCCCCCTATGCCCTTCGGGGGGGATCTGGCACCGCCGTTTGCGGTTGTCAGGGGGCATCAGAAACAACGACAACAATATACGTGCGACGACAGATTCAGAAAAATTTCGAAACGGAGGGGATAATACGTGTGGATGAGAGAATTTGCAGGCACTTTCCAAGTTGATATGTATCACTTCTTTTTTTTAATTTTTGATTTTGTATACAGGTTTAATCTGTTAGTTCTGCTCCTTAAAACGATGCAGTGTTGAAAAGTCTCCTTCTAAGCTAAGACCAGTATTGCTTTCCAGCAGGGGTCATGGAATGCTTGTCTAGATTGTAATATATTCACTGTCTAGATTGGAAAGAGGTTCGTAACAGTACATGTACGTAGCTTTTTGCGGTTAGACATTAGAAATGGGAGTCGTTTCAAACTTTTATTCGCGAATTTCTTGAAGGCTCTTTCTGATTTTAGTTAGTGCGGAACTTTAAGTTGAACATTTGTGTTGAATGCATTCGTTTAATTTTGTTTCTAAATACCAAGACAGCTGTAAGGACTCGACTATTAACTTTACCTGAGCAGTATGGAATACCGTAAGGAAAAAAGAAAAAGTAAACAAAAGACATTTTTATTGCCTTTAGTTAGAGAGAGGTAGATTTGAGAAAGGGGCTGCTTGAGAAATTCAAACCAGGTCTACAGTCAAAGTAGGTGGGAAGATGAAAGGTTGAAGCGCCAACAACGTTTTCTTAAATTCTATTCAAGTCTTTTTAAGTGCAGCAAAGTCGCCGGCCATTCAAATGGTCAGTTCACTTAAAAAAAAAATGTTGTTTGCAAGAAAATAACTAATGATGTCAGTCGAAATAAGAGAAGATAACAGTTTATTTCAGAAATTTAAAAAAGAGAAATAAAAATGTTATTTATAAAATTTCATTTTCAGACCTGCTGGGTGGGGATAAAAAGCTTCATATGCCAATCTTCGAAAAACTATGATTAATGATGGGACGTTTCAAAATTTTAGCCAACCAATGTGTGTCCCTATGTTCTTTCAGTTTCTGCATCGCATTGGAAGAACATAGAGGAAATGGCAGATGCTCATAAACTCTGCTCTGCTTAAATGGATAAAATGCCGGAGACAAATGGCCAAGCTATTCAACCTCCGACATTTACGCAAATTCCAATGATCATTCAATAAGTCGGTAACATATACTATTATAGTTAAAATGATAACAGCAAATGAGGGAGAATTCAAAAGTGTAAATGCTGATGGAAATTTTGAAAGAAATGAAATCAATAGTTATGAAAGAAGCCTTGCAATTTAGTGTAATAAAGAAAGCAAACTAAACAAAACTCTAAAATTCAACGTGACTTGAAGTTAAAAAAAAGCCTCTGAAATTGAGTTTGAGTTAATTTTTGTGGTTATAAATTTTCAGTTTTTCGAAAATAAATATTAAGTGCACTAATTTCTCCTCCTCTATGGTGTATTTTTTATTTTCATTTTAGTTAGAAATACGTAAGTAAATACTTAAAATAAATAAACAAATAATAATAATAATAAAAACACAAAACATGGAATAATTTTATACATGGTTTTAGAGTTGAGAAAAAAATAAATATCTCAAGTTCGTAGTATTTTTGTTAAAATAATTTTTTAAGCAGTTTAGATTTAATATCTATAGAACATAACTATTAAAATACACTCAAAACATTGTAGTGCGAGAGTAAAATTTCAAAAATGTTCAAAATTTTATTCCTACCTTGCTTTTAATATGTGCTTCAATAAACCTTAAAGCTTTCATTTGTTAGAACTATAGATGTCATATATTTGTTCTTTTAGTCGTTTTATTTAAAGCACATTTTATTTTGCTATCTACTTTCGTGATGTCGACTTAATAATTTTCCGTGTTCCATATCGAGGATGAAAAAAGATTTAATTTGCTTAAAGCTCTGTATAGTAAAAAAAAGTTTTGTAAATATCACTTAAAAAAATTACAATTCTTACATTATCCAGGTTTACAAAAAGAAAATAAAAATGTATCCAGTGCACCAATTCAATGCCTTTTTTTTAAGCACAAAAAATATTATCAAATTTCTTACGAAAATATGAAGTAATAATTATTTTGATTGATGAAGTTTTATTGCTTTCTAAAATATCTCTAAGAGAAATAGAAATGGTTTGGGAATTTTATCATATTTTTTTTTAAATACCGAACTATTCAAAAACCTGTTATTTAAAAAAATAAAATCTATAATATAAAATACTGTATTAGACCGAATGATACGCGATATTTTCGACTGATCATTTTCCGTTAAAAACCTGACTCGCGCTTAATTCGAGGTCTAAATATAGGATTTTTGTAATTATCTTGATGAAAAATTTCAGGGTCGCGTTACATTTAGGCTAATATGTTACAAAATTTGAAAGTGAAGCGAAACGCCAAAATATTAACTTAAAATAATTCACACAAACTTAAAAAAATAAACCCACTAATAAGCAATTTTATACGCATCAAATAAAAAGAAGATAAAAAAACATCGCACGAAATTATTTGGATTTGAAAGACAAAAAAAAAAAAAAAAAAAAGTAGGTATGGTATTTCATTTCATTATTCCCGATTTCAACTTTCTCCGATGTCGGGAAAACTTGGAATAATTTATGAAGTCCCGAAGTTCTCCCTCATTTGGCGACGAATTTGGCGGCGCGTCGTGGTTTCTTAAGAGTTGCGATTTACCCGCCAGATTTCACTCAGTTCGTATTCTATTCACGGTGTTTCTCGGGCTAAGTTCTATTTGAAATCGTGCTCACAGTTGCGCGTTTTACCCGTCATGCTCATTTTTTTTCCCTCGTGTTTTTTCTCTTTTTTTTTTTTTCAGTGAATAACAGATTCTTTTTTCTTTTCTCCATGGTCTTCCAATAATATTCTTCCCCACTGTGAGTAAAAATTTTGTTTTTTAAAATTCGCTTGCATGTGATAATAAAATAATTTATGGTTTATTAAGTGGTATTGAAATGTTTTAAAGTGAAAAAAAAACTTTACAGTGAACAGTGTAATACTGACAATTCATTCTCTAAAAGTTTAATTAATGTTTCAGTGCTAAAAAATATTTTACTTTAAAAGTTTATTTTTAACACTTGTTGCATTTAAATTATATACTACTGTTTCTCTTTTATACATTTATCAACCCTCCTAAAATTCAAAGAACATTCTTAGGTAACTTTTTAAAAGGAAATACAAATATTATACATGTTGTGAAATGCTATCTTTAATATAAGACTGTTTTTCCCCTCCCTACACTAAACTATTTAATGCCTTTTTTCACTTACTTTTTTCCGAAAAGGAAATTTTTTTAAAAATCAGAAAATAAATATTCATAAACTCGGAAAATTAAATATTTCAAATATTTCATAAAAATTAATAAATTTTATTTTCCATTTTCTTGGAGGGTAATACAAAATGTAAGATTGTAAGCTACTAATAAAAAAAAAAAAAAAAAAAAAAAAAGGGACTATGGCACTTAATTTAGTGTGAGTGTAGATAATCACTGTAAAATAGCCTTGATGTCTTGTGAATTTTTGTTAATTTAGAATACTTTTTAGAGTGTCATATAACTAGCATAAGTACAAAACTTTTAAATGGGAAAATAGTGCTTTAACTTTTATTTATTGAGTATTTCTTTCTTTATTAGATAAAAATTTCTTTATCTTATATTATGACTTAAAGAAAATGATTAAAAAAGAAAATTTTATCAAACGGTTTAATCAAATAACCGTTGATTGCAATAGAGTCATTTTTTGTCTTCAAGCATTGCAGAGTTTATCCTTTGTAAGGCTAAGATAACAATTTATCGGTTATAATGGGAACTTTACAAAATAATACACAAATAATGTACTTATCGCTGACAATAAATACATTTTTATGTGTGTCATTTAAAAAAAGTTTTAATTATATCCTCTTTTAAACACCAGTTTTCTGTTGGATGCCTTTTGTTAATTTATCTGTTAACCACAGCGCTTCTTTACTCTTTTAAATACGAATAAAATTGTGCTATTCCTTCTTTTTATTATTAGCACACTAGAATCCTTTTAGCCTAAAACCGCAAGATTTTTTTTAAAATCTCCGTAAGAGTTACTTGTGAACGTAAATAAATATTTTCCTTTCTTATTTTAATTTTAATAACATTAAGATAGTGCTGAAAGTTGATCAAACTTGTTGTCAAAAAATTCAATCTTGACTTTGGTTAAAAAAAAAAAAAATCAAGGATTTTGAAAAACGGCTTGCGTAGATTTTTTCCAAGCCATAATTTTAGTCATAATTATGGTAGTAAACAATTATGACATAAATAATTTCAATTTTCATTTTAATAAGAATTAAAGACAGTTAACTGCATATATTGAAAGAAATACACCCATTTTATAAGGATTATTAAAAAAATTATTATAAATTATTCATGATAGTATAATTTTGTGGGAAAGCTAAATTATTTTGAGTTGGTGATCTTTAAAATTTTTTGATAGGAAAATTTTTCGAATATATCATTAGGAAAAATCGACTGAAGGTCTAATTAAAATTTGGAAAAGCGTTAAGAAATTTTTGTATTTGTCTTGATTAAGATTAAATTGCTCGGCACGGAGGAAAAAAAAATGACATAAAGCGTTGGTGTTGCATATTCAGGCCAGGTATTTTTCTCTTTAGGAATTTCAGACTACGGGGTGAGATTCCAATTGTAAGTCGTGTCTAAAGTTGTTTGCCCGTTATCATGCTTACAGCTGCTAAAATTCCAAAGAGACAGGCCGACCTACTTTAACAGATTCGAATCTAGATCCTCTCTACCATCTTCCAATTTAAGCAACACAAAAGCCACTCAGTCACATACAGACAACTAGAAATAACAGTTTTTGAGATACAGCCTTCACACAGCAGCAACGATAATACAATAATAATAATAATGATACAGATATTTTGAGAAAAATGAAATTTTCACTGCATACCGTTTTCTAGTATTCGTCAAAACTGTTTACTTTTTTTTTTAATTTAAAAAAATGGAGAAGGTACTATATTAGACGCGTATTTATTAGGGATCGACCGGTACCATATTTTCACCGATAACCGATACCAATACTTGACCTATAAATTCATTTTTAGAAACAGCCAATACCGATACTTTACAGTTATTGTATCGGCCGATACCGATACTTTACACGATTCAATGCCATTTAAATCTACATCTGTGTGCAGTTTTTGCAACGAGAACTCGTTAAAATGAATGACACAATGATGAGCCCAGAGATAAAAATTTGAACTTAGTAGAAAGCATTAAAAAGAAAAAGCAGTGAATACATTGAAGTGAGTGAACAGTATTTATAGTTCTATAATTTCTATTAAAACATGCCGACCAATGGCCGAATTTATAAAACGCTATCTGAAGTGTGCAGGTTAGGGATTCTTTCGCCTCGCGTGGCTATCGATCTAACGGTCTCGAGTTTTGGGTGGTTTTCTCCAGATGCATCTTGAATATGCGTTAGAACTCCTCGAAAAGTTCTCCTACCAGTGTTTTTAGAGAACTTACCTTATCTAGGTTGTCAGACTATCTCTAGAAATTGCAGTACGTTATGCTTTTGTATTAGCCGGGTATAATTAAATTGTAATTTTACTCTGAGCACAAAGACTTTTTTAATAAGTAAAATTTATTTTCAACATCAAAACAAAACAAAATTAAAAAAAAAAACCTCATTACGCACAAAAGTTATAAGCTAAAACGCCAAATTGTTTCATGAATACGATTGAAAGCACACATATTGTGATGAATCAGAGCGAGTTCGGCGTCCAAAGATCGCTATCGTAAAAGTTTTTATCTTTTTTTCATGCAAAAAATCAGGAAGTACACAAATTGAATGCTGATTGCACTGTCTCATGCGTAATAATATTATATGCTAGTTGTAAAGTTAATCTTAATCCAAGAAATGAAACGATTACAAAAAATGTCTCCTATAAATTATTTTTCCAAAGTCGGGACAGATCAAAGAGAAAATTAAAACATATAAAAAAAACTCATTTATTAAATCTTATCGTAAGATTTATGTGCTTGATATCAAATTTTTTAAATATTTCAAATCCTTCCAAATGTTTGATAAATATTTGTTTCGGAAAAAATAATTGCTCCATCCAAAAAAAAAAGTGAATAAATAAATAAAATAGTGGTTGTTTTAGTGGAAAGGTTTGTCATAAATATAAAAACTCGCACCAAGAATTTCTCTGTAAAAAAAATTCAAGAATTCAAATTTGCGCTTTACACACAGATATCTAAAACCTAGAAAATAATAATTTCAATATTTCTTAATATAGCAAATTTTTAAAATAGGCAAAAAAAGTATAAACTAACTTTTCCTAGTCGCATATTGATTATAACTACATAGAAATTCCTAAATTCATACAGACGGTCTTAAAAGTTTGAATTATGGATTTTTTAATATCTATTAAAAAAATTGTAAAATATAAAACAAAAACGAGGCCCCCATGCAATAGATAATAATAACGAGTTTAGAAATAATATAAATAGCTGCTGGAAAAAAAACTCCATGCTCCTAACTGTTTTTTTAACCATGTTCCTGTTAAAGAAAAAAATTTAAAAAATCTGATTTTTGACCGTAAATTGTCTTTTAAAGGTAGGCAGTGATCTTAGTAGAAGTAAAAACACTAAATAAAAAGAAAATATTAAAAAGAGTAGTTAGTTCAATGAAATTATTCCCCCAAAATAAAATAATTAAATCCTTAGTTTTTTTAAGTTTATTACTTGAATAATATTAATTACGGTGTCGCATTTGACTAAGACTAGTTTTATCGAAATTACCATATTGTTTTTCTCTACATTATTCAGTATTTACAATGAGCGTTTTGTTTTATGGAAAGTCTACACGATGGGTGTGCCTTGGGCGAAGTACTTTTAAAAAGCATTTACCACCAGACCGTGCAACCACTCAAAAAAGGTATTTGAGTACTAGCCATACTTCCTACTTTCGTTTTGTGAATAACTAATTAGTTTTTGTAAAAAACACAAATTTAAAAGAAATATGAGAACTTATTGTTGTGTGACATGTATGTGTGATTCGTTTTTACAGGGAATAAAATTTTAAATATGAAACTGGCATGGTCCTTACACTCGCGAATACTTTTTCGAAAGGGTCTAAGTGAGTCTTAAGGCTAGTTTCGATTTAATTTCTAACACAAAATCACAATATGAAAATTTTGAAGGGCCGATTTAAAATAAATTATTTCAATTAGTGGTCACTCATAAATATCATTATCAATTTTCTGTAATTTTAGAGGCCGTCATCCCCTGAAATATCAAACGATGTCAAGGACAATCTCCCCCATCAGCTTTGATATTGATATCATACCCAAGCTGAATCAGATGTCCTCGCGTCAAGTTTTTAAATAAAAAATTTAATCCAGTTTTAAACAAAAAATTAAAGCCAATTCAAAAGCCATACACCTACCCTCCCATTAAATTTATGTATATATTAATGACTATGTCATTTTATCTCTCACCCCCTTTATTGAAAATTGTCCGAAAAATGCGTCATAAAAGTATGTGACATAATTTTACATATATTTAAATACTATTCGTTCACAACAGTTTTAATCTTTTGTTACAATGTTTCGTAAGCTGTAGAACATGCATCACATGTATTTTTCTATAAATAGGTTACAATCATAAAAATTTCAGCATAGGGTTACCAGGCGAAATACACGAAAGATGAGAGATAAAATGATATAGTCAATTAATATCGTTTTAATATGGCACTAATGAAATTTAAAGTTAGAGGGGGTTCAGGGGATCTCCTCCTGACGAGGCTCGAACAGCCCAGCAATATATATGTAAATGACTCCTTTTTTGACTAAACGTTTATAAAGCTGAAATAAAATTATAGCCTACCTCTCGACATCTACTTTTTGAATTCGCTACCAAATCGAAACATTTGGAAAATTTGGAGCGCTACCAAATCGAAATTCGCTACCAAATCGAAATATTTTAACAGAATAGACGATTGCTCTTCTCCACTGTCATCTAACGTTTCCTCATCCATACTTTCTTCCTCACGTGATGATGGTACATCCATACTTAGTGATGGTTAGGAAAAAACAAAAACACAGCTCGAAAACAATCGCGCAAACAAATATGCCAATGATACGACGCCTCTAATCTCATCACCAGAATAGATTCTTGAGTGGTATTGCGCCTGCGTGGTTTCTCTCCAGAAAAGCTAAGTATCGTTTGAAAAGTATTGGTAAAAATGGATGAATGTATCGGGAGCCGATACTTTCCCGATACTTTTGAAATATGAAAGAACCGATACCGATACTTAAAAAAATAGGAGGTATTGGCGCCGATACTATCGGTCGATCCCTAGTATTTATTTACTTTTGATTACTTTTGGTTCACGAATTTCTCGGGAACGGCTTAATCAATTAAGATAATCTAAACCGCTGAATTTCTTAAACTGTGGGTGGCGACCCCATTTGGGGTCGCGGGACCTGCTGCAGAGGTCGCCAAAAAAATTTTTTTTAGAAATTTAGAAATTTCTTTAACTTATTATAACAATTTTACGACCTTTTCGTCTTTAACCACCATAAAATTAATGTGACGATCAAATCTAAAGACACTATTGAAGAAGGGCTTTGTTCTACGGTGTCGAGTATTTTGCCGAAATTTTATAATATAACTAGCTGAAGTACCCGTTCTTCGCACGGGAATGAATGGACTTTTTGATATCACGATTTGTGGTGATTACTATTCATTGTAATAAACAGATATAGCAAAATGGATATCGCGTTATATTGTGTCCAATAATCATGCATACCGAATTGCAAGGCAATCGTTTGTACGGTGCAGAAGGCCATGCGGCGTAGCGCAATCTAGTGGCGAGTTTTAGCAAAACGGATACGGCGAAAATATTCTTCGTATTCAGATATCGATGTATACGAATTTTCATGACTATCGGCTGGACAGTCCTGAAGTTCATGTGTTGACGCGACATCTAGTGGCAAGTTATAGGAAAATGGGTAGCGCCGCAAGCTCTTCCCCGTGTTCAAATATCTATGTATACCTATTTTCATAGCGATCATTTGCACAATCAAGAAGTGATACACTGCAGGGCCATCTAGTGGTTAATTAAAGTAATGATTTTCTACAGCGCCGTCAAGTGGCGAGTTATAGCAAAATGGATAACGCCAAAATATTCTCATTGTTCAAATAGCTATGTATACTGATTTTCATAGCGACCGTATGAATGGTTAAGAATTTGGCCTGCTGCAGCGTCATCTAGTGGCGAGTTAAAATAATAATGCATTGCAGTGTCATCTAGTGGTGAGTAACATCAAAAGGAACGCAGTTAGAATATATTCTTCGTGCTCAAATGTGTATGTATAAAAAATTTTATGCGGTCGAACGGTATAGAAGTTGATGCTTTGCAGCGCCATTTAGCGGCAAGTTACAGCAAAATGGATAGTGAAAAATATTCTCCGTGTTCTAATATTAGCGTGTACCAAATTTCATCGAAATCGGTTGGACGATATTCGCATAGCAAACGGCTAAACGGAATAGAATTCGACGTTGTGCTGCGGCACCAAGTGGCAAGTTAAGGAAAGCGGATAGCATAAAAACCTTCTCCATCATAAAAGACTTAGGTGAACCAAATTTCATCGTGCAACGGTGCTCCACGGTGCTGGAGTTTTTCAACCTCATAAACACATACCAACATTCATTTTTATCTATAACCAGTGTTATTATATATACCAGTCTCAAATAAAATCCAGTTTCAAATCTAAGCCTCCCCAAAGTGCCAACATACGCCATTTTGCAAGAGTTTTTTCAGGGAATCATTCGAAGCATTGACTTAGCAGCAATCAATATGGGAAATGGTTCGATCGCCAAAGAGCATTTATTTGACCACGCATTTATTTGAAAATTGGAATCCCTTAATACAGCCGATTTTTTTAAAATTATGAACTATAATATGTTTTATTCATCGTTACTCCGATGTACTAAATGAGAAGATTTCAATTTTCTGAAATTTGGCGGAATTCCCCCAACTTAAATCAATGTACTCAATTGGCGAGAATTCTGAAGTTAGATCGCTTGAAATCCCTTAATAACTGCATTATTTCTTCACGGATCATTAAAATTTAACGCTGTATCCTAATAAAACCTTTGCACTTGTTTTCAAAAATCTATTCCCTTAAGTTCTCAATAAATTGCGCCAAGCCGAAAACTGTGCAAACCGTTAGAACTCACTTACTCAAAATCGATATTTCAGCCATTTTATTTTTTCGCCAAACTAAAAAAATTTACACATTAGCCTCGGAAATCTTCAATTCTTATTGTTTTGCGTGTAAAACATTACATTCCTGCTCTGATTTCCCATGCACACGATATTATAATTTAAAAAAAATAACCTTACGAATATAAACTAACCAAAAAAAAAAAAAAAATCATTATTATTCTTTTATTTTTACTTTGAGAATTTAAAACATTTTATACGGCAAAATCGCCACACATGGCAACCACGATCCTTATTTCACACTTTTTTCACTACAGGGGTTACAATTACGGAAAGCTTTTTGCGTGAAGAGCATAAAAAATCTCTTAAATTCCGGGAACGGGTGGACTTTCAAAGTTTTAAAGTGGACTACGATTTATTCTGTATTATTTTACATATCTTTGCAAAAGTTCAGGCCGATAGGTCCATTTTTGTGGATTTGTATACGAATCAAATCCACAAACAAACAAACAAACAAACAGAATTTCATTTTTATTTATAAGATTATAAATCAGCAGGCACACTCTTCCCGTTGATACTTAATCCTCACACATGCGATGTTAAAAGTAAGTGGGTTTCCTCAGTAGTGACTTTCCAAGTGGCTATACTTAAAGGACAGAACATAGTTCATGTTCGAATTTACACAAGTGATTGAATTTATTTTTATAATTATATTATACTTTTTAGGTTGTTACTTATTTAAAAGTTTTACATCGTTCTGTATCTTAAAATTAAATTTAATGACATAAAACTGCAACAGTATGTCACAGCACATGTGAAGAAACTGACAATTTCATTCACGCGTATATCGGATTTGCTCATTGCTTATGGGGTCCCACAAAATTTTCACTAATATTATAGGGTCCCCACACCAAAAAGTTTAAGAAACCCTGATCTAAACTATATTTTGTACAGGTTGACTCCGAAGCTGTCCCATACATTTTTTAAATCTTGAAACACACGTTTTTTTTTTCCTGAAAATCCGGAATGAGCATGCTCATAAAATTGCCATCTATGTATATTTTCTAGAATTCTGTGTTACTGATGAAAATACAACTCACTTTTTAGTGTCTTTATTGTTATTACTTGAAATATTTTAAATGACTTTTTAAAATTTGTTTATTACTTGCTGTTGAAACAATCGCAAGCGAACAACATGTTTTGATGCGCTACACGAACTCAGAAAAGTAATCAAAGCGAGGGAAATTTTTTATACTAATTATGTAAATAATAAATATTTAAATAAATATACAACTCAGATATGAGACGTTGTTATTATATAATTCTTCATGATCTCTTTTTTATAAAGAGTAATACGTTACATGTAAGAGCAATATAGGAAACTTGTCTTGCACTCGAATATTTCTGAGTGGGTGTACTTTCTTAAATTTCTAAAAATAATTGAGTTTTAAAATGCATCATTAGAAATCATTAAAAAAAGATTTAATAATTGTGTGGCATTCAGAAAAAAACGCATAACTTTTTCATTGTTTGAATTAGGGAAAAAGTTGTTCAGAAGGGAGCGCCAGGGTGTTAGCTTACGCCTTCAATGTGGCAAGATTTTATTTATTCGAAGAAATTCTTTCAAGTCGCAGTTAAATTTTCAGAAAGAGTGAACAAATTGCATAAAGTATTATATCTAAAAATCCCAGTTAAGCCTCGAAAAACATTTTAGCCTATACTTACGCACTCACATACCATATGCATTTACAGGAGTAGGTGAAAAATTTAACAGCCGGCGATATTTCTTACTATTGCTATTTTATATAAGCTCATATTTTAACAGTTCTGAAAATGCAGGAAATTGACTCCGAAATGGAGAATCCACTCGCCTGTGGCGAATAACAGAGTATATGTCCTCACCCCTGTATATATATTATTGACCAAAGTCTGTACTTTTTATGCCTGTGAAAAGTATTTATTTATTTTTGTTGCGGTCCAGCTGTGTCGTTGAGGATTCGCTATCTGTTATATCGATTCGGTACATTTATTCCTATACTTTTCTCGAAAAACTGTTTTCAGAGATCGGGTTAGCAAGAGAGGCAGAGAGAGAAATTAAGAGAGAGAGTTCATTTACTAAATTTTTATTTATTTTATGCATAAATGTTTGAGCTTTGACGGAAAAAAAATATGTTTCGCTGAATAGAACAAAATTTTGTTGATTAAACAAAAATTTGGTTGACGTTATTTCAACCGAATAATTTTGTTGGTTTTGACAAAATTTTTTCTTAAATTAGCAAAATATTTCGCTGAATTAACAAAAATTTTGTTGATTCAGCAAAAATATTTCTTTGAAACAGAGCCAACCAAAGTTTTGTTGAATCTACAAAACATTTTTTCAGTGTTTAAACATATATAAGTAATAATAAGATGTGATATATAAATATACATGTAAGTGTTTCAGCAAAATATTAATCGAAAAATGAAACTAATTTTCTTAAATAATACTTTAAAATTATACAAAACGGATAAAAAGAAATTCCCGAATATAAATGCCAGATCATATACACTGTAAATAACAGCTATATGGCATCCAGACAGTAAATACAAAATGAGTCAAAAGTCATGAAATCAGTGAATAAATCAGTATAGACTTACTATAGACTCGTCAATAATTGCTTCTGTAATAGTAAACTTCACTAAATTATGAATAATTCTGACCTGCAGAAACAAAATGTAATTTTATGCAAAATGTGGACGTGATGACAATTCAAAAAGCGTTTTATTAGATAGCAAGAAAGAGAATTGCGATTTGCATTCCGATTATAATGCAAGTTCAAAATATTTTGAAATTGTTCCTCGTTATTATAGGAGCGGAATTCATTGCATATTTTTCGTTTAAATATATTTAAATGTTTGAGCTTGAATGTATACAGTATTCTGTTTAAACTACAGGGTGCTAACAGATTTATCTTAAAATTTATAATAATTAAATTTATCTAAAGATCATATTTTCAAATTCCTGACCGACACAATGTTTTAGAGGTACTGACTAGCTAATAGTTTGAATGGTTCTTCTAAGCTTAGTGCAACAGTAATGTAAACCTGCTTTATCTAAATAATTTATGCATTTTAAATGTTTTAATTTAGTACTAAATTTCTTCAATAGCCACTTTTCTCGATTGAAATAAACATTCTCGTAACAGTATTTAATGAAGTTGTTTTAAGTGGATGATTTTACGGGCTTGAATATACATTGAAGAGCGAGTGAATTAGGGATACCTGTCTAGTATCGCGTAGCACCATCTTGTGCCTTGATGACGGCTACGGTTCATCTTGGCATATACTATACAAGACACTGGATGCGATGGGAAGCCTTATATATGAACGACTTCTGAACAACCTCCCACAATTAACTAAGTTCAGATGGAAGGTGGATGAAGCCTATAACATCTCTCTCAATTGCATCTCAGATGTGCTCGATGGGATTGAGGTCAGATGACGTGGTTTACGCGGTACACGTACTCTGCCATTGGTATGCACCAAAGTGAATCTCGACTCATCACTTCAGGCAACATTTTTACATCTCGAGGGTCCATTGTCGATATTCCCGTACCAATGCTAATCGTCGCACCCTGTTTTGTGCAGTCAGCAGAGGTACCCTCGTAGGATGGTAACTCTTGTACCCCATTGAGAGGACACTGTTTTGTAGGGTGCAGCAGCTTACACTTCACTGCGCACCAGCGTTAAATTGATGGGTGATCTGTTTAACCCTTTAACGCGCAGTGTTCCCGCTCTGGAAACACCAAACTCTGACGTTTTGACTGTTACCAGTCACGAAGAATAGATTTGATTTCTATAAAAATAGTTGCGGGTGACAGAGCTCCACGAGAATCCTTTACTTTTTAGCACGTCATTTCCCGTCAAAAAATGGTCACGATTATTTTTAACAGCACTGACATCTGCTGAAAAATGAAAGAATGCGAGAACAGCTGGATAGATTGCTCAATGCTGAAAAAAGGGCAGCCGTTGCCATCTCTCGACTTAACTACCAGCAAGATGGCGGACGATCGAAACGTTCATCGCGTGCCACAGATCTAGAGACGTTTTTTTTTGACGACAGCTGGCTGTGCGCCGCGCACACTAAATTAGTATTTAAAACGATATTAACATAAATTATAGTCCCATTTTATGTAGTACCATGACGATGCACGGCATTATATGAATTTTGTCCATGTTAAAATCTGCAACGATGTTATAAAAGAACCCATTTCGGATTCTGTTCCAATATTCTAGGCTTCGGCTTCTCATTAAACTCTAACTTTAAGCATTGTCTGCATATGGCCATATTTTTTGCTACTCGGTTCAGGTTTGCAACCTTGCATACTTAAAGTAAATAAAGATAAAATAGAAAAAAAATGTTAATATTGATGAGTTTCCTGTTTTAACGGATCTGGAAAATTGTTAATGTCCCTAACCAGTAATTTCTAGTTATTGCATAAAAGCTAAGTTATGAAAGTGCTTTTTCGTGCCAATATAAATCCAATGAATAAAACAAAAAGAAAGCAGCGGATGTCGTAAACAAAGAAAGTAAAACAATACGAAATTGAATTTAACATTCTATGAATATTAAAAAATTTACAAAAATCAGAAAATGTTATTACGATAAATTTGATTATGCAAACTTTATTTAAATGTTTATTATTTTTTTTTTTTTGTGGTTAGGTTGGAATACTGTTTTGCTTGCGCTTCTGTGGAAGGAGATTCCTTGACTTTTGCTAATTCTTAACCCAGTTCCGTCCAGAGCATTGCAATCACGTTTTCGAAATTTTGCCCTTGTCTTGCTCTCGAATAATGAATTTCCGACATCAGTTGTATGAATGACTGATAGTATTTCCTTTAAAAATAAATAGTGGAAATTTCGCATGTGTAACTTTGGAGCATTAAAGCATTTTGTGGAAATAGAAGATTTAATGCTCGCCTGAATAGAAGATAAAATTGAATAACGCTTAACCCTTTAAGGCGCAGTGTTCCCGCTCTGGGAACACCAAACTCTGACGTTTAGACTGTTGCCAGTCACGAAGAATAGATTTGATTTCTATAAAAATAGTTGCCGGTGACATAGCTCCACAAAAATCTTTTACTTTTTAGCACGTCATTTCCCGTAAAAAAATTGTCACGGTTATTTTTAACAGCACTGACATCTGCTGAAAAATGGAAGAATGCGAGAACAGCTGGATAGATTGCCCAATGCTGAAAAAAGGGCAGCCGTTGCCATCGCTCGACTTAACTACCAGCAAGATGGCGGACGATCGAAACGTTCATCGCGTGACACAGTTCTAGAGGCCCATTTTTTGACGACAGCTGGCTGTGCCCCGCCATCTTGCTGGTAGTTAAGTCGATGTAAAACTTTAAAGTGTTATACCCAACTTCATACATTCTCTTTTAACACATTAAACAGTTCCTTCTTAAAAACAAATTTAGTATTTTTGAAATGTCGATTTTTTTTTTTAAAGTTAACAATATTTATGTATTTCTGCAAGGTACTCTGTGCTCACGGAACCTTCATGTTAAGGAAAAACTGAAAATGCACTTTTTAGTTGAGATTTGAAAGCAATGAATGGGATACAATTTTCATTTAACGAGATTTTGATGTCTATATTGACTTGCATTAAAGCTGACTTATTCCGGTTCACAAACGGTAAAAGGCAGCTTTTTAGAGTCATTCGAAATCACAAACACTTTGTTTGAAGAGTGCTGATTATTTTTTCCGTTTAGTTAGCAGCATTTATGAGAATATGCCCAAACAAGTGAACTGTTTTTTAATAGCATGACTTAGGTTTAGGCAGAAAATGCAATGACCATGATGGTTTTATAGAAAATTATTTTCACATAACATTTTTTTCCCCGACTTTGAATAATCATTTTCTGAAATATATTTAAAAGCTGACCATTTCAAGCGAAAATAAGACCCCGCCCCCACCCCGGTGGTATTTGCATTTAAGTCCATAAAAAGAACATATTGGTTTTTAGTATTAAACTAGAAAATTATTTTATTAGTCCACTTTAAATTCAAGTCATTGATGTTTGAAGTTCTTTCAAAATTTTTTAAAAAATCAAACACAAAGCACAACCATAACTGTCTACCGATAATATCAACCACAAAACTGATTTCTGGATGTAGGGTTGAAAAAAAAAAATCTGCTTTGGTTCTACAGAATTGTTTCTGCACGATGCTTCGCGGAGCACTGAGGTGCTTCCTCGAATATTATTACACGCTCTATGAAAGACAAAGGGTGTACACAATTACCACACATGTTAATTTCTGACTTGTTTAAAATGAAATTTTCTTTAAAAACATGTCCCCAATGCTTCTAGGCGATATCGAATGATTTGCTGTGCTTCTTCTAGTTGTACTTCAAGCTGTAATATGTAAATCTTCATCCAACATTTTTTGCAATTTGTTGTCCTCAAATTTTTGTCGGATGGTGTTTGTCTTTCTTATCACAATCATTATTTTTATAGTGTTGGAATTATTCTTTAAAAACCGTTTTCGATGGAGCGGGCATGCTATATGCTTCACGAATAATACGATGTTTCAACAAGCTTTCTCCAAAATTTAATTAATGAATTAAAATTTCTGCAAATGTTCTTTTTTAAAATTTGGCATCTTTTCTGTAATAAAAAAGATAGGCTGCTGTTTGTGACACGCTCTACTGTTATCTTATTTTTGTAGGGAAACGTCATATCTATCAGGCGGAGAGGCGAAAAAAATCAGCCATTTTTATTTACTACATTTGAACGTAACGTCATCTATGTGTGTAGGTCGGAAATTAAACATTACGGCTAAAAAAAAAAGTAGTATTTCAAAGACAATCCATCGACAGCTGAAGCCGATCACCAGGAAATTGCGAGACTTAGTGGATCACTTACTAAAGACGTATAAATCTGTCAGCAGAAAAGGAGAGAAAGACAGATTTTAAATCATGCCAAACAGATCAATTATGAAACAGTTTCCAAGGCTACTATCGTTTTAGAACATGCATAATTGCACAAAAATTTATTAAAACAATCTCACTAAGTCACTTTTTTAAATCACCGCCATTAGAGCTTAGTTTCCTTTTATGAATTTGCCGTTTGATCTGTTATATTCTTAGCTTTAATCTATACTACACTCATGTCCATAAATTAAGGATAATGAAGTTCAGGCAAAGAAAGAGAAAGAAGCAAATCAAATTTGACTTATTTGTAAAGTCTATTTATTAAACAAAAAGTAAAGAGCAAAAAAGATGCTATATGTTTGACATAATTATCAAAAATTGCAAGTTTTACTCCCTTGACCAAATTTCAAAAAAGAACCTATTTACAAAAAACAGTATAACATGGTTAGTAGGATGGTTAATAGGGAGTATGTCTCCCGGACGATGCAATGCAGGCCTGACAACGCCTAGGCATGCTGAGTATCAAATGATCAATCTGATCTTGGGGAATATTACACCACTCATCAAGCAATGCACTCCGATGTTCCGGTAGACAGGTGGGAGGGGGTTAACGGGCTGCAATTCGTCGGCCAAGCATATCCCACACATGCTCTATTGGATTCAATTCCGGTGAGTTTGCTGGCCAATGCATACGGGTGATATCCTCCGATTGAAGGCATTCGTCTACAATGTTTGCACTTTGAGGACGGACGTTGTCATCCATAAACACAAATTCAGCACCCATGGCGCCCCGAAACAAACGTACAAGTTGTTCCAGAATGACATCCCGACAGATGTGGCCTGTCATCGTTACACTCTGAACATGCAGGTCAGTTCTGGAACCAATAATAATTCCTCCCCAAACGAGCCATCCTGCACCACCGTAACGGTGTCTTTCAATGGTGTTCTCTTGGTGGTAACGGGTACCTGGCGCTCTCCAGATGAATGTCCGGCGAGAATCAGACACCAAACTAAACCTGGACTCGTCGGAAAACATCACACAAGACCACTGTTGCGGTGTCCACAATGCATGCTCTCTACTCCAGGTTAATCGCAGGCGACAGTGAGTTGCGGTAAGTGGAACACATCTGACAGGCCTACGAGCATATAGACCAATGTGCCCTAAGCGTCTGTACACGGTCTGCCTTGAAACTGTCGTACCGGTAGCTGAAGAGAGCTGACGAGACAGGTCTGATGCTGTACTCCGTCTGTTTCTTTTGGCAGTAACTGCCAAATAGCGGTCCTCATTCGGCGTTGTAACTCGGGGGCGACCTGTGCTGTAACGTCTACTCACATTACCATCATCCTGGAATCGTTGCCAAAGCCTGGAGATGACACTCTGGGCGATTCCAAGTTCCTCGGATACTTCCAGCTGGGTACGTCCACATTCCAGTCGTCCGATAATTCTGCCACGTAAAACATCATCCAAATGCCTCCTTTGTGCAATAACAAGGCGGTTTTTGCCCTGAGAGGCTTTCACAGCGCTTGTGAACAATTTTACTTCTTTGCCACCATTCCTTATATACCCCCTCTCTTACACTCTCGTCATTGTGACGTACCATCCACGCCATCTGGTGGTTTCCTGTAATTTGCATATTCTTCTTCAAGATGTGTGTGATCATTCCACAGGTGAAATTTTTATTTTAGAGATCAATTTCTGTGTGATTCTGAATTATCCTTAATTTATGGACATGAGTGTAAAATGAATAGCCCGTGTGAGAAATAACCAAAACTGTTTCATATGTTGGTTAATCAGTTGGTTAATCATAGACAATTAAGTTCTAATTTATTTACAATACGGTTTTGTGGAATCGCATCCAATTCACATGGTATTACCAAGCAAAAACCAATTTTGGAAGCTTAGTTTTAGCGTTAAATTTGGCAATATATCTGAAAATGTCGCCAAACCTTTCGAGATTCTCGGAATAACCATAAAAAAGCTGTAGCACCATTAATGTAAAGGAACTACAAATGTTATTTACGTGAAGAGTAAGGCGTTATAAACGTCTATACACTTGTTAGATTGTGTTTAAAGTGCATTATTGCCCCTAAGTTGCGCTAGACCGTACTATAACGGAGTATTTTTGTAGTGAGCAGAATTCTAAATATCAGGTATACTCTTTTTTGACGCAGCTGGCTGTGCCGGCACAGCCAGCTGTCGTCAAAAAAGGGTCTCTAGATCTGTGGCACGCGATGAACGTTTCGATCGTCCGCCATCTTGCTGGTAGTTAAGTCGAGCGATGGCAACGGCTGCCCTTTTTTCAGCATTGGGAAAGGGTTGCGCCTCAAAATGTTAAGAGATCGACAAAATTTCACAATTTTCTGATGACCGTTTCGGCTGTTGACAGTTTTGAAATAGAGACTTTTTATATACATCTTGTACTTAAAAGGCATGCGAAAACTCGGTATGATGGGAATCAGCCATGCAAAACCGTAAACAGAATTCCACTCCTGCATTAGCCAGACACTTTTTTTATCCCCCCAAAAAAGAACGCGATGTCAAGACAGTGATGAAGCTTTATGCTATTATTTAACGGAATAGTAATCGCGCATGCATTCATCAACAAAAGAAAGAAATGTAGACTGATAAATAATGCATTACATTTGTCTGGTTTTCATTGTTGAGGTGTCATACATGGTCTTAAACAGATTACGTGAGAGTGCCAAGGGAGCAATTATTTCGAAAAATAGTGCTTAATGCTACCCTGAAAAACTGAGAGTATGCATTATATAGAATATGTTTCATGCGTATTTACAATTACGCATGTTAAGTTGCAAAATAAAACACATGTATGTAGCCCGACACCTATTTTTGGAAAAGGTATTTTACATCATACTTGTTTGGTTTATTTTCCATTTATTGTTCATTTAAAATACTTTAATGCAAGGATTACGTTCCTTCATGACGGTCCTGTGTAAAGCAACATTCCCCCCCCCCCAATGTCTTTGCAAGTATCAGTTATACTCTGTTAGAAAACTGGGTGAACTAGGTGAACTGAGTGAAATTTTTTTTTTCGGTAGTCATAAACGTGGCGTCATAAATTAAAAACTGCTTGAGAATGATAAACTCTCTTGAGAAATTTATGTGATATGAAAATAAATTCGCAGTCTATGTGATAGCTTCTAGATTAATCAGTTTGATATTTTTCACGAGATTAAAAAAAAAAAATAAAATAAAATTATTTTCTTCTGCGGAAGCATAGAGGATTTAAATATTAAAATTGAGCATTCCCCATCAATTGTTTTTAATTTTAGGTATAATCTTTTATTTGCTTTAGTTTGGCAACAAGTCAAGCTTGGGTATGCAAATGAAATTTGCTATTAGCACCCTGTACTTAAAATAGAGGTTGCGACAAAAAAAAAAAAAAAAAAGAACCTCGGAGAAAGTTAATGCATCATAGAATAGATGTTAAATATTTTTTAAAATTGTGTGCATTTATTTTTTCCCACCACTAAATACAAAATATTTCATAATATATCTCTTAAGTTACGTATTCTTTTTTAGAACTTTCGGGAAAAAGAATGTAATACAGCCCGCTTCACCACATAAAGAGTTTAAATGAAACCGATATCGTTGTCGGTCATTATCAAGCTTATAAAAAGAATTAGAGAAATTTGAATAAAACTTGCCCTAGTTATACCGAAAGTGGTCGCCTTTTGACGAATTTCCTCTTTCCTTAAAGTTTCTGTGGAATCCCAAATGCATATCCGTTGTCGCGTTGACAGATATTCCGCATTAACCAATTTAATGCAATATTATTTGCCATAAAACTCGAGCTTGAAAAATGACCCGCTATTGACCGGTTTTCTCATTACACAGGGCCAGCCTTAGACAGAGTTTACTAAAAATATTTTGCTCTCTCTCTGGAGGGTGTTGAATAAAAATCTTTAATTTCCACATACGCCCTTTTGAACTTTTCGAAATCGAATGATCGTGCCCATGATTATCAGAAGTACATGTGTTGAGTCCACATCAAATTATTTACATCCCCACTAAAGTCCCTTGCCACCCTTTTGACGGCGGAACGTCTTCTACAATCTTAAAAGTGATGTCTAGGTATAGTAAAGCAGCCATGCGCTACTAAATAAAGTCATCTACGGCGCTACCTGGCGGAAAACTCCGGAGTTAGCATTCCCATCTCGAAAACGGAACGAGTTAGGGAAAAATGTGATTTGCAAAGTTGTAGAGCACCATCAATTTATTCAGAAAACGAGCACATAATGAGCACATTAATGTTAAAAATTGAAGACGTAAAAACGTATTAGTGATGCTTCTGAAAGCGTGTCGCAGCGGAAAATGCAGACAAGAGTCCAGATGTGTAGTGCTGTTGACCGAAAACGCTATTAGCAGGAAGTATAAATGAGATCACTGAAAAAAATGTTTTGTTGAATCAAAAAAAATTTTGTTAAATTAACAAAATTATCCAGTTGAAATATAACCAATGAAATTTTTGCTAAATTAATAAAATAATTTTGTTAAAATAATTTAGTTATTTTAAAAAAACTTTTTTCCAGTTTAACCAAAGAATTTTGTTAAAATAAACAAACGTTTTGTGAATTTAACCAAACTATCTGCTTAAATGATTTATTTGGTTAAAATCAACCGAATTACTTATTTGAATCAACAAAATTTATTTGTTTGCTGGTACGTTCATGGCTCACTTAAAAAAATTATTTTGTAGATATTACTGAGTTTTTTCACCCACAAGCAGTTGGTTGAAAGTTTCAGAGGTAAAACTAATCCATTATCTATTCATCGAAATTTACATTTTTATTTTAGTGTTTTTATGTAACTACAAGATTAATTTGATCAACTTCAACGTCATTTCCGCAAACTTTAAGACAATCAGATTATTCAAAACTCATGATGAGTGTGTTTTTCTTTTATTTAGTGACATTTAAAATAATTTAATGCCAAAATTTGGGTAAATATTTTGCAACCCGTAAAAATAATTAAAATAAGAAACAGTTTACGGGTTTAATATCGATAAATCACAGGACTTTTTTAAGATAAAAAAAGCCGATAGGTAGCGTTTTGTACACAAGGGAAAGAAAAGACACGCAAGTAACAAAAATAATTTTACCAAATCATCTGTTATAGCAATAGGTGTTCAACATGTCCACCACCACTAGTGATGACACATTGCAGGCGCGTCAAAAATCCAGCAACGGCTTAGAGCAGCATGTCCCTCTGTATGCATGGGAGCTCTCGGAGGACTGTATCTTCCAATTCCGTCAGATTGGATGGAAGGAATCGATACACGCAGGATTTTAATATTTCCATAGCCAAAAGTCTGCTGGTGTCAGATCTGGAGACCGAGGAGGGCATGGAAGCTTACAACGCCTTCTAATGATTCTCTGTTCCCGAAACGTCTGTATCAGGAATTCCTTAACTGGAGTAGTAGTGGGACTTGTTGCTTCATATTCCATAAACATAACAGTAGAAAGTGCATATTTTCACGCAAACATGGAACAATTTTTTGCGCATTCAGCGCCATCTATCGGTTGTCTTTGAATTTTTTTCTTATCTTAAAAAAATTTCGTGACCTATCAAACCTGCAAACTGTTTTCTATTTTGATTATTTTCTCGAGTTTTATGAATTTTAAAAGTTTTTACGGACTCATATATATATATATATATATATATAAAGTTCATGTTTTTTGCTATCATTTATGTACATATAAATGATAGCAAAAAACAGAATTAAGTCTATAAAAACTAGCTAGAATTAGTTACTTTTTGCATTCGGTTGGCATATTTGCTGTGTTTTAACGCATTTTACAAAATAATTGTTATTTACAAATAAAACCTATTTTCGGGTATTTGTATAACACCTAGGTAATACAAATTATTTAATTTCAAATGATTTAAGTGGTTCTTCTTGGGTAAGTCTGTAAAATTTTATGTTAAAAATGGTGATTTCTTTTATAGATTTAAAAAAAATAAATACTAAGACATGCTTTTGCCGATGATTTCAAATATTAAATATTAGTACATTTAAATAGTTTCTTCATTACGAATAAAAACAGTTTTAAATTTATAATTAAAAAGAATTATGAAAACGTATATCTTCCAAGCATTAAAAAAAAGTAACGAAAAGTGTGAAAATAATCCAGAATTCCAAGTGTTAAACCAAATTTTCTTTGACATTAACTATAGAGTTATGAAAAAAATTCTAAAATGTAATTTCTCTGATTACATATATTTGTTCTTTTTATATGTAATTGACTTGACCTACTTTACATCGGCTGTTTTTTTTTAACACAAAGCGTTCTAAAAAATTTACATATTTGTAAACAATTTAATCCGAGCACTTCAAAGATATTATTACCCATGAAAATACCTGCCGAATTTAGGAACTGCAGACACGGATATATAGACGGAGGATATATATTTTTATTTACTATGAACTCTTTCAGAATTGCAAATCCCAACTCTAAAAGTAATAGAAGGTGTCAGAAAGTTTGCTGGGGTATTAAAGATAATAAGAACAGAAAATATACGTGATATTATTTACGGCAGAAACATAAGCATTATTGAGTTTTATGAAAGGAGGCTTTAAAGTCTAAAAAAACTATAAAAGATGTTATATGCCATTCAAGTAGTATGGAAGAACGTATTTACGTACCATCTACTTTTCAAAGGCAAATATATTTTTACTGCATAGGTGGGAGGGGCAACTGTGGGGCAGTTTTCGCTTGTTTTATAATAATCCTCCCCCCTTTTAATTAAAACTAAAAATTAAATATAGAACAATATTTTGGCAATTTTAAAATTTCATTGTAATTTTTACAGAATTTAGCCTTATTTTACTCTTTGAAAAAAAAAAAGTTTATTTATTGAAGGTACTAAAGTTGTTAGGGGGCACAATGGGACAGGGATTGGGGTAGAGTGAGATAATGAGTAAGTCACATACAAAAACATCTACATATCATAACAACATATTATTATTATTATATTAGCTACATTCAGGTTGAGATATTCAACACAAAAGATATTGGAAGCAGTTTTCAAATGACACGACTTAACTATGAAACGATGAAACACATTTAAACATTGCACATTTCCTTGATGGATAATGTTTGATAAATAGAAAATAATAAAATAACATAAACAGTAACGAATAGCAAAATGCTTTCTAAATTTAATTTTATGACGCATAAAACGGGAAGTCTATTGCAAATGATAATTGTGCCATTGTTTTTTCGGTCACTCCACATGCTATAGGTTTGCATACGGAGGGGCGCTGTCCTACTATATTCCCCCAAGAAGTATTTTCAAATCCAAACTAAAAAGTTGTACAAAATTTATCAATAGAATAAAGGACATTACATCCATGCAATCAAGAAAGTTTAGGCTTTAAATTAAAGCAATGATATTGATTATTGGATGATGGATAATGATAATTTACTGTTCGAATCCGGAAAAAGTGAAACTTTTCCGGTTTTTCCAGCAGTGATAGTAGAAACAAAAATGGTTGCAACTTTCCTAGAAGATGAATTGGGACAGTGACTAGCTTCCACGGTGTTGCAAGACAGGTTAACTAAATTATTGCATATTTTTCTAATTCTTGAGCATTTGAATCATAAGAAAAAAAAAAAAAACTACTGGCCCACTGTGTACCCCTTTCCCCTATATTGCAGCGCATCGCCTTGAAACAACCAAAAAATATTTGAAATGTTAGTCTACCTGTAAGTATTAACAAACACAGGGCCCGACTGGAGCTTTCGGAGGCCCTAGGCCTAACTTTTGGGGCCCCCTATACTGTTATATCTTGTTGACACAAATAATGAAAGGGTACAAAGATTTGTTCGCAATGGCGTATATAAAAGAGGGAGGGAGTTGGGATTCAAATCCCCACAGTCTAAAAATTTTTAATTTAAAGTCCATAAATTTTTTTAATGCACGCAAATTATGTTCAAACGGCGACAAGTTGATGAATCCGTTGTAGAATGCTTTTGACCTCGACATGACGTTTCTTCTGTCCCTGAATATAGTGTAAACATTTTTGCACAACGGCACGGTATGTGTTGTACAAGTGCATATCTTTATTGTCATTAATATTTTCATGCTAATTTTTTAAGAATAGAATTTACTCTACTTTAATAACTCTGAGGGCCCTTAAAACATAGGGGGTCCTACGCCGAGGCCTAGTTAGTCTGTGAGCTAATCAGTTTCTGAATACACGTACAGTTATCCAATTAGAGCCTGACTTTTTTCACCACCTTCTCCAATTTATGTTGATGCAAGAAATGATAAATAAATTTCCGATACTTGTGGGGTCTCAAGCATGTACTTCGTTTTCTTAAAAATATGAATAAAACAGTGAAAAATTTGCATTTTATTATTGTTATCACTGAGTATTTTGTGTAAATCAGATTTATTATTTGAGAAATTAAAATCGGAAAATAAATTAATGTTTAAATATTTTTGCAGCCAACAAATTTCGAGACCGTCTAAAAGTAGGACACCGGCAGTTAATGGATTAACTAGTAAACAGAATTTTCATTTCTACAAGAAAATTTCGTGTAGTGCCGCGAAGATTTTTCTAGAGTTAAATTCACACAAATAAAATTTTAACAAGTTTTTAATTACAAACAAGTTGTGGCTACCCAAAATATTCACGTTTCTTATATTTTAAATGAAAGATTTCCTAGATAGCTGTTTTTCCTTAAGAAAGATATGCGAAAGAAAGGTAGAGTAACTAGCCCCCTTCCTTGGAGGGCGAATTTCCAAATGTCTTGAAATTAATCTTTAGGTTTTCATGCGTGCTACATTTTCCTAGAAAGAATTTTGTAAATTTCTCTGAGAGGGATGTATGAAAAGATCGTTTAGATACCGTATCCCTAATGGGTTACGAATTTTTGAAAACCTTCTCTTATTTACTATCTGCGTAACAAATATTACTTGCAGACCAAATTTGGTTCTATCATCTCCAATAATTTCGATTTGGCGAAATATTAACAGACCAAATAACGAAATTAACTTTTAGATCCCGTAATATTTTACAATTTGCTCAAGAGTGAATATGTAGCAAAAAACGAGAAGATCACGAAACTGAGTTGGTGAAAACAGGGGAAGGCGCACGGAACAGCATCCAAATAAAACATCGAAAACATTTTGCATTGCCTGCGGCAGGAGTCTAGTTCGTTGGAAATAATGAAAAGAGCAATTTCTGAAATCCGACACTGATAGGGAAAGAAACATTTAACGCCAAATTTTACCGTAGAGCAAATCATGGGAACTTTGGATGGAAGAGCTATTTCCTCACATTTCCACTTCTAATAACCTTAAACATGAAGAGGACATACGTATCCTTCAATAACATGATGGTCAATAATATGATGACCAATAAAACTGATTGCTATATTTTGCACTAGGTACATATGTTTCTGCGTATTTTTCTAAAAGTATCAAATACCTAATCAAATCAAACTATACTTGTTTTATTCACCTTCCTTTAATAAAACCAAGGCGCTTCTATACATATTAGGTGATGCGTAAATATCAGTACAACTTTTAGGTGGTTAATTATTAAGGGATAACTTGCATTAAATTTTTGAAAAGTTAGCACAGTGAAGAAAAATCGTTCCAGGAACATTCCTTGGGAATAATGGAATAGCTTAGGTGCCCTAGAATTCCAAGAAACGTTATATGAAAATACTGGAAACCGTACTGAACAGTTTGGTGACGAGATTGATTGTTCAGTTCCTGGTAATTTCATGGAAAGATCCTTGGAATTCCAATGCCCCTCAGCTGCTCATTACTTTTAAGGAACGTTCCCGGATTTTATTTTTGCAGTGAGCACTTTAACGGCTATCGAAGCCAACTTTTTGAGTATCGAATTAACGTTGAACGAAGCTAACTCTTGTATTAGCTTGCCCACCTCTGAACGTTTTTTGTTAGAGAATAACATGTCTATAATGATCAGCAATAGATGGTGTTACAGGCTATGTGCGTGTCGTGGGATCGTTTTGGATTGTTGCAGACATTCTAGAAGCGGAATAGATTTGCCCCTCTATTCGCCAGATTTAATTACTGTAAAAGTTTACAGCAGGTATGGGCAACCTTTGAAAAGTTTCGGTCCAAACATTAGGGTATTAGCAAAGTCGCGGGCCAAACTTAAGGATGTTAGCGAAGTTGTGCCGTATAATATTTGTATGGGATTTTGAATGGTTTGTATGGGTTTTATAAGGGGTTTTGATATGTTCCGCTGGCCGGATCAAAAGCCCTGGCGAGCCACATCCGGCCCGCGAGCCGGAGGTTGCCCATATGTGGTTTACAGTCCTGTTCCAAGCACAGTGCAGGAAACGGTGCACTTCTCTCGTTTGCCGTTCTTGCTTTATACATATTTCAAAAAGACATTAAATATAGTACGCATTAAATAGAAATGCACATGGCAGAAAAGTCTTTTGGAAAATTATATCTCTGGTATAGATAAATACTGAAACTCTATTATCAATTTTAGTCAATGCGCTCGACAATTATCTATTTTGCAAAACTCTCTGTAGCACTCATTCAACGAAATATTCACTGAATCATTCATTTTAAGCATTTACCTGCCATAATTAATGCGAATAACGCTGCAAGACAAATGATTCGCTCAACAGCGAGCCGTACACATTGTTTAATGAAATAAGTGTAACATTTGATTAAAAATGCATAATAATCTGAGCGGGATTTAGTTGAATTGTCAGAAATAAGTGATGTCGACTGCGAATTTTGCTTCGTCTGATAGGGATAAATGCACTTTTAAGCCCACTGAAATTAATTACAATTTAAAAGGAATTAGGTTAGAAATATATTGTTGCGTTAAGAATTTTTTTGGCTATTTATTTAACTAACACTTAACCGTTTATGTTGAATGATTATTTAATATTTTTTCCTTTCTTTTGCTTTAAAAAATCTTATAATCTTTGAATGGATTGGACTTTGTAATGGAAAAAAAAGTGTTATAATTTATGGGTCAGATACAAACAAGCGTTAAATTATTGTTTAATTTTGAATACTTTAAAATGTGATAAATTACACCCATCGCATGCGCGTAATCACTAGCTTTATGCATTTAATTTTAAAGCTTGTCTAATATTGTTACACATTTCCTGTATATTAGATGCAATTTTGTTTCAGAATCAGTGTATGCTGTTCCTAAGCCTAACTGACAGATTCACCTCTTTTTAGCCTGCAATACTGTTATGCATCTTAGAAAATGCAGGAAACAGTTAATTTTCATTTTAAAAATACTGCTATATTTTGAAACAGACGCTATAAGACGGACTGAGTACCCTACCAATAAAATGTGAAAAATATGATTTCATGATTTCATAGCTGTCCGAGTTTTACATTTTCACTGAATTGAATTATTGATAATACTATTTCAGAAAAAAAACCCTAACTGATACCATTTCAGTTGATTCTTAAGTAAGATGGCTTCCTGAATTCAAATATGACCCCCATTTTACACTATTCAGTAATTTTATGGAAATGAATTTGATTTGGAGGATCGGGGAAATTATTATTTTAACCATTAAATGTCTTCTGAAGGTCTGCGTAGGTGAAAGGTTCTAAAACAAGAACATTAGTGGCCCGTTAAGTTAAAAAAATTAATAAAAATAATCGATATTTCTGAATTTTTTTGCTTACTTTTTATAATATTTCAGCTTCTAGCCTCTCACCAAAACACCCCAAATAATAAAAATATATAGTGTTGCAGAATACTCTGCTTGTTTCCTGGCTGTTTTCAAACCCAGTTGGTGTGGAAAGTTCTATTAAAGATTCCACTTGCCAGGATGGAACACAACTTTATTGCTTCTAGAACTTCGTCGAACAATCAGCTGTACAAAATTCACAGGCACTAACAACCAGTAGCTCGTTTATAACAGTCCACTCAGATCAGAGGTTTTCACAAATGCGGTATTTCTCACACAAAATAAAACACTTCCACAGGCAAAATTCAGTGGAAATATACGAGGGATAACACTAACACTCTCTCAAGACTCAACAATGTAAAATTTACACACAGCACTTAAAAATCTGTTTCGAAAAGCAAGCGAAAATAATGCTTCTATAGCGCCAATACAAAGTAAAGCACCGTACACATTGGCAGCTCGATCCACACTGAACTGGGGCCTCTAACATGCTTGTATTTATAGGCGACGCAGAAGAGAGTCTATTTCTCGAAGATTCCACATAAGGCGGGAATTTTGATTACGTTATAGAAGAGAAATATTAGGCTATTATGCATGGTAATGCAGAAAAACTATCTTTAAAGGCCCCATTGGGAGAATCGCGCCAAATGACCAAAATGTCGCCAAGCTTGGCGACTTTTGGCGAAATACTGCCAGATTTGGCCCAAAAAATAAGTCCCCAAAAGTGAAGTTACCGAAGGCCTACGACCAATATTTCTCGAGATCTCTAGAACCGCCGTAGAAAAATTAATGGTGTAACCAAAACCTCCGTATCTCCGGTTCTAGTTGACCGATTTTGATGCAGCAAAAAGCAAAATTTAACTATTTGAAGCGTAGAATACGAACTTTGAACTATTTTAAGCCCCAGAATAGCGGGTTGCTCCGAAAATTCGTAACAATAGCTACAATTTTGGCTAAAAGCGGGTGAAGGGAACCAGGTCCTGAATCTCTTGAAAAAAAATTTGGAAGATTCAGTGTAGAAGGTTTTCCCTCGCTGAATAACTGCCACGCTTCGGGTTTTACACAGTATAAACCTCTTGTTTTGTCTCATTTTAAAGCTTATTTACAAGACAAGATTATTTTAATATCAAAATTTGAGAATTAAAAGGTTCAGATGTGAGTGAAGGAAGTGCATTTTAAGTGATACCGATATTGTTTTTTTAAAAGGTCGTCAGTGTTTTGAAGATTACAAGAAAAGGCTTGAAGTACAGTTACTCCCATTCGGAAAGTTGGGGGAGGGGGCAAATGGATATAGCAGCAAGAGAATTGCTCCATTCACGCCTCAAACTTCACAATGCATTGGTTTAGGTGAAGCCAAGTAGCTGTGGTGTAAACAGAATACAGAACCCCAACAATAATGGGGAAAGATAAAAACCACACATTCACGTGTGTTAAAGGATTTTCAGATTTTTTTTATTCAATGCAAACAATCTGAATAATGTAAATTTTACAAAGCAATAAAATGTAATTTTTTTTTTGGGGGGGGGGGGCAAGTAAATTTTGGGTTCGGGCATGTATTATTTTAAGTTACATGCCCGACCGTGCATGCAAATTTTGCATATTTTTCTGCTCCTGTCTATATATATATATATATATATATATATATATATATATTTCAGAGCAGTGTAATCCGATTTTTTTTCAGGATAATACAAGTAGTGACTGCGATACCAGTACACCGGTTTGTAATTAAATACTGTAATGGTTTTTATTTTTATTTTTTAAATTTTCCTATGCTATCTATTATTATTTTATTTCTCTTACCCATAGTAATATCGGTATTCTTGTACAACCTTTAAAAATACGGTATACCGGTATTGTATTTCTAGTCCGAAACTGCAAACACTACATACAAGGAAGCATACTTAATATGAAAATTTGAACCGATGTTTTAGCTTCTGACAGTTGAGTTGATCGATAATAGCGGATATGACAATATTTGTGTCATTAGCCATTTTCATTAATCTGTTGAACTGCATCAACGGTTGAAGGGCGTGAAAATATTTTTGAATCGGCTAGGATGAAAGCAATATTAAATTTTAATTGGAAGGGAAGTCAAATATCTACTGTACTGTTAATTAATTTAGTGTTATTTTTGCATTTATATCGTTTTGGTATAATTTTAGTATGCATTTGATTTCTTAATATGGTATCAGACCCGTTTATTGCAGAATCTTCTTGCATTCATTGTATTTAAGGAATATTAGTAATTTCATCGATGGCGAAGAGCAATAACAACAAAACTATTCATTAAATTTGAGCTTGTTGCTACATTTTAAAAGATTTTATGTTCGGCTCCCCATATCAATATGAATAGGCACCTCCCCCCTTCCTTCTTTGCATTTTTATCAGGATATGGATACTTCCCAGCTTACTTATTTCTTTGTAAAATTAAAAATGCAAAACAAGGGGAGGCAGAGGTGATCTTACACAATCATGACTTTAATTCTACTTTAATTGTTACTTGAAATTTAAAAAAATCCAGTTTTTCATCCTCTGAATGTTGGATTAAACAAGTTTTGTCTACTCATTAGTACTACTTCTTTTTAATAAAATCATACTTTTTTTTAAGGCATAGACATTGCTTAAGGGAAAATAACGTTTTATTTTGCATAAAATTCAAACAAATAAAATTTCAACAGCTTTTCAGTTACTAACAAGCTGTGCCTGAACATAGGATACATATATTTTTTTACCTTTAGAAGCAAGAATCTTACAGATAGTCTTTTTTCTTTCTTTCAAGGATCGAACTCCCCATTTTCCCTCATCTACCCAACTTGGAAGACGTTTTAGCAATACTCGGAATTTACACGATCGGGGACCGAGCTATAATCCTTAAGTCTTATTCGTGTAAGTAGGGGTAAAATTTCGCATATAAATAAGTGCGTACAAACAAATAATTTTCAATTAGAGCCGGGGACTAAGAAAACAACAATCAAGAAAAAAATATGATCTGCCCGTTGCAACTTTTAGACTGTCCACGACACGAGACTGGGACACGACTGCCTCGCCGCATATCTTCATAGAATCAATGACTTGAGTAGTCTCTTGTGTCCACTCTGCGGTAGAGCTGAGCTGATGGGTGCTGACCACCTTTTTAATTGTCTGGTTCTTCATGATTCTTTTGTTTTTATTTCCGCTACTGGCAAGCTAGAGAACTTATGTCTGTTTCTATGTTTTGCCTTGTGTGTTTTTTTAAATGTGCTTGGCCAAGGATGATGTCTTTAGTACCTGCAGTGGGAAAAAAATGTTAAATAAAATATTTGATAATACATATGCGTTACAATACACATTACATACAATGCATTACAATTTGATAATACATATGCATACATTATTGAAATCGTAAACCGAAGTTATTTTAGAAGACGAATCCACGATATTTGAAAATCGCGTATCTCCGGGTTCTCGCAATTTGGGTTAGCGTTTGTCGAGGTATTACTCCTTTCAAAACGTCCAGAAATCGATTCTTAGGTTTCTGTGAGTACTGTATTTTACAGCAAGAGTTTTATGGCTACCCCCCCCCCTTTTTTTTTGAGATCACACTGGATATGTAAAAGGAACATTTTGGCCTCTTATCCCGCATAGGTTACTAACTTTGGAAAATGCTTTCCACTAAAGCACCTATGTTGAAAAACTTGGATACAGTGGCCTCGCACTTATACACGTTTTAAGGGACCGATTTAAAATCTCGTATAACTGAGTGCCGAGTATAACTGAAAGGGACATATTTTCTCACTCTCTATCTAAAAGACAAAACACGTGAAAAAAATTATGCTTAATATTTTTTTCAGTTAAAAAGAGTAATATCATATTTTGAAATATTTAACGATACAATTTAGTTTAACTTTTAATTCAAAAATAGAATGTACGTATAATTTCATTCTACATAGGGGAAACTTACTAACATTCCTTTATCAAAATGTCATCAATACTGTAGTTTATTTTTGTTTTACGCAGCGCTTGAAATACAACCTTTTAGAACTCATTAAAATATTTTATTGTATTTGAAGTTAAATCATAATTTTAAAGATAACGTCCCGGTTTTTCTAGCGCTCCTGAAGCAGTAGCATAAGATGGGACAGAAAGATCAGTTGCACCACCATCATCTTATTATCATAATATTCACGCGTAAATCATCGAAAACAGTTTCAGTGTCTTATAGTTTCTAGATATTATATTTTCATCAACATTCCCAACATTCGCGTTTTTTTTTTTAACACCGTGTCTTGGAGGACGGCGACAGAGAAAAGTAAACCTGTGTGATTGGATTTGTGAATTGCGTTGTTCATTTTCAAGTATAACCCAGAGAGACAGTACAAAGAGGCACTTATAACTGAGAAACCTACAGCATTATTTTCTTATTCCACGTGACGGGGGCCTTCGGAAATTCGCGCATAGAAGAGAGACGCGTATAACTGAGAGGTCAAACTACATGCCAAATTTTGTATTATTAGCTACAGTCGTTTTGGCTTGTAGAATGATTGACATACGAAAAAAAGACATGATTTTCCGGTAATTCTAATATATTGTATATACATACATACATACACATATAAATATACATCAACTAGAATTTGAATTTATTATATACAGAGCAGTCTTGACTTATGAGAGAGATGCGTTCCAAGATCCCTCGCTTAAGGGAAGTGCGTTGTGAAACAGTGTATATATATATATATATATATAGACTTTTTTTATAAGGTACATTCGCCAAATAACGTCTCCTCTTTGTAAAAAACAAATTTTTAAAATAATATACCAAGTGAAGTAATAAATAAAACATCAGAGTTAAGTTGGAACATTTCTTTATTATTTTGAACAGTCAAAAACTTCTTAACTCTGTTACTTTTTCTACAAAAATAGCTTTAACAAAAAACTAGAAATTCTGAGAATATTTTTTTAGACGTCTAATTACGTCCCGGGGACGATATTGAGATCACAATAATCAGGACGTAAACTTATATTTTATCTAAGTAATTATTAATAATCATAATTATTATATCTAATCAGACTTTTATTAATCATTGGTACAGTTTAAGTAATTTTAATTCTGAAAACAGATTGCACAAATAAAATTTACTCCTGGATTATTAACACAATCCTCATGCATCCATTGGAAACATTTTGTGTATCTTATGCATTTCTCTCCGTTTGTATCTTGAGAAAACCTTTTCTGACATACTGGGCATTCAGCGTCATCGTTGTCACTATCTTTTTCGTCAGTAGGAACTAAGATTGGGTCTTCATCAGACGTGTCTTCGCCAGAAGATTGATTTTTACGTCGCTTTTTGGTTTTCTTTTTGTTGCTTCCTGTCGTATTTTTTCTTTAAATTTCTAACCCTTTTCTTTCATCTCCCCCCTCCCCTCTTCCGCGTCTATTATTTCTTGTTTATGCGGTGAAGCCGTAACTAACATGGCTTTGTCTCGCCTAGTTGACGTTGAAAGTGGCTCAACAACTGGAACAGGTTTATGTCTGCTGGAACTATAAACGGGAAGGAAGGGTTGCTTAACATAGATGATGCCGTTGGTGTTCTTGGTTCAGATGAAGTGACCTAAATACCGTCCCGGGGGCGATTTTAGGCTCATATGAGGGGACGATATTATGAATTTGTCAAGTTTGTGGATATCATCCATTAAACCAAAAGCACATGTCATAACCTAAATAAAATTTTAATCAATTTAAATCTAAGAAATAACAACAAATTTTGTCAAACATTTCATTACAATAACTCAAATACATCCATGTTTAAACAGTACTCATAGTATTTTAATTAAAAACTCACCTTGGACAGTGTTTTCTTATTTTAAATATGTTGCGCAAGGAGATACGTTTCACCGTCAAACTTTTACAATGGCCGACTGACATAACTAACTTTAGATTTGACGTATTAAAACTAGATGGCGTTATTTAGAAAAACATATACGGGGCGTTATTTAGAAAAACATATACGACGGGGACGAAATTAAACTCGGGGACGGAATTTGGCAACTGTACCTTACACATACACAATTATTTTAGACACTTATAAGCACCCTTCAAACAGTTTTAAGCCATTCTCTAAATATAGCATTCCCATTTCTCACTTAAAGTAATGAATAAACAATGTATTAAAAAAGCAGTGTTATTCAACACAATACTGCACTGAACTGTACAATATTGTAAATGCACAAAATAGGGGAAGGTGGCCCAAAATGATAAGGGGAAAACTTACATAAAATAACATAAGCGTTAGATAAAAGTTTGGCCCTTTTGACAATATTTTACACTATAGTTTACATCATAAACATATTTTAATGATATTTTAAACCCAAATTGAGTAATGGAAAAAAGAGAATTTTGAAAAAGAATTCAAAGGATCATTTTACCCTCACCCAAGGGCAAAATGATCCTTCATTTGAAAATGACTGTAAATTGTTTTTTATCGGCAAATTTACAATATGTATAAGTAATTAGTACGACGATACATAATGAAATAAAATAAGTTTTACAATCATACAGTACGAATAATTTATTTTATGAAAATTTTAAAATAAAAAAGTGTCATAAACAATGAAATTGAATATTTCAAAATTAAAATTCAAAAATTATAGTCTACAATAAACGCAGAAATAAATTAAATAACGTAATGGGGAGTCAAGCATTTTAAGAACGTTTGACGGGCTACCATGATGGCTAAGATCCGGTAATGGAGTTTTTTCAGCCGATGGATCATTTTACACGGCTGTATGGCTGCCCACTTTCGGTCCTATTACTGGAACACGCCGAAAAACATAACAAACTAAACAAGTGTAATTCACATCTTAAAACATTCGCTATTCAGTAAACCAAGTCATATTTCGGCACATTAAATATTGTATTTTGGGCCACCTTCCCGTATATAATCAGTACGAGAGAGAAACATCAATACAGTATTGTACGTACAGTATGCAGAAATATTAATAAAAAGCAGCCCTTTACTAATAATACTTTACTGTACGCTACTATTTATTTATACTGTACTGTAATAATAATATTAGGTTGTAACGAAAGTTTCCCGCCACCGCAAACATCGTCAGCACACAGTTCTCGTTGGCGTATTTGCTCATATTTTGTCAAACGATTTTTGGCACTTAAAAGAAAGAGGCTTACTTTATAACACTGTGTTGTGAAATCTGTAAAAAATATAGTTATCATTAAGTATAAGGTGTCTCAAATGGAACTATCACTCTAGAGGATTAGAACCATCATTTACTTCCAGTTGTGTTGCAAAAAGTCAGCTACATAATATCAACGAATTATGAGTACAGCTTTAAGTACTATTGTTGTATCACGTGACACTGTTCAGGTTTGGTACCGAAAGTTCAAAAACAGTTATCTAAGGAGTTAGAAGTTAGTTTTTCAGGCAGATATGGCGGAAAACTTTCGTTACAACCTGATAATTAGTGTAAAGTATGATACAGTACTGTGATAATAACTGTACTATATTGAACAGAATTATTTTGTATTCCTCGCTTTTTCTGGCGCTTCTTTCTATTGGCGAGAAATCTCTTGTTGAGAGCGAGGAATTCGCGTTACCTCTCATATACGTTACTTGTGAACAACTCGCGTAAAATCCAATTCGCGTAACACAAATGGCGTTGTAGCGCGAGCCCACCTGCATGAATACATATACACAGGGTGGTCTTAAACTATATGTCAAAAATGTAAAGGATGGTAGAGGGGACCAAGACGGTTCCGAATCACATAGCAATGTGGGGTCGGAAACGTCGTCTTTGTGTACCTGTTAATAATCACTTTGGAAGAAGTGATCACTTCTTCTAAAGTGTTTATTAACAGGTAGATGGAGACGACGTTTTCGACCACACATTGCTATGTGATTCTGAATCGTCTTGGTCCTCTCTACCAACCTTTACATTTTTGACAAATAGTTTAAGGCCAACCTGTGTGCTTGTGTGTGTATTAATTATTATTTTTTTAACGTTTAATTTATGTTTTCTTATAATTTGTTGATGTCTCTTTTTATATTTGTTATAATGTTGTAAATATATTATTTTCTATTAAAATAAAATTTCCAACGAGGCATCTGAATTCGGGAGCAGACTTTCCCGGGCATGATTATCACTGAATTAATGCATACATATGATTCTTCATTTAATTTACGTTTAAAATTCTTTTTTTTTAATAATGTTGTTGAATTGGATTAAAAATAATGAATCGTTGTATATCGATAAAATTAATTTCATATATCAGTATTTAAAATTATATCATCGTTTAAATTTCAAATAATTAAGCTGCGTTATCACGACAGATACTGTGTTTAACATAAATAATAAACAAACAGATGGTTTTATGATAATAACTCAAAAGTATTTGAAAACAGATTGTTTGTGTATAAAAAAAATGGAAGAAAACGAATTTGGGAACTTAAATTACGGAATACTACAAAAAGTAATTAAATTTATTCAAAAATATTTTGAAAAATACACCCCTAGGGCATAATTAACAGTATTGCCGAATGAAATATTTGAATTAAAACTTTTTCTCGACATTTACTGATCACATTAAAAAATATTTCGGAGAAATTTCTTTAGAGTTTCAATTTTAAAACCGACGTGATCTGTTTCTTAAAAATTGACTTTCATCTTAAGAAAAAGTCAGAAAACTACTGCTTTGGAACCTTTAACAGCTTCGTTTAAAAAGAAGAAAAGTTATATTTCTTCAAGCGTATTAATTTCTTGTCGTCGATTCCTTTTCCTCACTGGTATGCTCTGCAGACATTTGTTACTTCATCATAAAAGAACCAGACGTCTAGCTTCTTCTCAGCAGAGGAAAGAAAAAAAAAACATCAATCATTTTGAATTCTTTTAAAATTTTGAAAATTTCAATTCATTGAATATAGATAATGTTGAATTGCCCTACAAAGTATTTTTACTTAGGAAAAAAAAAGTGTTTGTCTGATTAGAAATGCAGAGATGGATCAAGCGCTAAAAGCATCAAAATACACAAGCCTTTATGCACAGCAAAAATGCGGGATATTAAATACAGATGAGTTCAGTTTAGGTATACTTTACCGAGCAAAATATAACAAAAACTGTTTAAGGATAATCGGATAATACTTAAGGGTCGCTCAACTACGGCAAAGTTTAAAGAAATGTATGGTTTTTCGGATTTTTCAAAATTAATTTTTTATTTTTCTTTTTATTGTGCTCTTTAAATTAAGCATGTGCGACCAAAAGAACCGCTTTAGAGGAATATTTTACTTCATACTCTTAGAAGAATACAATATTTAACTGTTAAATTTTTTCTTTTGTTTTCCTGATAAATCTTGATCGCACTCTGTTTGCAGGCATTCGAAAAAATTTGCACTTTTGTTTTGGAACTATTAGGTGAAATCTTGGTTCTCTTTCCTCTTGCAATCAGCGCTACAAAGTTCTTAAAGCTCCCGTTCTATTTGCTTTCATCTCATTGCTCATTAGGCAACAAATTCAGACTATCTGCACTTGACAAACTAAGTCGATACTTGTATTGAGGAGAGCACCTTGCAGGACTTGCTTTTCTTATTTGAAAATTACCATGCATGTTAAAAGAAGAATGACTTTAAGCCATAGAAAATTTTCCATGAAAGATCGTTAATCTGAGGAAGTTTTTAAGGATTCGAGAAAGAGGAGATGGGTTTCCTCTAACTGGTTCCCTTGTAACAGAAAAAAAAATACCTTGTTCTTTTCTCAAATTCTAAGTATCCCATATAATTTTGTTCATTTAGGTTTACTTCAATTTAAGCGGAAAGTTCCATACAAAGCAATATAATATTGTTTTAAAACCGACCACACACATGCCTTAAGTATAGTATATTACAAACGTAAGAGAAATACAACAAAGCCTTATATCTTTAAAGGCGATGAGGGACCTTCAAATATTATTCGAATGCAAAAGACAAATTTTTCCATTTTTTACTCGACAAATAGAATTTATTAACGACCCTCCCGACCCGATTTTCAAAAATAGGGGCTTGACGCTTTAATATATATATACCCTATTTTATAGTTACGCCGATCACTGGCTCACTGGCTCAGAATGCTTTCGGCTCAGCCACATGAAAATAAAACTTTTACTGCCATTTCTACAAAAATATCAAAAAGTCACGCTCAAAAAACCACACCCTTGGTGCCTTTGGTTTGAAAATTTCCACAACTATCTCATTCCATGGATGGTTAATCTCCTAAGAAGGAGAATCTCTGTTGCATCTTTTCAGTGATGGAAGCGAACGAGTTAAACATGGATTCAAGACTAAAATTCAACATCGAGAGGGGAAAAATAAGAATGGGCCGCCTCTGATACAAAGCTGTTGTCATCTTTATCGTCTCTTTGAAACTTTCCGGGATGCTCCGCTGCGTTAACTGAGGCAACGCTAGAAAAAAAGTATTGAGTGATTTGAATACAGAACATGAAGTTTACATTTCTTTGACAGAGGCATCCATGAGAATTCATGAGTGCGGTAATTCTATGAATTATTAGAAACACCAATACATTCACACACAAAAAGAAGGTGCTGTTTAAAGGTTCAAGTTAATAAAGAACTATGCGGGTTATACAACAGATCTATGCGGGTTATACAACGGATCCACCGTTTAGTTGTAAAACGTTCGTCCTTCCCCACAGGCCAGAAAGTGTTAGAATTTGAGTTCAGATAATTTCTCCCACTTTCCTGATGATTTACCTTCTTGAAATATATTTTTAATTATATTTACGTTGAACTTAAATGGGAATACTTGATTATGTGTAAAAGTCCCACACTGACATCGTTACCTTTATTTTGCTTAAAAACGAGGCCTTAAGTTAGTATCAGAATACAGTGAGAGGTATAACTGGCACATATGGATAAATATATTTTTTATATGAAATAATTCATTTAATTCGAATTACTTAGCAAGTTATTTTTAATGAAAGACTATTATAATTTTTTAAATAATTTATATAATAAAAAATCTTTAGCACATAAAATGCGAATTCATAAAGGCAATGTATTTTATCATTATTAGAATATCTATTTTCAAAATGCGAGATTTAAGCGAATAATCAAAAGTACTTCGAAATAATTAAAGCATATTCTATAATACAGTCATGAAGCAGCTGGCTTAATTTATGAACCCTATGTATTGACAATCGAGTTTCTATTTGTAATTAACTTTACTTGTAATGAATCATGAGAGTCTCAATCCATAAATAATGGAATCTGATAAAGACGATAATGAGTCGTTGAAATTGCTTATTTTAATTGCAAAATCGCATATTAAAATACGGCTGACAGAATAAACTGACTCCTGACGATATTGAAAATAACACTTTTACTTAATCGATGAATTTGGTGATTTTGTGATGTAGAAAAGCAAGATGTATAAAATAAGTTATTGTTTTTATCGTATACACACTAGGGCGATTTAAAAAAATGTGTTTTTTTTTTAATTGGGTCGTTCGAGTCGTTGATAGGTTCTATTTGTCGAGTAAAAAGTCAGAAAATTTGTCTTTTTGCATTCGAATAATATTTAAGGGTCGCTCATTGCTTTCAAAGCTATGACTTAGTGTATTTTTCTTGTATTTGTACTACGCACGTTTATGCACGTACGTGGTCGGTTTTAAAACATCATTATATTGTTTTCGATAGAATGTTTAGCTTAAACTGAAGCAAACCTAAATTAAAAAGAAAATGTTGTCTCAAAATAACAACAGTAAAAAAGAAAATACAAAGGAATGGTTCTTAATCGGTTAAAAAGAACTTGTGACATTTATTGTGATTTTTAAAATACTTTTTCGAGGCTGACTTTCTGATTTGCCTTACGGAGCTTACAACAGTATGCAGATGCAGCATCACTTATCATTCATGGTTATTTTAATTTACTCTTGAGCGAGCACTCCACCACGCTCGACAGCATCATTAATTACGCGCAGGTTTTTACAGTATTCAGATCAGTTTAAAAAAATAGGTTCTCAGACCATTCTCTTGTATCAAACTGAACACAATCGTATGGAACATCGAGAATTTGAAAAAAAAAGACGACGTATTTTTTAAAACAAAGCCCTACAAACATGATTCTATTTTTTTCTATTTTATGATAAGGAAACCAGTTAGAGAAAGACTATCGCCTCACATTCCATGCATTGAAAAACTTCCTCAGATTGACGATCTTTCCTGGAGAATTTTCTAGAGATAAAGCCATTTTTCTTTTTACGTCCATGAAAATTTTCGAATAATAAAAAAAAAGACAAGTCTTACAAGGCGCTCTCCTAAATACCTCCTAAATACCAGTGTATAGTTTGTCAAGTGCAGCTAGTCTGATTTTAGTGTCTAAAGAGCAACGAGAGGAAAATGAATCGTGCAGGAGCGTAAGATCTTGGTTTGTAGAGCTGATTGTAATTGAGGAACAGAGAACTAAGAATTTTATGTAGTAGTTCAAAACGAAAATGCAAATTTTTCGAATGCCTGCTCGTAGAATGCGATCAAGATTTATCTGAAAAAACAAAACAAAACAAAACAGTTAAAAAGTGTACATCCTTCAAAGAGTACGTGGCAAAATGCTCCTCTAAAGCAGGTCTTTTGACTGCAAATGCTTTTTTTAATAAACACGACAAAAACAAACAAAAATTTTAGAAAAGCAATAAAATCATATATTTATTAACACTTTACTGGAGTTGAGCAACCTCTAAATATTATCCGATTTTCATGAAACAGTTTTTATTACGTTTTTCTGTTTAAATGGCACCTAAAAAAACACTTGCCATCATGCAAGTGAAAAGTATTAATAGAGTAAAATCTTAGGTTCTTATTATAGTAATTAAGTACCTAACTATTTTTAGCTTTTGAAGTTATAATAAACTTTTCGACCATGATTTACAAAAAATTAATTAATCTTCCGAAACATGGAACTGAAATAGCTTATTTAAAAATTATACTTTATTTTATGGATGAAATTTTCGGAGACACGCTCATTGTTCACAAAATTCAGTTAAGAAAATAGACAGACACTTCCAACGTGTTTTTCCAACGTGATTATTGATAAGCGCATGAAAACGATGTTTGCAGTCTGTTTGTTCCTGATTCTTCTATAAGTAAACTGTATCCTTCAGAAGTTGTCTCACTGTAAATGAATTAGCCTTTATATCTATATAAATAAAATTAGACTTTTGTCTGTACATTTCTTGGAATTCAAAAATTTTGCGCTTTCTATCCGTTTCAAGCACCCGGGAATCCGATGCGACCCTCAAAAAAAGTTTGTCTGTCTGTCATTCTGTCCGTGACGCTTTTTTTGTGTAAGCATCACGTAAACACGACTGAAGCGAATGATATGCAATTTGGTGTCATGATAGGTGGTCACTCAACTTAAAACATAGGCGTCGAATTTTTAAAAAATCTTGATTAGATTTTCAGATTTTGCGAAAATCGTTTCAAACTGCGTAAATTTGTGTTCAAGCATCACGCAAAAACGAATGAAGCGAATGATATGAAATTGGGTGTCATGATAGGTGGTCACTCAACTTAAAACATAGGCGTCCAATTTAAAAAAAATCTTGATTGGATTTTGAGATTTTGCGAAAATCCTTTCAAACTGCGTAAATTTGTGTTCGCACATCACGTAATAACTGCAAAGGTGAAAAAATGATATTTGGTGAAATGATAGGTGGTTATTCACCTTAAACTATAAGCATCTAATTAAAAAAATCCATCAGATTTCGAGATTTTGTGAAAATCGTTTAAAACTGAGTGAATCTTTGTTCCCGTATTACGTAATAACGACTAAAGCGAATGATATGAAATTTGGTCACACGATAGATGGTTGCTCAACATAAACTGTAGGAGTCCAATTTTTTATACATTTTTATTAGATTTTGAGATTTTGTGAAAATTCTCTCAAAATACGTTCAATGATGATTTCTTCAAACTTCACGTATAACGATTAATACGAATGATACGAAATTGAGTGATATGATAGGTAGTTGCTAATCTTAATTTATAGGCGTTGAATTTTAAAAATATTTTGCTTACATTTTGAGATTTTTCGAAAATCGTTTTAAAATGCTGAAAATTTGTTCCAGCATCACGAAATAAAGACTGCTGCAGGGAATGAAACGAATTTGGGTGACATGATAGGTTGTCACTCAACTTAAATTCTAGGCTTCAAATTTTTCAAAAATGTTGATTAAATTTTGAGATTTTGCGAAAATTATTTCAATATGCGTAAATATTCGTTCGCGCATCATGTAATTACGACTAAAGCGAATGAAATGATATTACTTAGTTACTATCTAACCTGTAATATTTTAACAATACATGAAAATTATAACTTCGCTTTCTTTACTTTGGCAACATACTACATACATTCTGTGTACTCCTACAATGCTGACGAAAGTTCTTGTTTTTTGGAAATTTTCATTCACTAACCCGTCGAGGACGGGTACTTCAGCTAGTTTTTTATAAAATAATTTAGCTAAATCATTAAATGATGAAACTGTTCGGAAATTTCGCAGTTTCCTTCAAATTTGAATTAAAAGCAGTCTCCTGCCTCCATTATGTATTTTTCTTTCAGAAACAAACCTTAAAAGATTTCTTTTTGTTTTAAAAATATACTTTAGTGGACCGAGTTATGAATATATTTTTGATAAAAGGGGAGAGAAAATATGAATAATTAAGGAGAAATACTGTACGAATGAAAGAGAATGAAGATGAATTGCAAGAAACGAAAACAGCCTATTTGTACTTTAATAGATGCAGAGTCAATCTGAATAATAAATTTCTATCGCGTTTGCGACAACAGGTTCTGCCTTTCTATATCTAACGAATTAATCGAATTGGAGTAGTCTGATATGAAAACTGGAAGCATTTATTTTGCACATCGCAGTCCCTTTCCAATGATTTGAAAAGGCTGAAAACTTAACATGTCAAAATGCATTTATTGATCAGTTTATTATTCAACGTAAATACATATTTGATGTGCGCCGAGGAAATTTTAGAGGAGAAATTCCGGAACTGTTCCATGGCATTAAATGCAAATCAATAAGGCGCAATATTTATCAAAAACGCATAGCTTGAGCGAGTATATATATGTAGATGGTTCAAAAAATAAGGTAAGAAGAGCTTTCTCAGGGTCACATATTTCCCCAGCGAATGAAGTTCCATGTCTAGACAGAGCCCTACTAAGCCAACATGGGGCCCGGGGCAGACATTTGGGATTGGGGGGAAGGGTCATATATGCCCCCATTCAGTTTACAAAAAATAGTAAGCCTGGAACTACAGGGATTGTCTATGCTTGGAATTCTTTTTCAACTGAAAAGAGCAACTTGATTACATTGACCAAACATTGATTATTTTACTGAAAATGTTTAATTGAAACCCTTTTTTTTCAGCATAGTTTAATAACTTTTTTTAGATTTCTTCAGCTTCTTTAAGCAGAGAGAGAGAGGAAAATTTTTCTAGATACAAAACACAGTAGGAACACTTCTTGATTTTGGGGGGGGGGGACTTTGTCCGGAAGCCCGGAGCCGTCAAATGCCACTAGTGATTTCCATCTCTTTGGACTGTTGAAGAAGCTCTTGGCAGGACGGTATTTCTTCACCGTCGGTTACGATAGACTGGTATACAGATGGAACAAATGCTTCGTTGCCAATGGAGGCTATGCCGAAAAATAATTTGTACCAGATACATTGTTATGTTTTTCTATCCCTTGTATTTCGTGAATAAACTTTTTCGTTGAAGAATTTGTTTATTTTTTGAACTCTCCTCGTATGTATATTCGGAGAAAGTTCATTAATTTAGTTCACTAGAAGCAAATTAGGCTGAAAACCATGACATACCGTCGTAGTCCAAAACCATACAGTCAATGGCCCAGAACCAAAAAGCCAAACAACGTTCTAGTAATTCAAGACGTATGATACAATCAAATCAGGATAACATACAGTAGAACCTCGATTGTCCGAAGTAATTGGGACCGAACCTACTTCGGATAATCGAGAATTCATCAATAATCATCTAGTTTAATATATAGTATCGTCATTGAACTATTATTATGACAATTAACTGTTAAATAAATTAAAATTATAAATGAAAATAAATTTATTTCTGAAACAAAAACCTACAGTGGTTTAAATGGAAGCTTCATCTGGTGTACATTGGCCATCCTTTGGCATGCAGTTCTATCCCGAAGTTTTCTTAAAAGCATGAGTTCAGAGGAATCACACTGTTCCTGTTGTGCCTTTTGAGAAACTCTAAAAAGCATCATTGTTACTGAACTTATTTACTCCAGAATCATTCTCATCTTCATCATCATCATCATCTTCTTCTTCTTTTGGAAATTTTCGGACTTGTGCTATTAATTCCTCATCAACTGGAAGCCTGCATCTTCCACGTGACAATTCAACCACTCTGTGATTTCTCTATCCACACAATTTTCAAAACCTTTCATTGTGCTAAAAAGGCTTGAGAACTCAGTAACACTATCTTTCACAAAGTCTGTAGTATCTTCATCTGAGCCAGTTTAGAACAGTGATGTTTGTAAGTGGGGAAGAGAACACTCATACCGAGAATTGAGCTTGCGAGAAGGAATTATATAAAAGGGAATTCAAAATATTTATTCTGCACTCGTAGTTTGGAAAGGACGGCTTGCATACAAAAGGAATGTGGGGAAAAAAAACTTAAAAAATGCATCTTTGTTAAGAGAAAATTACATAGCTGGCTGTCACAGTCAGCTATCGTCAAAAAAGGGTCTCTAGGTCTGGGCACGCGATGAACGCTTCGATCGTCCGCCATCTTGCTGGTAGTTAAGTCGAGCGATGGCAACGGCTGCTCTTTTTTCAGCATTGGGCAATCTATCCAACTGTTCTCGCATATTCTTCCATTTATCAGCAGATGTCAGTGCTGTTAAAAATAATCGTGACAATTTTTTTACGGGAAATGACGTGCTAAAAAGTAAAGGATTCCCGTAGAGCTATGTCACCCGCAACTATTTTTATAGAAATCAAATCTATTCTTCGTGACTGGCAACAGACAAAACGTCAGAGTTTGGTGTTCCCAGAGCGGGAACACTGCGCCTTAAAGAGTTAATATAGATAATACATAGATTGTAAAGAATTTCTTCCAAGTATGACCAAATTCATTCCCTACATTATTCTGCTGTGAAATTCTTGACATAATAATATGATAATCATTAAAATAAACTGGGATTAATTAACATATTACAATCATATATAGAGGTAATGAAAGTCGTATTGTTTGAAAATTGGAAACGTCTGATACTTTGCTGCTGTTCAGTTTCGGTAGATTCTATATAGTGCCTCGATGATAAGCTTCCAGTTTCAAAGCTCACTTTACTTCTCTGCCTCAGGCAAAGATTTAAGCCTCGTGTTTATTCTCGAATGTTCCAATGATCTCCTACGTTTGCTTGTGGTTGGGAGCGTAATTTAATTTGCATATATGATTCTGTGTTGTATGAAGTGTAGTTAGTTCTGTGAAGTATGTGTGTAGTTAGTAGAAATACAACCCAAATAATGAGATGTTTTTAAATTATTATTCAACTTCTCAATCGCATCGGATGGAATGCATTGAAAGTGAATATTACTTTTGAAACTAAATCGTAGAACAAAATTTATAAAGGATTTTGCACTCTAAAATGAACAGTTAATCCAGTTTTAGCAATTGCTTTAGTGGCATTATAAATATAACATACAAAACTAAACACCCCCTCAAAATTTAAATTCTGTCTTGCTCTCTTCAAAATTCTATAGGGGAGTAACTGCTTTCGTTTTCAAACAAGGTATTTGTATCAGGATCTAACTTTAATATAACAGCAATTGATACATCTCCCCTCGTTCTCCCGTCTCATAGTCGCCACAGCTCTCAAAAATTTTCGGGGCCTATAAGACTGGGCATTTTAATAGCCAATAAATACGCCTTTTTGAAAAGTGCGATTAACTTCTAAATCACGTGACCGTAGACAATAGAAGTGTAAATATGAAAGAGAAAGGGCAAATCGTAAAGAATGGAAGTGCAAACTCTGTAAAGGGAAAGGTTTTTCCGTGACACGCGTCTCTTGCTGTAGAGACTTGCATTACGTCCGGCTAAAATAAAATATGTGCGCCTAAACAAGTACACAAAAGTATTTAATACTTTACGACAGCCGTGGCAACGAGGATTGAGCTTTCCCAGCGCCCCACTGCGTGATCTCCGTCCAGTCTAAAATACCAATGAGCGCTGTTCAACTGGGCCCATTTTTTTAGTGCAGGACTCAAATCGAATTCACCACCGGTTCCCGTTACATATATAGTAAATATCTGAAGAAAGTCACAGCGAATTACAAATATTTCCACTCAAATTTCTGGAAACGTAATCTTTATCAAACGTTTAGATACAATATGCATGGGCGCCGGCAGAATATTTCCCAGGGGGGGGGGGGCAAAGACTACTTCAACGTATGTTTACCATGTTGGAAAGAGCAAAAAAGCAAGGGAAAACACTGCATACAAAAATCCAGGGGGGCATTGCCCACCCCCCTGCCCTACGCTGCCGGCGCAAATGACAATATGTATACCACATTCGATCTCAATCCAATGCACTATTTAAGAGCTATCATGTTTTTACTCTCTCTCTCTCTCTCTCACACACACACACACGCGCGCGCGCGCACATCACCGTAAAAATAGCACAAAGGACTGCAGAAGACTTCAAAACGTGTAAATACATCAAAATTTTAAAAGCGAATTTTTCCATGGAAACAATCAATGCTTTCCTTACATGATACATCTTCGGAAAGAAAAAACAGATTTCAATATTTTAAATATAATTTTTTTTAAATAAAAAATAGTAACTGAGCGTTTTATAATTAATTAATTATACATCGGTCTTATTTTTCGTTCTCGGAAATCAATGACATTTAGTTTAATTCATTAATGTATAAATTAAACAATAAAAGTGTTTCTAAGGATTTATGTTTTTTCACTTGAAAATTTCAAAGTTATCATTATGTGTAATTCTAACCGAGTGTGGTTTCCTCAGATATTTTATCATACACAAAATACGTTGTTCAAAATGAAATTCAACACTTAATATTTCTTATTCGTGGAAGATTAATATATTATTTGTTTAAAGGTCAGTCTTATTTTTTTTTCACTATGTTTAAAAATTTCGCAGCCGACTGTTAAGACACTGCAAGCATGTACTTGCTAACAATTAAAGGGGCTGAAAAATTTGAAACGAAACTGCAATAAGTTTTGAAACAATAATCTTTTTATTTTGTATATAATTTCAAAAGTGCGCGCTATAAATTTAATTTTTGATGAAAAATACTTGGGGGGAATTTTGCGAAAATAAAAAATTAGAAGATGATACGTTATGATACGAAATATACTTTTGCAAAATATATAAAATTTAAAGCAGATGAAGGGAAATTAAAAAAAAAGCAGCATAATAGCTGTTAAACTTAATACAATAAAAAGCAGTATTAGAAACAAGCAACAAACTCTAATTTAAAGAAGGAACTTAATTCTAACACACTTATACTAATAAATAGAATTTTTAAAATTAATTGAAGAATATTTTGAAGAAAGAAAAGAAGCATTATGCATTTAAATCCTTTAACGCGCAGTGTTCCCGCTCTGCGAACACCAAACTCTGACGTTTTGACTGTTGCCAGTCACGAAGAATAGCTTTGATTTCTATAAAAATAGTTGCGGATGACATAGCTCCACGAGTATCCTTTACTTTTTAGCACGTCATTTTCCGCAAAAAAATGGTCACGATTATTTTTAACAGCACTGATATCTGCTGAAAAATGGAAGAATGCGAGAACAGATGGATAGATTGCCCAATGCTGAAAAAAGGGCAGCCGTTGTCATCGCTCGACTTAACTACCAGTAAGATGGCGGACGATCGAAGCGTTCATCGCGTGCCACAGATCTGGAGACCCTTTTTTGACGCAGCTGCAGCTGCGTCAAAAAAGGCGCAACGGCTGCCATTTTTTCAACATTGGGAAAGGGTTGCGCCTCAAAGGGTTAATAAATCATCATACTACTATTTTAACAACGACTATAATTTTAACACATTAGTGCGTAAATATTCTTTTTTCTTAATTTCCTTCAAAATGATACTCAATCAAAACGCATAGTTATTAAAATCTGCAAGCAGCCCACGTGATGTTGCGGCTAAAGAATTATTCTATCAGACCTTGGGACCGGGTTCAATTTCCGGCTTGGACTTGGGGGTTTAACTTGTATGTCTTTTCATAGGGGGTAACACTGGGCGCCCGCTGGGTGCTCCCATAGAACTTATGCACGGGTTATAAGTTCTATGGGTGCTCCTATAATAAATGACCAGTAATTTGGGCCTTTGAGTGGTAAATGCTTGATGAGTATGTGTCTGCCAATTAGGGGGGATAGAAATTTTTGCTGATAATATTTATAAAGCCCGTTTACATGGGAAAATGGAAGTCCCGGGTAAAAACAGGGTATAGGGGAAAACTCGCAATGCATCATGGGAAAGCGAGGTCATCTCTCATGAACCCTCCTTTCGACTAGGAATCTTTCTACCTCGCATTTTTCCCCCTATGTGGGAGAAGAGGCGCAGAAAGCAGCGAAAGTTCCGGCATTTACACCGCATTTGTGTGCATGTAAACGGGCCCATATAGAACAATTTCTTTTACTCGTAGCATAAATATGTTCAGCTGCCTTAAATATATTGGATTGTACTTAATCATTTAAATTAGGAATTAAAATCATTAAATTTCCCAATTAAATGAACAAATCATGAAAGACAAAGCACATCTACTTTTCCTCCAAAGAAAAACCTTTGCTAAAGACGCAAAAACGAAACTGTAGTTAATTTTGAAGTTGTGTAAGTGGTGCATATTCCTATCGTAACTTAAAATGTCGCGAGATTTCAGTCAAATACTTACGTTTGTTCGCAGCTGCCCAAAATCAACCACCTGAAACTGTCTTAATTAAAATTTTCACGAAACTCTTAAAAGAACCGTGAAGAATTTTGCTTCAACATGCTCCGCTCAGATATCATTAGCAAAATTTGACTATGTTAAAGTTTAATCATTTATCTCTGAACGGAGATAAAAGTTCTTTCACAGACGAGATTTTTCAGACATAATATTAAAGTTACGATTAATATTTAATTTAGATGTGTGCCAACTTTTATGAGCATTTTTTCAGTCTAATGGAAAATATGTTAGTTGTGCATCTCTGAAGAGTTTTTTAGATACATTTTCCAATGTTACTTAAAAACTGATTTTTCAAATTATTCTTAATGGTACTTCCCCTATTAGAAATTTAAAAATGGCTTCTCCCCGGTTACTGAAGGAAAATTAACGTACACGATTAGGGCTTTTCATTCTTTTAATTATTAACAAAGTTTAATTTCGTAAGTTATAAAGCTGCGCCCTGCTTCTTAACATTTTTGAATAACGCAGTGGTTACGTTCACGGCTCCGGGTAATTGTTTTCACGTCAGTGGGCGGAACAACAACGATACGTCACGGATCATGTGTTTTCACTGTTAACAATGCATTTTCATAGAGAGGATTGCATGCGCGGTTCATAGTCTACACCGTTAATAGAAGTAGTTCAACATTTCACCACACCATGGAGCTGAATTAGCTGCATCTATTGTATGGAGAAGCTCTTCATCATGATCAGGTTAAATTGTTCAATGTTCAAAATGTTGTTAAATCATTATTCAATGTTTCTCTATAGAGAGTTTGAAGCTGATTCAGCACCATTTTATGGCGAAATGTTAACTACTTTTATTAACAGTGTATACGCAAAAAAAGAGCTAAATTTCTCTCCTGAGAAGCGAGGATCACTCCGGAGGATTTGAAACTGGGAGAAGTTTGTCTCGATTTCCAGGCCTTAGGAGTGATTTTTTTAAAAAGTGTGTAGGCGCTACGAAACGTAGCGATTTAAGATTCAAAATTCCTTTATTTCCCGCCAACATGACTTCAGGGAAAAAAACAACTACAACAACAACATTATCTCTCATTGTGACGTGTGTAAACGCCAAACGCAAATAAGAAAAAAAACTTTTTGGACTTTCTTTTTTATTCGTCGGATTTAGGATTCCAATATAGCTTTCAGGCTCATGGAAAGCCTCCTACATCAGCTTTACAAACATTGACAGGAATTTCTTCTCTGAATTTGACTCATCAAAAGGAAAGCGACTTCACTTTAGTCTTGCGTCTCGATTCGGACATGGTGATTTGCCCAGATTTTTTTTTTAAAAACATCAAAACAGATTCGAAACAAAAGCTTTGCCCTGCACTCTTCTTCCGGCCTCTGGTGCCTTTCCTGAAATTTCTACAAATAGTACACAGCTAAAACCAATAAAATAAATTTACACGAGTGGCCCGAAATTCGATGAAGGGACTGGCTCTGCATCCTGTGTAGTAAAAGATAATTTGGTTATTAAAAAATTTAGTGGCTTTCTAAATCCATTTAACACAGTATTCCAGGCGGAGCTTCTTGCTATACTATAGGCTTTACAACGACTGCAATCTACTCAATATTTAGCTGCAATAATTTACATGAATACACTGCAAAAAAAAAGAGTCTATTAAACTGAAAGAAAAAATGTTTATTTCCGTATATATTACAGAATTCTCCCGTATTTTTTTCCTTATACGGAAGATTTCTCTAAAATAAACTGAGAATTTGTAAAATTTATGGAAGACTTCTGTAAAAAAAGGAAATAAACTGGTGTTCTGGCTGACAATTTTTTTCTGTAAATTTGACAGACTTTTTTTGTGGTGTAGTTTGTCAGTGAAAAAGATTTTGCAGGATACGGAAATAAAACATCCAATACCCTAACAAATACTAAAAATTGAAAATGAAATTTCTAAATTAATTTATGTACTCTGGATATAAGCTCACTCTAGCATTATAGGAAATAAACTAGCAAATATCTCGCGAAACAGGCCGCACTTGAAATAACAAAAGATTAAACAATAGATTGTTAAACTGACAGAAAAAACTGTCAACCAGGACGCCAGTTTATTTCCGTATATTTTACAGAAGTCTTCCGTCCTCTTCATTACATAAAGGATTGCCCCACAACTTCTATTGGGTTGTTCGGAAAGCCATTTCGTGTTTTAAGAACATGAAAAATCCATATGTCAAGCTTTGAGGCGTTTCCAATGATCATGAAGGGTCGAATTCGATAAATTTAATCTTACAGTGATCTTAAGTGTTGGTATTCGCCAGTTTTCATTAATTAAAATGCTTTATTGTGTCTTCAACAGCTTACATTGGCCTTCCAGAACGTGGTGTGTCTTTAACATCAAAATTGCGGGATCAAAATTTTGAAAACCTGTTTTGGGACTGGCGTTCCCAGAATACATCTTCCCTATACAAAGGATACTTTTTTAATTTTTTAAAATAGTATTTTTACCTTTTCGATAGAGAAAAAGCAAAACATGTCGAAAATGCCGCTTTTCAGTTTCCCTGTTCGAAATGTGCCAGCCGAAAACTACAGCTCAGAATCAATCGAACTTTTTTCGCAAGTGAGCTTGCTATATACACTGCCAAAATATACATAAATTTTGTTACATTTTTTAAAACAAAACTTTTTCAAAAATCGCAAAAATGCATCAGTATGTTTGCAAATAAAACCATGACGTATATGCTACAGATTTTTAAAGTAATGCAGAATGTTTTCTATACCCTTTATACATAATTATGAAAAATTTCAAGCAGATCAAAACACCACGTGGATTTTATTACGTTTTTCCAGTTATGAGAAGTTTTGAATAATGAGAATTATATCCTTTTAGGTGCAACGACGGTAACATTTTCTTTAATAGGGACGCAATCAGGAATTTTTACAATTAGGTTTTTATTTATAAGGTAATTAATGTAGTAAAATATTATGCTCTGAGCAAACAGACTACATATTTAAATAATATTAATTTATTGGTTATATGCTTAAAAATAAGTTATGACTATATTGATCTTTTATATATTAAATAAAGAACTGAACTTATGTAGAACTTTATGCATAAAAACGAAAAATCCTTTTTTTTATAAGTTTTAAATAAAAATATAATGCCTACGATATATCTGTATGTTTAACCAACGCTACCTCGAAAAGTCTATAAAAGCTTCCACTACTGGGAATAAAAGACACAATGCGAGTAAGAGGTTTTATTCTTCCACCTTTTGATACTGCATGAAAATTTTTTATGTTTGAAGAAGTCTTTTGCTTCGAGTTTTGAAGAATTTGTGCCTTTTTTTTCCCATGGAAAGAAAGAGGAAGATTATGTTAATATGATTGTCTTTTATACTCACATAAAATAATTTAAGTATGTTGATAAGACTCTAGAAATTTTCCCTAAACACAGTATAACCTTGATAAGTCGAAGTAAAGACAAAACCTTTTGAAAATGCCTTCACACTAACATTTTATGGCTAAAAGTGTGTTTCTCCTGGAAAATTGAGCAATAAGGTATTTTTTTTAAATATTTAATGGATTTGTAAATGGAAGGGTATGTTGCCGAAAAGAGGTAGATCCATCGTGAAGGAGTGTGGTTCAAAGCAGTACGAGAAAATAAAAAATCTGATGTGTCCAACACATGACTTCCTTGCACGTCCATTAGATCAAAAATATTTTTGACGCACTTCCTCTAAATTTATTTGTTTGAAAGAGATAAAATATCAATAATAGTAAGGTTTAGCGATTTCTAGCCAAATATTTCGATATCGCCAAGCTGAGTTCAATTTGAAAGATTTCCTTCTGACACTTTATTTGGCGATATTTCACCAAACGCCGACAAACTTGAGATAGTCAGCGAGATTTTGGGGATGCCAAAGTAGTCATTGACCACAGACTTTCAATGAATTGAATGCATCTATACACCTCAATGTATTCAAAGTCATTTGGCTCACTATGTAAATAAATTCTCAGTCGATTGCTGTCAAAAAAGATATTGAAAACAGTTAGATATCACAATAGTTCTAAATATAAAGTTAAAAAATCCACGGGTTAAAGTTTTAGAGTTATACAAAATAGGAAATAATTTTTGGCGCCAAATTTGGCGATATTTCGGCGAAACTCGTCAATGTCGACGACATTTGGCGAGATTTTAAGCATGAACCAAACAATGAAAGATTATCGCCAAATTTGGCGATATTTCGCCAAAACTCGCCAAGAACGATGACTAATGGCGATACTTTGGGCATGGACCAAATGACTGACTATCGCCAAATTTGGCGACATTTCGCCAAAACTCGCCAAGGTCGAGGACAGACGGCGAGATTTTGGGCATGTACCAAACAATGACTGTCTACAGTTGTATTATATTGAAGATGTCCATAGACATTAAGGTACTGAAATTCTTTTCGGTGGTCCTGTAAATAAACTCTCCAGTAGATTGGAACCAAAAATCGAGATGCACAACTAGATGTTACAACATTCTTATATATGAAATTTCATAATAGTTTTTGAGATTTGAGAGTTAAATATGCACACACATACACCAAAAGTCGCCAAGCTTGGCGACGTTTGGCATAGTTCTTGAGGGAGGCACATGACCGTGGTCGGACCAATACCTAACTTATGTGGTAGGACGGTATTGTGCTTGAAATGGATGAATGCCCCTAAAATTGCTATTGACCGTAATGTATTGGAAATCTTTTGAGTGTTCCTGTAGCAGAACTATAAATGATAAAGACATTTTTTTTAATGGAGAAATTCATTTTCTATCTCTTTACAGCATATATCACTTCTGAGTCGTTTGAAATAGTCCAATACCTCTAAGAAGCGCTTTGATGAATTTCGGCCCATAGAGCGTAATGTATTTCGAATCTTTTGGGCGGTCCTGTAGATAAACTATTCAGTCGAATGGAACCGAAAGGGGAGGTGCACAACTAGATGTTACAACAATCCTAAATATAAAGTTTCAACATTCAACGCCTAACAGTTTTTGAGATATGCGAGTTTAATGAATTTCGGCCCATTGAGTGTAATGTATTTCGAATGTTTTGGGCAGTCCTGTAGATAAACTATCCAGTCGAATGGAACCAAAAGGGGAGGTGCACAACTAGATGTTACAACTATCCAAAATATGAAGTTTCGACATTCTACGCCTAATAGCTTTTGAGTTAGGCGAGTTTAATGAATTTCGGCGCATAGAGCGTAATGTATTTCGAATCTTTTGGGCGGTCCTGTACATAAACTATCCATTCGATTGCCACCAAAAGGGGAGGTGCACAACTAGATCATAGAACAATCCTAAATATCATATCTCAACATTCTACGACCAATAGTTTTTGAGATATGCGAGTTACATACATACGTACGTACGTACGTACGTACATACGTACGTACGTACAGACGGCATGGAAAAACTGGCCACAGTAGACTCGCCACTGGTCAAAATGAGTTGCAGACGCGTTAATATGATCGTGCATGCTAGCCTACGATGAGATGCATCGAAAAAATTTTTTGAATTAAATTTAGAGGTAGTCAAAATCGGTTTTTCGGTAGTCAAAATCGGTGTCGAAATTTGGCCCCCAAAATTTTTCGGGATCACATTACTTCCTTATACTACGTACAAGGAAGTAAAAATGGCGGGTCATCTGGAAACTTACTCTAGGATGGAAGTATGCAGCACACTAAGACTTCCAAAGCTGTGAAAAGTAAGAGACATGGAAAGTTGAGCATAAAAGACATAATTCTCTAGCACGACAATTCAAGACCTCACAAGGAAGAATTTGCTTCGTAGTTTTGAATGGTATGTCTGGCAGTCCCGATCTGGTGCCTTGCGACTTACACATATTAAGCAAGCTCAATGAACATTTGGGCTTAAAGACAATTTTTCAACGATGACCACGCTCATGCAGCTGCTCTAAGATGGCTCCAGGATTAAGTAGCAATTTTGTGTTGTCAGGGCATCGAATGAGTAGTGCAAAGTTCCGACAAATATTTTTTATGACTAGAGGAGATTGTGTAAAATAAAAGTACGGTATTTGTGTGTCATATTGCATTGTAGTGCACGTCTCAGTAACGCGTTTTTTGATCTGCATCGTTCGAGTGCAACTTAACGTTTTGAACGCCTGTAGAAAGTTTATCAGGATTATGCCCAGTTGTAAGGAGGAAGCACGAACTTAATTGCTTCCAGGATGTGTAATTCACAAGGAAGCAGGCGATAGAATATAACAACTGCGAACTAAATCACAACTTACGTAGAACAAAAACATTCCACTAATGAATAATTAGTGAAATACACATATTCAATTATCCTTCAATTACCTACAGCCTTTATGACCTGTATTAGCCTGTATGATGCTTTAACAATGATGCTTTACAAATGGCCGATAAAAATAGTGATTCAAGCGATACAGACAACGTTATCTATAAATGACAATTAACTGATTTTAGGGCGATTCTCGCTCCTGTTATAATTTTCCTATGACTCTTCCGAAGTGTTCTGAACTACAGTGGTGGCCAAAATTGTGGACACTTTTTTTGAAGTAAAACTTCTTTAGTCGCGACTAGGGGGTAACTCAGATTTTTTTTCTGACGGAAGTAACGCTCAGTAAAGGAAGTGACGTATATGTCATATACTCCACGTCAAGCGCTCCTGAAAAAGAAGAACACGAAAAATCTTACATTTTCGACCGCTTGCTCCTTTCGCCGACTTCATTGTTGAAAATGCATTATCATTATTATCATTATTTAGTTTTTCTTGAGATGGCAACGTTATTCACAAAATATGTATTTAAATATCTCGTTTTGCCGATGGCAACTAGTTGTAAAATTCTATACTCTCTGAGGAGTTTGTGAAGATTTCCGTTGGGAAATAACTTTTGAATTAAATTGCTTTTAAGAGGTCTAACGTTCATTTTCTTGATTGTGTATCGTTAGAATGTGGCTAGTACTTATTTTCAAACATAGAATTATTACTGCCGTGGTGGTATTTGATGAACATACAAATGCCAAACGCGTTTTAAAATAAACGACTTGGTGCAGAGATTAATATTTGGCGTCCACTTACTAGAAAGCTGGGTTAGTACTTTGACTAACTCTTGATACGCTTTAACATTCATCGTGTAAAAAAAAATACGGGCAACCTGTTAGGGAAAGAAACGGCGATTTCTCGCCGTTTCTTTGAGACATCAATCTTTATTTATATATCAATAAGCGTTTTGAAGGTACTCCAACATAATATTTTACATGTAATCCCAACCTCACAGGAGGTTGTCGAAAATCCTTATTTTTAGATGAATAATACAGGGGCGTAGCCAGGGGGGGGATATCGGGATATATCGCCCCGAAATTTTTGGATTAGTGATGAAATTCCGTCTATTTATACACATATAAGTTCATATCCCCCCCCCCCCCCGAAAAATTTTCCTGTCTACGCGGCTGGAATAATATACAAGGTTTTGGAAAAGCACAAAGAAATGGAAGCTGTCTGCAATCTAACCAAACAAAGTAGTTGGAAACGTCAGTTTAAGAACACGTTTCCTGGATTCTAACCCAACTTCAAGACAGAACAACGGTTTAAGAACAAGGAGATGGAACACCACAAGTAAAGGGACAGTGGCTGCAAATGTACCTAAACAGCAGAGGGAAATTTTCGTTTAAGATCACTGTTGGAGGATCATACTTCGATCCCACGAAGGTAAATTTATAAGAGGGGACACTTCTCTTAGAAAGTTGGATAACGCCTTTGTTTTCAAACAGATGGCGCTACGCACACTGGGTAACTGCGCATCTCAGGTTGTTTATATTTCTATCGAGGCGAAGTAAATGGAGATCGTTGAATTATCAAAACTTCAAAAAATTAAATACATAGACTTATGAGCGTGATATATAGTAATTACTGGTTTCAGATGTATTTTAATTAGATAATTGTCTTATAATACTATTTCGTAGTGAATATAGGCAATAGTTTCGAAGTGAAGTGATATTATTATTTGTCAAATGCCAGTTGCATTGGCCGTTAGGCCATTAAACTCCTAAATATTATGTATGTCGTGTCTGTTATTATTTTGCCCAAAAGATGTATTTTAAGAAATGTTAGTACGTAAGAAACGGATCCTGGTTGCAATCAATCCCCAACAATGGACAGAACCTGCAGTTTAAAAACATGGATACAGAATAATAATTCGAAACCTACTAGCAGACGAAATCAACGCTTAAGAACACTCTGTGATAGAAAAACACAACAAAAATTACACTACCTGCATTCGAACCCCACAAACAGAGGAAAACATCAATTAAAGAACACAATTAAAGTATAATACTTTACCGATGAAAGTATAATGAATTACCGATGATTCTTACTCGAGATTTTAATGTTAATTTTCGCTCTCAAGAATCTCAGTCGTTAGTTGATTTTTTAAAAGAAAAATTTGATCTAACTAATACTTCTCGACTTCAATCAACAACGCGTTTCGGTACAACGATAGATGCTGTATTTTCAAGAAAATTAGCAAATTTAGAGAGTTAAATTTATGTTTCACATTATAATTACCACAAACCTATAATTTCATACATAAAAATTATGATGACATCCAAGTACCTATTTCCAGTGAATAATATGAATATAACATTTATATAATCTTTGTAAAGTACATGAATAATAAATATAATTAAATTATAATATGATATTTATTTTAAGTTTAATCATTTCAGTGATATGTGTCGTAAACGTCAAAGAAGCTTTACTTCCATCGCGCGTAAAGATTACACGCATACGCTATTTTTTTTTTTTTTCCTAAGTTCGTACGTGTATAAAAATTGTTATGTTTCACAAAATGCAAACTATTATACATCATTTTAGAGATAATTTAATACTGATTTCAATTCAAAAAACTAAATTAAAATATTTGCAATGCAAAAAACAGTTATACGGCAGTAATTACCGAGATACATTAGATATTGATGACTGCATTACATTAGATATTGTGAGCTATCAACAGTTTGTAGGGTAGCCGTAATTTTTTATTACAACTTCACATCGATGTTTTATTGAGTTTACGAGAGTTTTAAGATCAGTAAAATAACAGTGATTGACCTGGAAAGTTAGAAATTACAATCCACTTCATCACTGTATTTGTTATTGAGATTAAAGTAATTATAACTTTTATCCTATTGTACATATTGAAATTGAGTTTTGTGTATTGAAATCAGTATTAAATTCTCTTTAAAATGATACATGAGTTTACATTTTGTGAAACGTAGCACTTCCTATAAGCGTACAAAGTTACAAAACCTAAACATTTTCAAAAGTGTCCACAATTTTGGCCACCACTGTAATCTCCTGCTTTCACGTAATTAAATAATAACAATGCGATGCGGAAAAGGTAACTGTATAAGGAACATGCCAAAAAACGAGCGAAATGTAGCCAAATTTGGCAACTTTTTAAGAAAAATTCTCGAATTCGATGCCAAAAATAAGCTCCCAAAACTGACGTGTCGTGATATCTCGCATCATCATGCTCCAATGTTATCCTATGGGAATTTTAAACGATAAATATCTTGCGTTCTAATTGACTGATTTACATAAAAAAAGCCTCTGAAGCGTAAAACATAAATTTGAAAGTAAATTAAAGTTTAGACGATCAGATAACCTTGCAAATTCATAATAAAGAGATGAAGAATGAAAATATTGGGCATTGTAAGAAAAATTAAAGAAATTCACCCAAAAAGAATATTGTCCCACAACTTCGGATTTTGAAATTTTAACATTTGAGTTTCACAACTTTCTGAGAAGATGGAAAATCGGTGCTACCTCCATTTTTCACAGACCTTTCAATTGTGCTATAGTACATAACATACCATGTTTTGGCTTAACGGTGTTCTCTCTCTTCAAAAATACAGAATTTCATAAAAAATTCCTTAAAATGAAAATTGAAGTCTCACAAAATCTCTTTGTAAATGAGCTTTTTTCTAAACAGCAACGGCATCAGGAACTCTTCTAGCACCAATATTCCACTTTCTTCAAAATAAAAAAAAATGGCTTGTGTAATTTTGATTTTTACAGGATACCCAAGTCCAAGGATAAATCAAAAGGAAAACATAATTGGTGGGCAAATATTATATCACATACTTAAAATTCTTTGAATGAAAAAATTGACTTCTTAATAATATCGCTCAATGCAGTGATTTGGCAAGTCTTATTGGCTTGTAATTGCAGTTTCAAAGCAACATCATTTTGATCTTATGGCTGTGTAAAGGTGCATTAAAACTGTAAGTTATCCAGGATATCCGAATTTGAAGGATTTTGCATCCTTGAATGATAATGGTAAAAGGATTTTGCCTGAAGCCGGAAGGATTAGACCCAAGAGTCCGTATCGCTTGGAATATCTACCTATTTTGACACACTTTAACAGAAACTTTATGAGTTTCGCAAAATTGTGCAGTGGGTTGATCTATTGTTTAAAATTCCTATGTGATCGTGCCTTTGAAATTATATGATTCAATATAAATCATATGAATCAATCAAATGTACCTTTACTCATGCGGACGTTGTCAGAAGAGTAACTGAGTCCTCTGAAATTTGTATTCCTATTAACATTATGTAACAGAATTCGGGAGATATGATGGATTAGGTACATTAACGTGACTGTGGATTTGACAGTAAATGATTCTATAGAAATCCTCTGAATAAATAAAATGGGAGTATAACATAAAAGTACCCTTACACATGCGGAGTAGTCAGATGGGTAACTGAGTCCTCTGAAATTTGTATTCCTATTATTATATAAACTATGTATGTATTACTACTATGTAAACTACGTATGCATTTCTATTAACCCTATGCAACATTTGTGTGTATTCCTATTAATACTACGTAACCTAGTGTATTTATTTCTATTAACTCTCTAGTATTTATCTTTGATGATGATAAAACTAATAAAATCTTGAATGTGTGTTTCGTAGTCCATTTAGAAAAATATAAAATCTTTGTATAGTACCATTCATTTTCTGAACTCATACGCATTTAAACTGAGGTGATATTGAGATTTTAGAATCGATAAAATCTGCAGTATCGAATTTCAGGAGAATATCCAGGGCATATCATATTCGCTAACCTTTTTTTTTTTTTGGCCTATATTCTCTTCAAAAAGAAAATATGTCTGAAGTGTGTATGTTGAAAAACGCAGGCTCTCAGGAAAAAAGTTCGATTTTCTTTTTCTTTTTTTAAGTTTAAAATATACCATCATTCTGCACAAAAATGTTCGCAGTATCTTTTATAGACTGAATTTCTAACGGCATCATCTTTTATACTACAAATAATTCTTAAAAAATTCTCACATTGAATAAAGATCCTAAATACATTGTAAATGTATTTAGGATCTTGAAGAGCATTTTCATTTAGGTGTCAGTTAAAGATTTGGTTTCGTCTGTTTATAAACACTTTAATGTGTATAATGTGTATCATCGATTTCGATTAAAAATTGTTAAAGAAATAGTAAAAAGCATCCTGAACGATCGTTGAGTACAGATTATTGAATACAGATTTTTCATGATTTGTTATGTATCTTTTAATACCGTAAGGGAGACTGCGGGTTAATGGGACGAAGGGGGGGGGGGGTGCAATAAGAAAGGTGAGTTATTAAATGAAATAATATATTTATGTGCTCAGAAGTACAGTAAGTCTATTTCATACGTAGGTGGTATTACCAGCCTTTCACCGAATTATGTATTGAAACATTTTTTTTAAAAATAACAGCCTGTTAGAACAAGAAACAAATGTTTTCTGTGAATGGTTTTTTTTTTTTCAAATTAGTTAAATGCTTCTTTTGATGCCCTGTTAATTCTTTCAAACAAAAATTTCTGTTATTATGTAGCTTCAAACAAATGTTTTTCGTTTTAAACCATTATTTTGTGTCAGTGGTCGATAATTAATTTGCAGCAAGGCTAAGAGCAATGATATGTGGTATGGGGTCTAATGGGAAATTTAATAATTGGTCTAATAGTATTGGGCTGGCCCAGAAGTAATTGCGTTTTTTTTTACACAAAATGCAAACAAATAAATTTTATAAATAAGTTTTTAACTACAAACAAGATGTATCTAAACATTGGATTCAAATTTGTTACAGTTTAAAGTAAGGATTTTACAGATAATATATTTTTTTCTTACATGAAAGATGTAAGTAATTTTTTCTTTTTTTAAAAATGTCGACTCTCCTTAGAAGGTAATATTCAAAATGTCCCGAAATTGATTGAAATGGTACAAATATTTAAAAGAATTCTGCATTTTACAGTAAGAATATCATGGTTGTCTCTTATAGAACACGTGGTGTATGTTAATGTTAAAAGAACATTTTGGCCCTCTATTCCCCATAGATTACGAATCTTGGAAAATGCTGTCTAATTTACAGAATTCAGATACGGCCAAATTTCCTGTTATTAGTAATTTCCTGTTAATTTCCTTCAGTACTTTGACCAGACGATATATTGACATATCAAAGAATGTAATTACTTTTTGGCCAACTCAATATAAAAACTGCAATAGTGTTGCATATTATATTTACTTTAAATGATATTATGTACAAGTAATTTCAAATGAGTTATTCTTTTATTTGCATTATACCCTTTTAAATGTTTGCTGTCAACAAAAGCACAAGATAATTATGATCGCAACATTCAATTGTTTAGTTTTAGTTTAAAGAAAAAATTAATTTTTAAATTGAGATGCTGTTATGACAGCAAGGTATAACATTGCTGATATAACATCAGTCAGGGCAGGGCCGTAACCAGAAAAAAAATTTCGGGGGGGGGGACCAAACAGTGAAAAGGCCAAAATTTTCACAAAAAGACTTAATCAATATTATTTTGTTAACAAAATTTTACGGCCCCCCCCGGGTGAAATTTCGGGGGGTGGGGATCGGACCCCCTGGTCCTCCCCCCTGGGTACGGCTTTGAGTCAGGGAGCGGAGAAAATGCAAGATCCTTACAGATACACTGGAGAAAATGGAAACCGAAAAGAACATTAAAAAGCGTTGAAAAATATTTTCGAGGAAGTAAATTCGGAAAATATATAAGAAACAACAGAAACAACAAAAAGCGACAAAGAAACATCATGCCTGTAGATGAATCCTTACAGGTACAAAAAAAAATCTCTATTTCACCATTAAACTAAATCAAGGTTTCTCAAACTGTGCTAAGCGAAAAAAATATTTTGATGTATTAGCCTCCAATTCATTCGCTTCAAATTTACACAATATGCTCCGCCAAGACCCTCAAAGTGTGCTCTCGTAATTTTTTCTGCCATTGTTCGTGAGATTAATTTGCCAGGCATGGGAATTGATATTAACTTTTTGAAAAAAGAAAAATGATTGCATGAAGTTTGTATACCGAGAAAAAGCCGATGGGTCTTATTCATTTGAATGATGTTAAAACTATTTTAGCATAATTCAAATACGGAATGTATACGCTTTGACGCTACGGAATGTATACGCTTGTATTTACGAATGATAACGCTTTTTACAGAAGAAAATGTAAAACGTCGTCATCTTTTGCATTTATTGTTTTTTCAATAAATAAAGGCAATCTTTGGCTATCATAAAAAATGCATAGTGAGTTTTTCTCCCATGAGATTAATGACTTAGACGTACAAAGCCACAAGCATGCATTTCTTATAAAAGATTGTTCACTTATATACATCACCCGTACAAGTATTAAGGTCCCAGGTTGAGTTACGACACTGTAAATCTAGGCAGTATAGTTAAACATTCTAAATCTAGTCCCTCAATGATTAAAATGATTGACAAATTCAGAAGTACTGAAATGATTGAAAAATTTACCGTTTGCCATGTTTTATTTTCCGAGAAGTTATAGATATCTGTACAATAGTTAATGTGCGAATTTTGCTATTTCAGAGCTTTTGTATAATGGCAGTATTAAATGACATTATTTCACTAGCGAGCTTTGAAAATTTGGCGATCTTCAGATATCCTGACGAATTTCCAGTAGAATATGGAGATCAACATTCTATGCCTAAAGAGCATTTCCATAAAATTATTTCGGAAACTGAGTATCAGGTTTCTAACAGATGATACTTCAAGTAACCGGCAGCCTTTTCACCTAATATAATAACCGTTATTTAGTTTAAATTTGGTATCTGGAGCAGAATTTAATTACCTTTAGTGAAATGCAAGAGAAAGGTTTTAAGAACAACGCTGGTGTATATAAATGCAGCGATCTTTGTTTCCCGTAAGTTTAAAGTTCTAACAAATACATTTAAATTAACAAATCGCGTACAGAATTAATTGCAAAATTGTGATATCTTTTCAGAGAAACACACCATCTATATTCGTAAGAAACTAATCAATTCCCGTATCGTTGCTTCTTTTCCGAAGAAAGCATAATTGTTTGCAGTTATTAGAGTCTCAGACATCGGGCCAAGTAATATGCAGATTAACGTTTTGAATCTTTCCGCGCTTCCTTTATGGCTTTTTGAGAAGATGAAAAGTTGGTGCTACACTGTTAATAATAGTAGTTAACATTTCACCATAAAATGATGCTGCATTAGTCGCAACCTTTCTATGGAGAAATATTGAACCATGATTCGGTGCTTAAACTAATCATTGGAGCCAAATCATAGTGAAATATTTCTTAATAGAAAGAATGTAGCTAATTTAGCTCCATTGCACAGGGAAAAATTAGTTTAATAGAAGTTGAACTACTTCTATTAACGGTGTACCTCCATTTTCCACAGACTCTTCAATTGTGTTATAGAAGTTTGGGCAGATCCAACTTGTGTATTACGTACGTACCACGTTTTGGCTTAGTGGTATCTGACTCTTTCCAAAAGTACTTAATTCCAGAAAAAAAAATTTAAGTGAAAATTGCAGGCTCACAAAGTCTCTTGTAAAGGAGTCTTTTCAAAACAGCAACGGAATCAAATTCCGTTCTAGCACCAATAGTTCCTGCTCTTTCTGGAAAAAAAACAAACAAACAAACAAAAAAAACAAACAAATACAGAATAAGGCTTTGTAATTTGAATCTTTCCTTTATTATAGTTCTCAGAAGAATTTCTCTACTCCAAACCATTTGTACGGTGACAGTTTTGACAGAGATTATTTCACTAAATTGTTAATAAAAGCACGATTATTAAAAGCATTTCACCATAAAATGATGCTAAATTAACTGCAACCTTTCTATGGAGAAACCTTGAACCATGATTTGTGCTTAAACTCATCAATGGATAAGAATTATCGTTCAACATTTTTCTTTTGAAAGGTTACTGCTAATTTACTTCCATTGTATGGTAAAATGCTGAATTACTTCTTATTAACGGTATAGCGACGTTCGAAAATTTTGTTGCCTTCAGATATCCTGACGAATTTCGAATAAGGTGAAAAGATAAGCAAAAGCATCGTTTCATGCCCAAAGAGCACTTTCACAAAGTAGTTTGGGCGGATTGAGATTTTGGTAACTAAAAGAGATAGATGATATTCATAACCTGTAACCTTTTCGCTAAATGCAATGAGCATGATTCAGTTTAAATTTGTCCAACTGTACATGTGCATTTAATTACCTTTACTGAAACGCAAGTGAAAGGTTTTAAGAACAAAACTCGGGTATGTATAAATGCAATGATCTTTGTGTATCTTGATGCAAATGTTAGGTTAAGGGTGAAAAGATTTGCCAGTTCTGTTCCAGTTGAATATACTTAGCAATGATGTGTGTTAGAAAAATGTCTGTTTCTTCCAGCTTTTCCTTCGGGAAGAAACGGACAGTTTTGTCATGTCTAATTATTAGTAGTTAATTAATCATTCAAATTTTTAAGAACTTATAAGCATACTACATAAAATGTATTTACATGAATTTACTTACATTAATTACATAACTGGTTTCCCGAAAAATTATCAATGTTGCATTATTTGGATGGAGCAGTTTAACATTCAATGTTTTTAGCTAGGAAGTAACATTGGGAGTACATTTTCGATTAAATTCTTCCATTATGTATGTTGTTGTATGCAAAAAGTTTTAGTATAGGCCAATAAATTAAAGATATTTTTTTACTATAAAATGACGCTTAGCTTTTTTTGAAAATAAATTTAAAATGAACATTATTCAATAAACATTGCAGTTGCTAAATTACTGTTATCTATAAAATATTTATTAAATTCGTAAGTCACGTGTTTTATTGGTAAAAATTGGGTAGCACATGTTTGTGTGATAGCGTATAGAGAAATAATCTTACGACATCACTCACAATAGGATCAAATTATTAGATCAAGTAATCCTTTGTGTGATGAACATGTCTAATTCTTTACATAATTGTCGTCTTAAACTTTAATTAAGTACAAGTAACTGGAATGCGTGCGTTGAAGAAGAAATACTTGAACACTATGGGTGTGAGTAGTACAACGCCCAATAAAAATCGATTTTATTAAAGAGGCTTATGATCCCATCCTGTTAACTACCATGCATGTGGTAGTTGAGGCATAACTCAGTGTTACTTTGGTTAGTATCTAAGCAAAAGGTCATTTTTACTTTCCGAATATGTACCATGTAAGGAAAGTATTGTAATCATGAAAAAATTCGACTTCGAGATTTTGGTATATTTGCACGTTTTGAGGTCTTCTGAATTCATTTATGCTATTTTTACGAGATGTATGTATGTGTGTGTGTGTGTGTGTGTGAGTGAACACGATAGCTTCTAAACGGGGCATTCTATTGATCTCAAATTGGGTATATATGTTATAAACCACCGTCGCAAGACCGGTATTGATTTTGGTGTGTATAGGACTTATAGTTTTTCTACAGGGCTATGACAAAGATTTCTTTTACATTATGGTCTATGGGAGGAAATTCTTGAAAGTGTGCTAGCGTTTAAACGGTACATTCGATTGAGATCAAATCGGGTATATATGTTATAAACCACCATTGCAAGACCTGTATTGATTTTGATGTGCATAGGAATTATAGTTTTTCTACAGGGCTACGATAAAGATTTCTTTTACATTATGGCATATGCGGAGAAATTCTTGAAAGTGCGCTAGCCTTTAAACGGCGTATTCGATTGAGCTTCAGTTTGGTATATATGTTTGAATTAGTCATCGATTAAAATTTATTTAAATGCTTGTTAATGATCTTAATTGTGCGATTCTCCATAGAAAGGTTGCAGCTGATTTAGCATAGGATGAAATATTAACAACATTTGTTAACAGTGTAAGCTAATATAAATTTGTAATCTCAAATTTTAATTATCTTTCTAATTTGCATAGCTTCGCTTTCGAATTTTTTCTTTAGTCTGCCGCACACTCTAGAAATCAGGTCAAGATTACGAACCAGTCTATGTAAGAAATTCGTATCGAAAGATTATCACGCGCGATTGAGGAAATGGTTGACCGCAAAAAGGGGTCTCCTAACATAACCGAAAGGGCAATTATCAGCTCCTGCACTGTTAAAAATAATCTGAAAATTCAGGATAATTCCAGCCTTAATTTCCAGGAAAATGACCGCTTTCCCCAAGAATTGGCAATTTTCCGTTAAACGAAGAAAAATGATTGCAACTTTCGGAAATTTCTTGTGAAACGGTAAATTTTCGTTTTTGGTTTGGTTTGTAAGTTTTGCAAGTAGTTTTGAGAAATGGATTTTCATTGGACATTTTAGATGGAAAAAAATATTGACACCAAACGCATTCTCACGAGTAATTAAAAATTAAACTATAATTGATTACTTTGTTATCGAAGAATTACTTTTCATAAAAGAGTACTTCAAATCGCATTCATAAATGTATAGGACTGGCTAAAAAATAGTTTCAGTGATTATTAATATTATTATTATTTCAAACGGAACGAAAAATCAAGGTGTATATTTTTTATATTTTTAGCAGCCAATGTATTTCTTTTCCGATTTTCAGTATTTGCAGCAATCTGTATGGAAATCTAAACCGATATGACAAATAGCTAAATAGTAAATGTTTTTACTAATTACATACATTTGTGAAAATCGAGATTAATTCCTTGCTAATCCAATAATTTGACTATGTTAATAATAACTGGACAACACTTTATCTCGAATTTTAAATTTTAAATCATGAAACGTACGAATTCCTCTCTCGCAAGGAAACTGAATTAACCTTCACTTCATCCTTTGGCTGATCTAGAACCTGCGTGTAGTGTCTAGTGGTTAAAGCAACCGTCTCCCGATCCGTAGGCTCAGGGTTCGATCCTCAGGGGCCGACCTATTTTATTTCGCAGCTTTGTTAAAACGGAAAGTTACATGTCCAGAAAACGGAAAAACAATAAACGGAACGGACATTTTCTGGCAACTTTGCTGCCAGTCCTTTTTCCGTTAATTTACAGATATATTTTGAACAGTGTGTCCAAGTAGGGATTACAATCCGGAAAACCGGATCCGATAATCCGGCATCATTAGATGTCTACGGGATCCGGTACCAATTTACCGGATCCGGAAAGAAATAAAAAAGGAACAGACTGTATATGAAAATGAAGGAATTCGAGGACAATACTTGTCTCATATTCCTGACTATTTTTTGTCAATAAAACCAACAAGAGTAGAAGCTGAAAGAGCCTTTTCAGTCGCTGACTTGTAACTATCTAAGAAGTTGATTGGCAGATGACACGATTAACACTATTTGTTTCCTACTATCTTCTTTTAAAAACCAAACATGATTTTTTTATAATCAATATACTTAAAATTATTATTTAAAGAGCGTTTATTAAAAATACTCGATATTGTGATAATTGTACCATTCATTAAACATATCTATGATAACTATGATATCATTGTTATAGACTGCTTAGCGTGACGAAATTACATAATTATTGTGAATTCGTGTTGATTAAGTTAGATTTAAGTAATATAAGACACTTAGATAATGTAATGTAAATTGCAAGATAATTTTCATTTATATATATATATGTCATATTTGCAGTCTACTTTATGTTTTACTGTGATAATATAACCTAGATCTAGTCTTATATTATATAATATAAAGATTAAAATTTAGTTATACTAGATACTACTTGTAGATTTTCATTGCTACTTTTATTCGTAATTGTTTGCTTAATTATAATAAAGTTGATAATAAGTTGATTTCCTCAGAAATAAACTGTATTTTTTATAAACTTTGATACACTCACTTAACATTTTTTATACAGTTAATTTTGGAAAAAAAGAGACATTGCTTTGATGTGATCACTCCGAGCGGATTAATGGGATCGGGCCCGGATCCGACGGGATTGAAATCGGTGCCGGATTGCAATCTCTATGTCCAAGATATTTTCGTTCATTGCATACAACAACTGATTACTGAATAGAATTGTATCTGTATAGTCCTCATCCGCTCTCTCCGAGCTTTTTACAATGCAATTTATATTATTTGATCTTCAAATTCAACTCTTTCAGACATGATTCAGAAATATATCTTTAAATTAAATGGTTTTTGAAATGAGACGATATTTGTAATTAAAATATGAAATAAATAATCTTATATTATTAAATGTTTGGGAAAATTTATTTTTCTTTATGTGCACAAATTAAGACATAGATCCTGTAAGATTGCATAGGAATTTTCTGCTTCCTCGACTGTGGACGCTTGGTCTTGAAGTATTAATTTTATTCTTAAGTGTCGGTATCATTCCGATAGTATACAAAATAAATTTTATGGTGATAGATGCATATTTATAGTACTTCGGGCACAGAAAACCATCACGAACAATCGGACGGACAGACTAACAAAGAGAAATCTTAAACTGGAAAATGCTAACAAAATGATAAATTCAGAATGAATATTTTTAAAACGTTCTAATATGAAAAAAATTCAGCTACCCTTTAACAACTTTATTGATGTTTTCCTTAGTTTAAATTCCATAAGTTTCATTAGTAATGGAAAAAAATCTAAAAATTTATTTTAGTCGAAAACAAATGACTACTAAATGAACGTGAAACCGTTTCCCGAAATTGCACACACGTTTCCGTCAAACGCAAAGTTTAACATGCAAATTAAACACTTTGACGTGAAATATAATCTTTTAACACCCTAATATAAATCACACTAGTATGTTTCCAGTTCTTAGCCCAATGATACACGCTCCTATGTCGGCTGTTTGCTTTAAATTATGTAAATACTAAAGCGCTTTGACTCGCGCTAAGCCTCGAATATTTGTGTACAGTGTAGTACTGAATACGTGGTTGAACGAAGTAAATTAAAACACTGCTACTGATGTTTCAATGGTGTAGACAATTAGGAAACTCTCAAAATTGTTTGAGTGTTGTATTTGTTTAGATTCTAAATTGTAAATGTTTATTGATGTTAACGAAGGATTGCATTTCCCCATAACGGTCCAACGTAAAGAAATTTTTTTTTCCATCCTTCGTTGTAGGTTTTAATATCATTCCTTTAACCTTTTGAGACGTAACCCTTTCCCAATGCTTTAAAAAGGGCAGCCGGCTGCCCTTTTTTCAGCATCGGGCAATCTATCCGGCTGTTCTCGCATTCTTCCATTTTTCAGCAGATGTCAGTGCTGTTAAAAAGAATCGTGACAATTTTTTTTTTACGGGAAATGACGTGCTAAAAAGTAAAGGATTCTCGTGGAGCTATGTCACCCGCAACTACTACCCGCAACTGTCACCCGCAACTACTACCCGCAACTGTCACCCGCGATAGTTTCAACAAAAGAGATTATATAAGCCTTTTTTTTTAAGTAACCCACTCTCAGATATTTCACTGTTGATAAAAACTCTCCCTCAATAAATTTCGGTATTTAACCATGTATTATGCTACTACTCATCTATACATGAAAAAGAGAATGTTAAAATATATGTTTCTTCTCTAGCCTCAAAAAATAACTGTGCAGATTTAAGTGCGGTTTTCAGAAAAATAATCAAGCTTTACGAATCACAAGCCAAAATAAAACAGTTAACCACACCATTTGACGTTATTTTAACCCTTTAACGCGCAGTGTTCCCGCTCTGAGAACACCAAACTCTGACGTTTTGACTGTTGCCAGTCACGAAGAATAGATTTGATTTCTATAAAAATAGTTGCGGGTGACATAGCTCCACGAGAATCCTTTACTTTTTAGTACGTGATTTCCTGTAAAACAATTGTCACGATTATTTTTAGCAGCATTGACATCTGCTGAAAAATGGAAGAATGCGAGAACAGCTGAATAGATTGCCCAATGCTGAAAAAAGGGCAGCCGTTGTCATCGTTCGCCTTAACTACCAGCAAGATGGCGGACGATCGAAACGTTCACCGCGTGCCACAGATCTAGAGACCCTTTTTTGACGACAGCTGGCTGTGTGAAAGTGAATTGGTTAGTTTTCACTAAGTTTTCAACATACCTTCTTTTTAAACACAGTTTTTGCGTAATTATTTTGTAGTTCCACTATATATCTGTAAGGCAAAGTTTATGCCACGAGTTAAAGAATTTCACATTATTTTGAGATTAGAAGCAAAGGCTTTCTGTGAGTGATTTTTTTTTAAAAATTAGTTAAATGTTTCTTTTGATCCCCTGTTAATTCTTTCAAACGAAAATGTCTGTTATTGCGTAGCTTCAAACAAATGTTTTTCGTTTTAAACCATTATTTTGTGGCTTTGTGGCATTTCCAGGCTCGATATTATTTCAAATGTCTTTAATCTATCTCAAATTAATAAGCAGGCAGAAGGATGCAATGCACCCTTTGAAATCACCCATTGCGCAGGTGGCCGCCTTTGCTATATGGCGCCCTTGCGATTTGGCCGCCCTTGCAAGAACCTTTCAATTCCACTTAACCTGTTTTTGACCAGTGTGTTTTGTATTATTTCAAGCCTACACGAGGGGCATCTACTTAAGTGGAGGTGCTTTGGGTAGATGACTTTTTAAGAGGGTCTAACACATAGTCACATTACATCTGGAAAAGATCGCCCGAAACTCCAGACCGTTAGATCGACAGCCGCGCAATAGACCCGAACCCGAGACCTTCACACTTCAGCTATCTACCATGTTCAGTGTCTTATTCACTCGGCCATGGTGGGGCTCCGTTTCCGCCCAGACAATTACAATCACATTTTCCTGATGCCTTTACAAATAAAAAAAATTCGAAAATCAATTGTACGAATAATTAATAGTTTTTTCATTAAAAATGTACATCAAAGTGAAAATTATGCATGTGTAACTTTGCAACATTAAATAGTTTGGGGAAATAAGATTTGATACTCGTTAACTGAAAATAGGAAACTTCTATAACACTTATGAGTTTTTACGACCAGAAGCGAAGATGCCAAGATTTGAGTGTATATTGGACCCTGAACGAAAGTGTGTTAAGACCCGTTTTTCAATACATTTATAGTGGTTAAATTTGTTTTGCAATATCTCGGTCATATTGTACATATTTAATAACAAACTAGAATTTATTACTTGACATGTCAAAGATATAAAATTTTGAATTATTATTCTGAATTCAATTCTCTCTCTCACTTCTTTTTAAGTTATTGTGAGCGAATATCAGTGGAATGAGTTATTAAAAATTTAAATGATTTAAAATAAATTTTGAACATCTCTGTGTTTTAATGAAATTAAATGCATTGTGTTGTAAGTAATATCAGTAATTTTTTTAATGATCAAAGAATATCAGAGTGAAATTATGTGCTGCATAGTAAGAACATAGAAACTGAAAGCATGGAAAAAATAATTTCGAGATGTGCTGTTACAATGTCGAATTTCATGAATAAAAATTAACTTTTGAAAAAAAATTATATTATGTATTAAGGCAACAAAGTAGACGCATAAGAAAAAATCGGTCGGGGAATTGCACTAGAACTAAACACATTACATTTTAAATAAGCATGTTAAAAAGTGAAAAACATTGTACGAAATACGCAGGCCTGTAAGGAAAGTTGTACATGTAATTCAAGAGACAAGCTGTATTTCCTAATCAATAATAGCAAAGTAGACAAAGTAGTTAACAAAACACAATCGGGTAGGAAAGTAAAAAGGGAGGACCTTTGTGACTATTGAAATGAACGTTCATTACCTATAATTTCACATAAAAGCACAGAAGTGTTTTCTCGATGTTATTATTTTTTTATTTGTCTTTTATCCACGATCCTTATTTGCGTGCTTTATAACATTATATTTTTAACTCTTTATCACATTCCAATAATACGGCCATTATATCCTATTTCTGTATTAACAGAAAAGAAAAAAACAGACATCGAATCCACACGAATTCAATCGAAAACTTTCTCAGTTTTACCTTTTAAATCAGCATTAAACTGAGAAGACCGAATAAAATTAACAAAAGAACTTCAATCAAGCACCCTTTTGTAGACCGGGTGTATAAAATGACTCAATAAAACAAAGTATTTCTGTGCTTCATCTTCTCCTGTGCTACCATAATATTCGAAGATCTCTTTTTATTGTGTTTTCTTCTAATGATTAGACTTTTTTTCGATAATTCCGCTGCAGGAACTTTCTTTGTTTTCTTCCAACAGCGTTATACGTGTTGCGAAATAAAAGCGATGACCAAGGCATTTAAATGGTGGTGTGTGGAGATTTCTATTTGAAATCGGACGACAAAGGAAATAACTGGGCAACTAAATGAAAATGGAACTGGAGCTATTAGCAATCATCTTTTATTTCAATGCGATGAAAGAGGAGAATGGATGATCTCTTTGTCTTTCTCATACAATAAGAGAGGAAAATTGTTGTTTATCCTTAATTGAGAATTAAATTACAAAAGGAAAACACGACTTCGTACAGATTGGTCTATTTATTTTTAAAAATATCACATTTTCGCGTTGGTAATTGTACATTTTCTGACATAGTGCCCATTATAAAGTACAGGATAATTGTAGTTAAAGTACAACTTTCAAACAGCTGAAAAAAAAAGAATAAGAAGATTAACTCAGAATAACCTGAAATATGACATCAATACAGTGCTATCTTGATATAGGCAAGGGGTGCGTTCCAAGAACCCTAGTTTAAGTGATAATTCCGCATTGTGAGATAGGATGAATTTTTGAAACACATACACAATTACTTTTAGAGACATATAAACACGACCAAAACAATTTTAAACCATGTTCTTAATATATCTTACTATTTACCTCATAAAAAATAACGAATAAATACTGTTTTAAAAAAGCAGTGTTATTCAACTTAATACTGTACAGTATTGCAAATGCACAAAATTAATGATCAATAGGAAAGAGAGACAAAGCACAGTATTGCATGTATAGTACACAGCAATAATAATAACGCGCAGTACTTTTATTATAATACTGTACTGTACAGCAATAATTATTATTTTCTATATTGTGATAATAATTAGAGTAAAGTATGACACAGTGCTGTAACAATAATCATAACTGTACTGTACTGTACAGAATAATATTGCACTGACTCACACACCGGGTTTCTGTTGGCGTTTATTACAGCTAGTGAAAAATATCGAATAGCGGGCGGGAATTCGCGTCAGCTCTCAGATACGTTACTCGTGAAAAATTCGTGCAATATCCACTTGCGTAAGGTAGATCGCGTTGCTGCACGAGTCCACTATATACTTGAAAAAGGAGGAAATGATACATCATAAAAAATAGTTCAAAATTTTAGTAATAGATTGCGCTTTAAGCATCATAGTATAAATAGATTCGGCTACAAGCGACATTTTGATCAGCAATACGATGGATATGGCGTGAGTTTCACTAATTGTACGATGTGCATGACTGCTTGGTTTTTTACAGACAAAAATGACGTTAAAGTCATTCAACAGTTGTGGCAATGCTAGTGGAAGCCTACTCACCAGGACAAGGTCTTACCTCATAGGTAAAATCGGTTTTTAACTATCTTTAAACCCAAAACCGTATAAAAAACAGCAATGAAATCGGTTTTAAATTCTCCTGAGTCCAAAAATCGCACAATAAGCAACAATGAAATAGGTTTTTAATTGTTTTGATATCCCAAAACCGTATAAAAAGCAACAATGAAATCAGTTTTGAACTCTCCAGATTGCAAAAATCGTACAAGAAGCAACAATGAAATAGGTTTTAAATTCTTTTGGGACCACAAACAGCGTTGATGCAATCATAAAATGGCTTGTTAATTATCGCCAGACTTGCGCAAAACATACGCATATGCTGCCCGTCGCTTTGCGCCACAAGTTGATACTGAGAATCAGCATGTTCCGTAATAGATCGCAGTATTTCAGGGATTTCGCTGCAAATGCCTTGTGCAATGCGTCTTCAGTTCAGATAAGTTTACAATTAAGCTATTTAACACAGCACGTTTTCATTATCTCACAGCCAGGAGTCACAAGCACTGAGATCAGGTGATGTTGATGGTCAGGCTGTTGGAAAATGTGAGTTGGCAATTCTAGCATTTCCAAAATGCCACTACAGCAACTGCATCAAGGTCAATGGATCATAGTCGTGACTTCACCTGATTAGCTACGAAGAAGTCTGTAAATCTCTCTTCCCAACCGTAAGACTTATGTGTTAGGAAAATAACATTACAGTTTTGTAACACCATAATTTGTAGAAGGAATCTTTTGAAAGGAAGTAAATATGACATATCCGATGAAAACACAGAGCTGTTCTCCCGGGGAAAAAACAAAAAAACACCGCGCCCTTAAATAAAATAGAAGTTACTAAAGTTTGATTTGTTGTTGTGCAATTTCGAAGTAAAATACAAATCTTGTGTTTTTTATTTCCCTGGTTATTTACTTACGATGCAGTAACCGTCACATAACTTGATCAGATAGCCAAAAAATGTAATAAAATCAACACAAATGTCTAGTAAAATCGCCGTTTAATGAAATCATTATCGCCACTTCATTAATTTAAAGATTAAGCTTGAGAAATTAAAAAACTCTAGAATGAAAAAAAAGAAAAATGAAAACTTACGTAGCAACCAAGTTTAGTTCTATCATCTGAAAACTTTGCACCCGCAGAATTGCATCCGTAGGAACTACAAAAAAACTTCCCCCATCATTTGTTCGAGAAAAGTGCGTTCAAACAGACATCCTTCGATGCAGAGTTTGAAAAAGAAATTTCCATGCCGTATTGTCTATGCGAGTTTGTCCAACCCATCTCTATGTAGCTGATACACAGCTATAGCATCTTCCGTGCTAAGTAATGGAAAGGGATATGCATGCGACACAATGCATGCATCCTTTTATCCGCAACCATCCGAAATGGCAAACTGACGGATGATATACAATTATCTTTTGTTAGTGGAAACACCAAGTTCTAGAGTTTTGCGTCATTCGCGAGAACTGTGTATCAGTCCTTAACGTTGTTGCAGACGTTGTTGCACGAAAGACACGTAGCATCAGTGAGCAAAGGGACATTTTCCGCGATAGTACGACTTGGGGGTGAGTACACTAACAAAAGATAAATGCAGATCATCCGTCATTTTGTGGTTCTGGGAAACCTCGGATAAAGGAAGAGCCGCGTGTTCCAAGGAGACGCGTTTCCTGATGTCGCATTGCATTACTTATCATAAAAAAGCGCGAAAACTGTGGATCGTCCTAGAAAAAGTGGTGTCTTCCCAGTACTACTGCTCTTGAAAAATCTATTTCAGTCATTAAATGCAATAAAACTTGAAAAAATGTCTCCTTTTCCAGCTTTCAGTAGGTTAGGATCTTTCCTGTGTTGGATGGGTGTTATCCTTTAGATGGATCAGTGACTACGCGAGAATTTGTTTTTCTCTCTGGAATGCCTAGTTTTGTTTGAAACCACTGAAGTGCAATATGTCTAAAACAGAATAATTTAAGTAAGAAAGAAAAGATTGAAATTTTGGCAAAGTATACTGAAGGGTACTAAAGAAGAAGATATGTACTCTCAATATTACTTACTTTATTGCTAGAAACACTGAAGGTTTAACTGCTATTTACAAGCAATGCACCATTGATCAGTGTTTGGAAAGCCTATTGAGTAGTATGCAAATAAAGTAATTTTACGTACAGTACGTATTTATAAGTTTATATTATTGTTTTTGAATAAATAAACTAATTATCAATAAGAAGAATAAATAATCGTGTTTATTAATTCCATTAATAGTCTTAATTTATGATTTCTGCTCGCGTTTGAAGGCTGCCAACAGATGATACCCCTTATTTCAACCACTTCAAAGAATATTATTAGGATATGAAAACGAGCCTCTTATTAAAATCAATTATAAATAGAACGAATATGATTTTATTAAACGGCGGGTATTTTTATTTTATATTATTATCAGACCATATTTCAAATTTTTTGAGTAAATATTACGTATCATTATTGAAAAACGCTATCTTCTTATATATTTTAAATCTAAAGCATTTTATCACATCAGATTTTCGAAACAGTAAAAATCGATTACTGCGAGAAGGCACGCAGCTGATTTATCAGATGAGTCGTGGATCGAGCAAATAAACTTGAATATGTATTTGAATGTTCGTTGTAATAAAATTCTAAAATTTTCATGTTATTTTATGCACAATAAAACCATATTTTAAGTAAAATAAAGTCCTATTTTAGTTTGAAAAACCAGAGATAACAAATGATAGATTAATGGCTTCATTTAAATGTCTTGACATCTTAAGACATACTTCTGAGAAGAATGAGTTTTAATCTCCAAGTTATGGGTTGTTATGCCATTTTCAAATTAAAGAGGTTTTTTATTTTCTGCTTTCGCAATCAATTGAAATGAGATTTGAGAATACCAGCTATCTAACGGAAAAGTTTTCTTTCTCTTGATTTAAAGCTTTGATTTCTGTGGAAGAGATGATAAATTTTGATTCCAGCTTTGATGGAAAAGAGTCCAAATCTCAAAATGTTTATTTCCTATTAAATGCTACTGATACAGCTGACGACAAACTTTGATATCTGATTTTTGCAGAAATAGAAGAAGTATCTATCCATTAAAGTACTTTTTACGGCTTTTACGTACTTTTTTTTTTGTATCCTTCTTATACAGCAATCGTGTTTATAGTGACGTTGGGGCGACGTTACATTTCGCAACATCACAAATGTGATGCAAATGGACGATTGCTGTGACGTCCCTTTGCGTCAAACAGGTGACGTTGCAGTGTAATGCGAAGACGTCCGTGAAAGTCACCGTGACGTTCATAATGGACACCACCTCACGTCAAAAAAACTGCTTCTGGCTTAGCAGTATCTGTGCAACTTTCGCAAAATCACAGTGCGACCTACTTGCAGGCAGGTTACTATGACGTTCATTATGGTCACCGTATCACTTCACAAAAACCGCTGCAACTGCTGTTCGGCTTTCGGAAAGTCACAGTGTGAGATATATGCATATATGTTGCGATGTTTTCGCAGTTTTCTATTTTTGGATAAACATTAAACAAAAAAAAGTAAATGTCACATCGTTCTTAGAATTTTAACAAGAATATAAAAAAAAGAATCAGCACTAATTTGAGAATTTTGGTATACTTTTTGCAAGCTGTTCCATGTTAAATCAAGGAATTAGTTTTTCTAGGTAGATGCAAAAAGTTATGACAAATGATGAGCATATACCAACTACGAAACGTAAAATTAAGTAAATAACCCTAAAACAAAATAAAGATGACAAAACTTTCTGAAATAGAATGGCTGTATTTATCAAATTTTATATGTTTAGTACCTCCTCTTGCCAAAGTTTCATTAATAGAAGTCCGTTGTGGAGGCAATATAACGGGCACTACGAGAAACATTTTACAAAAATATATCTACACTCAATGTATTTAATCTTTATCCACTAAAAAAAACCCCAACAACTTCATATTCAGTTTTTACCGAAATCGTAACTGCATGTTCCTCTGAAAAGTGGGAAAAATTTTGCATTCGAAACATATCTTTTTATGGAAACGGCCCCTCTCATACCAATACTTCATACGGAGGAAATCATTTTATTTGTATAAAAAAGTCAAACTGGGTAATCTACAAAAACTATGTTAAACGATTGGAATTGCAATTTTTCGTTCATAGGCTGATAACCGTGGCATCAATATGCCATTAATATCACTTGCGGCACCTAATTTTGTAACGCAAATATATTTTTATGTTCGGAAAATAAATAAAGCTGAAATAGATAAAAATCGCTTAAATATCAGGGAACGGGTACATTTTCAGATTTTTAAAGTAGTGCAGATTGTTTTCTATATTTTTTAAATAATTATGAAAACTTGCAAGTTGATCGTACGAACGGTGTGGATTTTATTACGTTTTTAAACAATAACTTTTTAATCTATTTGGATTAATCGCAGTAAAAGTTTTGTTTTGGAGTGGTTGAACCGGATTTGTGCCAGAGTTAGCGAGTCAGGGATCAGAGTAACTATATAGTAAGATAGTCTTATACAGTTTGTAAGAATAATCAGTGTAGCTATAATCTATTTATTATTATTTTATTTTCCATTCTTATCAAGATTTTTTAAAAGAATCAAAGTCAAAAATTAGTTGGTGGGTAATTCCGCACATTTCCTCTTAATACATTTTGTATATTTATTTTATTGGAGAAAAAATTAACGTTACGATAGAAGTTTTGGTTAATACTTAAGTTTAAAGTTTCGAGAAAAGTTCATTTTCTTCTAGATTGAAAAATCGTTACCTAAACTAATAGGGATAATCAAAATTTTGATTAATTTACGGATCTTGGATGAAAGTTAATGCCTTTTGGAAAATTTGGTATATCGATAAAAATAAACGTTTCATGATGAATTAATTGCAGCCACAGATAAAAATTAGTTATATCTCATGAACTAAGACCTCCTATCCTCTCGCGATAGATCAAAAGCTTATGAAAAGCCTTTAGCTTGTTCAAACCCTACACTTTTATCTTCATAACCACTGGATTTTAGAAAAAAAAAGTGAATGATGAATTTGATTTTTGCATTAAAACGTTAAATTGTATATTGTTGATAGATTGATTTAATTCTAAAGTTGGTTGAAAAGGTATGAATATTTTTGTTTAAACTAATTTCATAAGCTATTTTTCTTTTAAAATGTTCTTGAATTCTTCAAGCGTTGTACCTCACGTTAAGAGTAAATAATGGAAACTGATCATTTAAAAAATTGAGTAGTAATTGTATTGAAACAACAACAACAACAACTAATACATGAATATATTTTAGTTTTGAGCTACAAAAAATGTGACAGCACGGCAGAATACTCAATTTATACGACAGCTCCACTCTCCTAAACTATGCACATTTGTCTTATGTACTTGCATTTAAACATTTTTATTATCCTACAATATTAAGTAACATAGCGACTCCATGATTTATCAATTTCTATTTTTTGGTTATAATTTTTCCATTTCTGGTTCTGGAAACTTTCAGAATCTGCCATTCACTGTTATTATTTTGGCATCACTTTGATATTTTTATTTCTGCCTCTTCATTTACTCAGTATTTTTCCCCCGAGCAGAATCGAGTCCCATTGTGGAGACATTGTCTCTTTTACTGAGCTACAATTCCGAATCCCTGTTATATTTTGACTTTAACTTACAAAGTGCTGTGAGTAGTTCTTGAGGAGTAGTTACAGACATTGTAAATGTTTCATTTCCTAGTTATCTAGCATCAATTGTGATTTCGTGTGGGCGACAGTTTGATGTTTTGTTATTCACGTTATAATAAAAGTGTGGTTTCTTAGAGCAGCGTTTCCCAACCTTTTAACGTCGAGCCCCTCCAACATACGCTAAATTACGGTGATGCCCTCCCCTCTCTGAAAATTTTTAGCATACATTCAGTTTCTTATTCAACAATGAAAATATAGTAGTCTTTTCTACAAGATAATGTAAAGTTTGAATAAACATTTTAAGCGATAATAGATATACTTTGGAGGAAAAATAAGAATAAATAAGCTGATTTTTTAAAACATGCATTATCATATGCCCTTTGCCTGTTTTTCTAGTCCCCCCCACCTGATAACCTTAGGAGGTGCGCCCCACCGGTTTGGAAACGCTACAATAGAGTAATGTACATTATAGAAGTACTACAGCTTTTCGTCTTGCAATTTGATATAAATATTTACATTTAATAACATATATATTTAACGTTGCTTTAATAAGTTTAAAAATAATAAAAAATAAAATAAAATGCAACATAAATGAACAAACATAGAAACATAAAATCATTAAAATCGAGACGAACGAATAAATGAACAGTAACATAAGCAGTACTTTCTCTTTCTTTTCTTTCTATTTTTGTGTAAAGAAACAAAATAACACTGTACTTTATAATATAAAACAGAGAAAACAGTAAAATCACAGCCAAATAAAAGAAGGAAAAAGTCTGAAAGCAAGAAAACGAAGGCTACAACTATTTGCAAGCAAATGAATGAAAGGAATGGTAGAATCGTCGTGCATAAGAAGAGCCGGATAATGAAAAAATTTTTCAAGATTGGACGAAAATTGAAAAATCGCAAAATCTTAGCTTTAGAATATTGATATTGATGGTTAAAATTCCAACAATGAGAGACAAGCTTCTTATAAACGACGGTTTTTCTAATTTAGATTAGACTACCTTACATATTATCATCATTATATATCATCAGGCATTAACGGGTTGAGTATCATATATTATCATTACATTGACTTTCATTACATTATAATAGTTGAAACATTCAAAGCTGAAAATTTTACGAGTTATTTCTAAACGATATAAAACAGATTGTATATAATTAAGGTTTTCTAGAAATTATTAAATTGCTTAAAGATTAATGCAATAATTTTTAGAACGGTAATTTAGAATAAGATTTGACTTTATTACCTCACATAACTCGGATAACTCAGTTTCAAATTCATAATCGTGGGATTCCATTCCAGTCATGCTGATAACGATCCTCGTTTAACAAGCAGCTCACAAATGTCATAGCAGTTAGGTCTGAATAGCGTGTTATTCCAATTATTTAAAGCTTTCATGAAATATGTTTGCTTTTAAATTCCGAAGTGAACGTTGTCAGAAAATTAAAGTTCTAAAAGACCTTGACTTTCAGTCAATAACTCAACTCACTGGAATTGGATGAGATAAAAATATAAGTAATTAAATTTTTGTTCTTCATATGAGGACAAAGTGTAATTTAAAATAGCAGCTAAATACTAAATACTATATAATAAGGAATATTCATCCTTTACTCTCTAAACTTATTTCTAAAACTGAAGTAGTTTAATTTAATAATTTTTTGTTGAATAACTAAAACATGCCTTATAACACCTAAAATTAAAAAAAAACATTGTAATTTATTTATTTAATATCTGTCCATAGGGATCGGCAAAATCAAGTAGTTAAAGTAATTACCTCTAAGTAAGTTTAACAGTAATTTTATTTACTTTTGAATAAACGTGAAAATAAGTTCACATGCTATCACTAACTATAACAACATTTCAGTTTATAAGGTCTTAAACATGTCTTAAGTATCCCACTCGAAATATTTGTTGAATTTTACTTTTCAGTTTTTTATCAACATGCAGTACTTCCCGTATAACACAACATGTATAAAACGAATTTTATACTTCTGTTTTTTAACTAGGTGTTTTGCTTGTATCAGTATCAAGAAAATCTCTATTTACTGTCCACGAAAAATAGCTTAGTTGAACAGAAAATCTGAAGCTACACAGGTTTAAATTTGTACAGTACGCAGTATCAAAACTTATTGTGAAATTTTCCACAAAATCTAAACACAATCCGCAGAATCTAAATTCCTATCTTGCTTTCCGATCCCTGTTCTCATATTTTTTTAAAGAGTTTGTCCTTAGAGTACTATGCGAAACCACAACAATAACAACAACAACAACTACAAATGTCTCATCTGAAACAAGTATTAAAAAATAAAAAAAAAAATAAGTGAGCTATTATATTAGGGGAACTGGAAAGTGTGTAATAAATTTTAAACACATAAAATTTCAACAATTTTTTAGCTGTAAACAAGCTGTGCCTAAACATAAGATTTATATTTGCTACATTTTGAAGCAACAATTTTATAGATATTTTTGTCTTTCAAGAAGGAGAGAAACCCTCCCACTTTTTACGTCTATCCACCTCGGAGGACGATACAAAATACCCTGAAACTGGGTTTTAGGTATTCGCGAATATTGTATTTTACAACAAGAATTTTATGGATATCTCTTTTTTCTTTCTTTGAGATCACAGGGCAATGCGAAAAGAGCTGTTTGCCCCAACCACGCACCCCCCCTCTTAATAGGTAACGAATTTCAGAAAATGCTATGTGACGAACTTCACATATTTTTCGAGTCTAAAATAATGTTCTTTTGTTTCGTCTTTCAAAATCAAATATCCCGTATTAATCCCTCTCTCCACTTTGTTTTTCTGCTTGATAAAATGTTCTTCCTTTTGCGCGTTGGTATGTCTGGGATTCCGGGGGTTCCCCTTCTAAATTAATTTCGCTTTAGCGTATGCTATGTAAGTTCTTGTTGCCTCTGGGTCGTCCGTCTTTGCTTTCTCACGGGGGTTGTAGGCTTTTGTTATGGCGATCGCCACATTCTGGCACTTCAGTCTTAGCGATATGCATCTAATCCGTTTGTTTCAAATTTTTATATTTATAACGCCTACCGGACAGTTGTTGTCACAGTTGTTGGACAGTTGTTGGTCAGTAACTTATGAGTGCTCATCTTTTTTCTCGACAGGGTATTAAATCTGGCCAATTTTGTTAAAAGTTTTTCCAACACTTCTCCATAGCTCTCCGTCAGAGGAGGTTGTTTTCGATAATTATGGGACTTCGGCACGCCTTGTGGCCGGAACGATAAAATATGTTCCTGGTGTTACTTTTTATTGAAGCAATGTACTGAATGTAATAGAGGTTGTTTCATTTAAAAACTCTTTTGCTGATACGTAAAATAAAATGCAAGTTTCACAGAATTCAAGTCGTCTGTCTGTTTTCTATGTCTTCAGCGTAACTCGTGGATTTTCCACTCTACGTCATGTCAGCGGTTCTCAACCTTTTTAACGTCGCCCCCCCCCTCCAACAAAGGCTAACTTACGGTGGCGCCCCCTCTCACATTTTTCAGCATACATTCAGTTTTTTAATCTTTAACAATGAATATTTAGTCGAATTTTCTACAAAATATTATGTTCTACAAAATATTATCACTAAAGTTTGAATGAACATTTTAAGCGAAAATGGATATATTTTTGAGTAAAAATGAGAATAAATAAGATGATTAAAAAAAAAAACATGCATCACTATTTGCTCTTTAGTTTTTCTCGCGCCCCACAGGTTGAGAAACGCTGCGTTATGTAAAACGGCCGAGGGAAAGTTTCTTTATCGACCACCGACAGCTCCATCACATGCTATCCAATCTAACACCCGTGCTAACATATATGCCGAATTTTTTATTACAGTAAACTCTCGATTAACCAGGATTCCTCATCCTGGTTAAGCGAATATACCTGATAACCCTATTGACTCAAGTTTTGCTGAAGATATTTGGAAAAATTATAGAAAATGTAAATTTTTTATACAACAAAAGGAGGACAGCAAACATTTTAGGCCCATTGACAACATTGCGCCAAATGTCGCCCAGCTTGGCGACAAAACGTCCGAAATTACACTGGTTTTAAGTAAATCATTTTAAAAATAATATTAATGAATTTTAATGTTATTATCGTATTTATTATAATAAGTAAATTATGAATACATTGCCATCACGTGCTACTATCGGACTTAATTAAATTTAAGCACTCGTGATCCTTAAATTTAACTGCTGGAAAAGCCTGTTAATTTTTAACAGCGATTTTACCACTCTCAGTGAGTTAAGACACCCGGTGAGACCAATTCAAGGTCACTGATAAAAATGGAATGTAATAAAGGAACAAAATTAGTTTGAAATATTCAGAAATATTTAGCGAAACAGCAAGAAAAAAAAAGAGTCAAACCCCAAGAAAAAACTTTGTTAAATACAGAATGAATTTCGCTATTTGGAGGTTTTTTTTTTAGAAGAAATTGGTTCTCAGGAAAAATTCATAAAATAGACGAATTCGCAAAATAGAGGTTCATTAAATAGAGGTGACTATATGTTATGCAGTCTTCTAGAGTTTCGTAATATAAGCATCATGAACAGTTTTCTGTTAAATCTAAAACACCGTCTCAGAGAGAAAATTATTTTAATGTATTCACCAAAAAGTTGTATGTATCACTTCACTTCCTCCATCCTCTGTGGAAAAAAAGAAACAATCAAAAATATTAGTTCACTTTTTTCCTTCTTAAACAGAATACCTCGAAATCTGCGAGTCGATGACAAATTTCGAGATGTAGAATATTTCCCGGAATGATTTGAGAACTTTCTCGTAATTCATCCGGCTTAGAATGACTTCACGCCATTTTTTTTCCCAGTTCTGAAATTCTTTTTTAATGTGCAGTGTTGTGATCTGTTTTCCCTTTTCTTTCTGTTCAACACAGAAAGGAATGCATAGACTCAAAGTATTTTGGAAAATTTTGAGAGAAAAAAAGAGAGCGTTTTCTTCGAAGTTGGGTTTTCTTGGCACGATAAATATTGTCATGAATTGTCGATACGTTACTTTTAATAGACTGCCATTTATTTAGTTCAATATATTTATGATGAAAATCTTAAAAACAATTAACGATTGCGGCGATTTTTCAGAAAGAAAACAGGAAATTATTTTAAGAATGTACTTTTGGAACATTAAGTCATGCATTTTCGTTATTTTATTTTAAAGTTTTAGATAACGGGTAAAGATTAAAGGAAAAAAAATGACTATTAGATTTTTGAAAAAATTAACTTCAGACTATACGAGTATTTAATTCAAAATTTCACAGAACATGACTTTTATATAAAAGTATAAATTCAAATAAAAGAGTCCGATTTTGTTACTAAAAGGGGTGATTGTGTTTTGTTCTGGTTTCGGGTTTTGTACATCGGAATTTAGTATCCCGATGTACAAAAACTGTTATTACTTTTGTACTTATATTACTAGATTGCGAAGGGAATACGCATAAATTAAATGAAAGGAAGTGATGGCATAGAAATTTTGGCGAAAGCAACAATAAAAGAAGACTGTGGATGTATTTGCATAAAGATTATATTCATAGTTTAGAATTAGTGAAATACAGAAGAATAATTTCTAATACTTTTTGTCCCCCTCCCATCCTCCAAACTACTTCATATTTTGAAAAGAAGTAACAAAACCTTGGAAAACTACACAAATGATAATTGGGAGGCAATTATTTTACTTAAAGTTTATTTACTTGAAAGAGACTGAGATCTGTTCTGTTACTAATGATACTACTAACTTTTCCCAATTAAATCATTGAAACTTCGAAAGACCTATCTTGAGTTCGAGAGCTGACTGTGGTAGTTTCAGAAAAAAAGGAAAATGAGAGACAGCGAGAAAGAAAGTAATGAAGTAAAATAAGTTTTTAAACAAGATCTTAAGCAATTCTTTACGTCGTTCCTAAATGAAACAAAACTTACGAAATTAAAATATCTTTATTTATATGGTTATGTAGTTTGACTTCTTAAAATCACCATGATAAATTTTGATACCAGATAAAATTGCAGACTGCAATACGAAAATAATATTGTTTGCTTTTTATGTCTTTATACACTTAACTGTCATAACTTTTCAAAAACGTTTTGGAATGTGAATTTTCTACTATCTCAAATTTCAGCAATGATTCACACAAAAAAATATTGGTGTTAAAATCAACTGAATTAAACAAAAGCAACTTCGTATAAACATGAATTAAGAAAACAAAGAATCTGAAATTCATTTCACTGCTCTGTGTTTTATGTATATAATAAATTTTGTAGAGGCAATCTGCGGTTAATATTTCATGGTTGTGAACTTTGAAGTTAGTGTTAGGGCATTAAATATTTATAGTGAGTTAAAAAAAGCAGAAACAAGCTTTTCCCTCTTTGTTGACTGGTTCCATTGTAAAGGGTTATTATTTTGCCTTTGAAACGGTAATATGAATTATGAAAAGAATCCAATAAAAGAGACCTGCTTTGAAATTACCAGAAAAAGAAGATGGAACCAATTTTTCGTCTAAAAGATTCGCCAAGTTTATCGTTAGTACTATTTCATTTTACAATCAAGCGGGTTCCCTGTATAAACAAGAAACAAGACTGTGGTCTACATCGATTTTCTCTTAATTTTATGTTTTCAAAATACTACTCTTTTTTTCTGCCTTAAAGAAAAAAAAAAAGACTTAAAAAGAATTTTAAACGTAAGTTTAGAATTTCCTGTTTTTTTTTTTTTAACCTATCATGATTCCACAATATACTAGCTAATTAACTGAGCGAAGGACGGGCAGAAAGTGTTTTGAATATCTTTACCTGAGAAATACTGCGAAGGGGGTGTCCGTACTTTTAAGTTACTAACGGCCGTATTCACTATGCACTTGGCACTCGTGTTAACGCACCAAAACGAGAGTAAGATGTCGAATGGATGTATATTTGATTCCTATTTAACGTCTGACGAGGTTAACACGGGTGTCAAGTACTTGGTGAATACGGCCGTGAGTTTTTAGTAGTAAGAGTTTGGTATGAGATTGACCAATAGCTAAGCCATAATAAATCAGCGAGAGGCATATTCCGGGTGTTACGGCAAACCGTTAACCATTTGAAGCGTAAGCATTTTTACATCAATATAGAAGACCAGCAGGATACACTTCCCAACTCTGAAAATGTGCAGCCGTTGCAATCGATCCATTTTACTACCAATAACATGAGGGTCGATCGAATAACCCATCTGACGCCACAGAGCTAAAGACGTTTTCTGACACAGCTGGCTGTGTGGCAGCGCACAGCCAGCTGTGGATCGATGGCAACGGCTGCACGTTTTCAGCGTTGGGACCATCTAACTATATTTTTTTGCGACTGACAGTAAAATTACTGAAATAAGGTGGTTTCATGGCGCAACCACCGTGCATCAAAGGGTTAAAACGGCCTCTAACTTGGAACGTAACAGAACGGCCATGTAAGCACCAAAAAATAATAAAAAAAATAGGGTTCAAACGATTTTATTTATTTATTTTTTTACAGAAACCTAAAAAAAATTCGCCGGTTTATTTAAAATAAATTTCTTCATTTTCAGTTCGTAGCATTCATACTTGTCGCAGCGAAGATTGTTATCTTTTAGCTATCGGAGTGAATCTACTTCTGTTCACATTGCTTCAAGGAGAGATCTTTTCAATTAACCCAAATTTTTTTATTTTAAAATAACATTCCCTATAAAATAAGTAAATTAACTATATATGAAGCTTTTATAAATCAAAAGATAGAAGGTGTTTAATGCTTTAGATGTCTAACATTTTTACTGAATATATTCTAAATAAGTAATTTTTTATTCTTTTTTAAAACTTTTGCTAACATTTTCCATTTAAAACCAGAGATTTGGCACGCTTTAGGCTTGAATTTACTGGAACAGAATATATTTTAGTCTCTAAAGACAAATTTTCCGCTTAATAAAGTGTCCTTTAAGGTAGCTTTTACCGCGTTTATTAAAGTACAGGTATCACTCAGCACATTATTACCTATGTAAATCACTGCATTTGTTCAAAGCCTTTTCGAGTGATTAGTTTCAGAAGTGAAATGAAGCACAGCCTTTTATTAAATGTATGTACTTCATTCATATCCAGTCGCAGGGTAATTTAAAACTAAGCTCCCTTGTTGCATATACGAGTTGCACACGTGGCACTGTTTAGCTTAATTTATCGTCGCAGGAGATATAAATTGATAAATTACGAAGTTGATTTCTATGTTTAATGACGTCAGGAATGCAGCAACCTCGCGAGAGAGTAGTTTTATCCCAGAAAATGCATGTTGGAGTGCAGTTTAAACACTTTTGCAGTATTTTTAGGATAAATGATGAAAGCCCTGCAATATATGGTAATTTATTATTGCTGCGTTTAATGCAAGGAAAGATTAAGAATGAAAAGTTATTTTACCATCCAAGTAGCGAGCCCCTATCTTCAAAATATAATGTAGAACATAAATACGATCTATGAAGATTCATATTTCTAAAGCGATTTCCTGGCGTAACTAATACAGGTGGATCAGAAAATGAGTATACATTTGATAAATTAATAATTTACAGAATAATGTAAGTAGAGAGGTAAAAATTTGCACACACCCTTGGAATAACATGGGGTTTTATTGCAGCCCCCCTAAAATAAAAAAAAACTGCCGACAGATGGCGCTTCATGTGATAAGAAAAGTAATAATTAGTAGCATAAAAAGTCATGACAAGACAAAGACGATGTTCTTCAGAACAAATGCTCAGCATGTCGACCGTCATTTCTCAACAATAGCTGTAGTCGAAGGACAATGTTGTGAACAGCACTGTACTACAATCCCCATCTCTTCCTGAACTGTCTGAGCAGCATTAGCACTGGTGCTCAGTCGGCCGCTGCTGGATCCGTCATCTAAACAACCCGTGGCTTCAAACTTAAATCATTCTCTTCACAGCTGAACCTGTCGTAGGATCTTTAGCCGTTCGAATACCCTTCTTACGGAGATAGGATCGTAAAGCTGTAGTAGCAAGCAGATTCCCCATTCTGATAGTACAGCTTCAATAACAGTGCCTTTTTTGGTAACGTCAAAATGCTACGGTTGCTGATGCGTAAGATTCCCTCTCATTACAGCTCCTTTTATGCACGATTCTCACATCACCCTTTTAGCATCACTGACATTTTGCTGTCCAGCGCCATCTGTTAGCCGCTTTTGGAACTTTTTCTCTTTTGAGGTTGTACTTCAAACCCATGTGCCAATTTTTACCTCTCTACCTACATTATTACGTGAAATATTAATTCTTCAAAGGTATACTCATTTTCTGATTATCCTCTACATTGATGCTAGAATGTAAAGCATTTGATGTATTGTACCATGAACGACGATTTTAAAAAAGTGCTAAATGCAAGTGGTTCAAGTTGATATGTAGCGCCTGATTAAAATAGGAAGACAAAAACAGGTCTGATGAAATTATTAGGTTGTAACGAAAGTTTCCCGCCACCTGAAACATCGTCAGCACACAGTTCGCGTTGGCGTATTTACTCATATTTTGTTAAACGATTTTTGGCATTTGGAAGAAAGAGACTTACTTTATAACACTATGGTGTGAAATCTGTAAAAAATATAGTTATCATTAAGTACAAGGTGTCTCAAATGACACTATCACTCTTGAGGATTAGAACCATCATTTACTTCCAGTTGTGTTGCAAAAAGTCAGCTACAGAATATCAACGAATTATGAGTACAGCGTTAAGTACTATTGTTGTATCATGTGACACTGTGCAGGTTTGATACCAAAAGTTCATAAACAGTTATCTAAGGAGTTAGAAGTGAGTTTTTCAGGCAGATTTGGCGGAAAACTTTCGTTACAACCTGATAAAATTGAGCAAGCTTGATAGAAAACACAGGTAACTAAATAAAACTACAAATAAAATTATTGAAACCACAGAAATTGTTTAATTAGTTTTCGAAAACGGTCAATTCTTATCATTCGGAAAGCCAAGGTTACTGCAGTTAAGAAAAAAGCTGCGTTCAGTTAAGAATTAAAGTTTTACGAACAAAGAATCTTAAAACGGTGTGTGTGCAAGATGGCATTTCCAATGTTTGCTCTTCCTTGAATGTTATTCAAATAAAACACTGGAAAGAATTGTAAAATGTCAAGCAAATATGAGAATAATAGGCAATTCAAGAGGGTAAGAAACATATTTTGCGTCTGACCTTAAAGCAGTTAAAGAAAATAAAAATTATTAGTCTTCTTTTTTAAACACGGAAATATACACGCCACTACAATAATCTTATGAAGCAAGTTCAAAGGGCGTTTGGAAAGCAGTAACCGTTTGACAAATAAAAATAATCCCAAAAGATTTCGTAACAAACTTTTTATTTTTACATGTACGTACATGCAATAGGCTATTCTCCGACAAAGCCGGATATTTTTCCACATAGACACATCGTGCATCACAGATTATGAAGGAACCCTGCTCACAGATGGCAATCTTCCATAGAGGCTAATGGCAACACGAATCTGACGGAGAGCGCCCTCAGTGGTGGCAAAGACTTGCTAGAGGACGTGGCGTACAGGAAGTAGCGTGACGTATAGTTTTCTCCCTCATTTTTTCTGCCTGGCTTCCATTTCGGGGAAATCCGTAAAATCCAAATGCTCCTAAGAGTTAAGTTTTATAATAGAACTCTTTATATGCATTAGAATATCCAGATAAAGTGCACTCGACAAACATTAATTAAAAAAATTCAATTTTCCGAAAAAAAAAATTACAACATAAAATAAATATGAGAGTTTAATGAATTGCATATAATGATGCTTGTCCCTCAATGTCTTGTCTTTTTGCTTAAGCTTCATCGAAAAAGCAAAGTTTGAAGCTTTTTCAATTCTGTTGTAGGCATACAATATACATGTAAGGATCTAGTTCAATACGTGCACCCGCTGAACTTTGAGCATTACACGATCGGTAGATCGTCCGAGGATCCCTTCGGACTAACCGATGAAGCCACCGCTTTGCAAACCCGTCGGAAGGAATCCAACAGGTTTTCGCGGGGCGTGCCGAGCGAGTGGTAAACGGTAACCTTTTCCTTCGACCCCATAAGAGGAAGCAGTGATCGGAACCCAGACCAGCGAGTCAGAAGACTCTGGTACGCTGTCCACTCGTCCATTTCGCGGGGGAAATACGACGTGCACCCTGCGGCTGAGGGCCACAGGGCAATGCACGGCCCCTAACTCCCGCTTTGCCACCTGATACCGAGGCGCCAGATGGAGACGCGATACCATTTGCTCATAAGACTCACGCAGCTTAGACACTCAGGTACCTTGACAGGAAGGAGGTCACAACCATGGACGGAGGGACTCCACCCTCTATTCTCATGGTTCACCTGTTAGTTCAATGCTCCATGCTGGTGCATGGCTTGCAAGAATCCTTTAACGAGAGGACCGAGGGCCTCCCTTAGTATACATGCACCACCGTATACCAAGCAATTCGACAAGGGATGTGAGGAGCATCACGAGTTCTCACGGAAAGGTTTCCACCGACCGTGCTAGTGCACGGTACTCGGGAAGCCTCAAACGGAGAGACCGTGCCAAATACCTTGGCACTCCTGAGACACATACAACACCGCGCCTCGAACATTTACGCGCCACCACAGGAGACAGGAGTACTTCAGGGCCCCTCCCCAGAACCAAATCATCGTCTATTGACATAAAACAATGAGGAACACGTACCGCTGCATCTCGAACTTTGCACCACCAAAAGGTGAGAGCCTATGGGAACTCTCTCAGAAACGCACGCACCACCAGCATTTCCAACATAATTCGATGAGACGCATACGGTACTGCTCCTCGAACTATGCACCACCAAAGTTCTTTATAAGGGAACCCAGAAGCTCCACAAATAGAAATACATGCAGCACCGTACTTCTAGCAATTCGATGAGGCACGCGAGCTGCTGCATCTCGAACTTTGCACCACCAAAAGGAGAGGGCCTAGGGAACTACTCCCAGGGACCTCCCAACATGAAACACAATGGTTTCCAACGACAAAGGAGTGCCGCGGAAACACGGCCCTACAATGAGCAGCCACCATTTGAAGGAGTCCAAGGGCCCCTCCTAGTGCCTCAACAAAGTTTTACGTAGTACCAAAACTTCAGCACAACGTACCCGTTGGGGCGGACAGGACAGCTTGCGCATCATTGGAGGAAGCCAGAGGACCCCACAGCGTAGATACCAGCAAGCCAGTACCCCCTTTGCAATTCGAATTGAGAAGCTCGCTTGCCCCCACGGAAAGGAATTCCACTGTCCATGCTGGTGCATGGCCCTTGGGAACCCTTGAGACCATCAGCCGGTCGCCCCCAACTGACCCGAGGGCCAGAAGAGGTGACCCCCGACGGGAGATGATCTCCGACGGCAACAGACCCCTCGGTCCGCTCGGATGAGCGGCTTATGGGGGTCTCATGGACTTGAACTTGGTAGCGGGCCCTACCACCAATGTTCCTTCAAGGGATCATGATTTGCCTAGGTTTTATACCATTTCTGGATACCTAGTTTCCCGGCGGTCCCACGTGGAGGGTCATGTCCGTTTAGAGTGAGAGAGGCTTGACCGTACGACACTGTCAATACGATATTGTAATCGCTTCATCACTCCTGCCACCAGCGGACTCCCTCCGGGGCACACTTTCGCATACTAACACGTTCAAGTCAGGGGCCATCCTGGCCAGGGAATCGACCCCCGACCTTAAGAAGAGTCATGGTCGCTCCCCGCCAATATACATGTATGAAAAACATAAATAAGCTCTTATGAATAACATTTTATCTTAAAATAGTAACATTTTAATGTGTAAAAAAAAAATCAATCATATAGCTCAAATAAAATTCATAAATCTAAATAAAGTTATCTGTGGTACTTACATTTTCCTCGGTATTTATTCCCCAGTCAAAATCAAGAATGAAAAAATTATTTGAACAAGTTGAAGTCAAAAAATTTTATTAAATAAGATTAAGCGGATTTTATTTGGTTAAGTTATTTGATTATACAGTGATCCACCGAGGGGGTCGTAATTTCACTGTTCACTATCTGGTTCTTTTCCTTATCTGTGCCGTACATCTAAGCATTTATCACACCGTAATAATTTTTTACATACTTTCATCGTACGCCTTCGTTACCAGTCCATTCAGAAATATAAGAACTGTTTCTTTAAGCGATTCATCTTTCACAAAACATTTTATTCTACAAAATTCTTTTTCTTTTGTAAAAAAAAAAGATAATCACAGGGGCCGAATCCGGACTGTAGGATGGATGTTCAAAAACTTCCTACTTGAAAGGTTGAAGAAGTTGTTTTGTTTTCCCTTCGTTCTGTGGACGAGATCATCGAGAAGGAGGACCACACCTTTCGAGATTAAGCCTATCCAACGAATTTTTGGAAGGAAAAAATTTGGTGAGTGTCGGAAAACTTAAAAAAAACCCCATTAATTGCATTTCTGAATTGTCTGGTGGTGGAGGTGGATGATGAAGGTACAAAAAATTGTTTGTTTTATTTCTGTTTTTGGTTAAGGAAAATATATCTGAATAAAGGGGGATGCTTTGGGCGAAGGACTTTTTAAGGGGTTCTGACGAGTATTTACGTTATACTGTAGAAAACCGCCAAAACTGCAAACCATTAGATCGACAACCGCGAGAGAGACCAGAACCCTGGATCTGTGCACTTCAGCCATTTTTAAGTGTCCAAGTAAAATTAGTACACGGTATGATAAGTGCTTAAATGTACGAGGTGACTATTTGAAAAAATATCACAATGCGTGTACATGAACAAAAATAGAATTATGAATTCGTTAGTGATTACTTTTTATTTATCAAACAGGTACTACTTTCCAAACGTCCCTGGTATATTTCTGCTGTTGCAATTTCGAGATGAATTATATCCTATCATTCGGGATACCTATTATTGATAAATGGTTTGATGGAAGTTAATTTGTAAGCAGCGTGTTTCCTTATCATGACACAAACCCCACATATTATGGTCCATCTGTAATTCAATCCAACTTCAGCCTAAAATTACGTTGACTAAAGTATTGATCTGGCTCTATAAAGTTAAAAGATTTTCGAGAGAGCGATATATACGATTCTGATTGTGACCTAAAAACAGCATTACCGTTAACTATTATTGTTAAAAAATGCGTGTTTAAATTTAGCAATAAGTCTGTATTGTAGTGTATATATATCGCATAGAAATTATGTGCTGTTTTAGTTGATATTGTAAAAATTTAAGTACATAATAAAAATTTTCAGTTGTTTTTTGATTGTTATGTGGTTTTTCGGTAGACTTCGGAAAACGTGTAACTGAAAAGTCTAATACTTCCAGACTATATTAAATCATTTCTCTTTGAATTAAATAATTTTTCTTATGATGATATAGTAAATTTGCAATTAAAAAAAAATACTGATCCTTAAATTTTCGGGGGAAAATTCGAGGGTTTTTCTTTATGTACATAAATTATGACATCCATCCTTTACGATAGATTAGGTAATTCTTGTGTCCTCAATTTTGAAAGCAAGTTCTGAAAGGGTTAAAATGCAAACGCAAGAAAGTATTTTTGTTCTTTTAATTTAATTCATTTTTAAAAATTTAATATTTTAGCTAAAGGTAAGGGAAACGGTACTTTGTGTTGATTTCTCTGACACAAGCACTACACGAGCGCACATACAGAAACATATATTATTTTAATTTATCACCTACACAGCATATTTGCTATTTAGTGATACTTATTGTTCAGCTGTTGACATGATCCTTAAAAAATTTCATTTCTACAGCCATGACAAAATATTTTCTATTAAAGGAGGAAAGAGGTGGATTGGGTGGTACTTCTAGACTCTAGACGTTATGTATCTAGACTCCGTTTGAATTATACTCTAGAATCTAGAGAATAATTCAAACGACATAACTGGATTGAAATTAAGCCATAATTCACCCAATTTCTTGCAACACTGCTTTAAAAACTTACTTAGGATTATCGTATTTTGTCCAAAAGAATGCTTTACTGATTATAAATTGATTCTGGAATAAATATTAAATTAAATCTTGAAAAAAAAAACCAGTTTCTAGTTTTACTTTAGCTTTTACAGAATTAGTTTACTTTTACTTTCAATACATTATAGTTCAAGATATTTAGTTGCTTGCATTAAAGAATACTTTAAAAGGTGAAACACTATTAAAAGGAATTAGGAAGACTTCAAATAGTTATTTTCCTTGCGTATAAACATTCGTATAAAACATAAACAAGTTTCATTAAAATAAATTAAAATGGGATTAAACCCATTCTAAACATTCAATTTCGCGTTCAACATAATAAAATATGTATGGAGAAACGTATTCTAAATATTTTTATCTGCACTTAAAACTTCGAATTTTTAGAAAAGAAAAAAAAAAGTTCAGAATACGTTTCTGCATACAAATTCTGTTGAATCCGACGCTATTGCCACTTCGAAAAGGAAGCGATAAAACAGGTAGGCTTATAGACGGAACTTGTGGGACCTCGTAATTTAATTCCGTGGTCTCTCGAATATAAATCGAGAAATTACTTTAAAAATTTATTTTTATTTCATTTGGATAGGAATTTACAGAATATTTGCCATTTGACGATGCATAGCTGAGTAAGTGGAGGGGGGGGGGGGGAGCGGAGATTGCAAGCCTCCGGCTATAGTAGACAGTAACTCGAATTCGCATTTAAATATGATATCGCTTGAATGAATATCGTATCCACAAAAAAGGAACATGTAAATTAAATTTTGCTACTCGCGATGGCCAAAATGGAAAAATTGATTATTCAATGCAAATTCCTAAGTCGTTGTGAAAGGTGGATTTTAACTTTAATATGTTTGTGGTGTATAAATATTCAAGGAATTCGATGAAAGTGTTCAATGTATTTTCGCTTACTTCTGATGCTCCTATTCGGAAATTTTGAGATTTTAAATAGTGTTTACTAATATAAGAAAAGCACAGATGCACTGTAATATTTAAGTTCGTTTATGATGATTTTTTTACGCTATTTATAAATGCGATACATAATTACCTTTGGGAATCCTAAGCCCCGAAGTATCTCGTGAAAGCGTTTTGTTTGGAATTATTAACAGAAGTTTTGAACAATCGGAAAATTTTAAAACACACTATTACTTTTGTTTTTAAAACAGTGTCATGGAAGAGCTTACAAATATATAACTAAAAATTATAATCCCCAGTAGCACAACTAGTTCAAAACACGTTCAAAAGGTGTTCAAAAGACGTCTTCTGAACACCTTTCGGACGTCTTTTGAACTAGTTGTGCTACTAGGGAAGCAATCAAAAGAAAATCCAGTCGACATTTTTTATCTGGAAGAATTGTTTTCCTTAAAACAAAATCAACTTATTAATAATTTTAAGCTCTTATTATTTTTTAACAAATTATGTCGAAAGGAAAAATAGAATTACTTACTCTAATTTGAAACGTCAATTAAAAATTACTAAAAACATATCCTGATTCTCAGTGCAGTATTATTTATTGAAAACATCGGACTCTCTGCAATAATTTATTTAACAAATGATAATCATAACATGCAGATGTATGCAAATTTTGTTTAAACACATTTAAATAAATAATTACCTTTCATTGCTTTATCTTTGATTCAACATTCGAAAATAAAATCGGTTTGAAGAAAAACTACGCTTGCTGAGAATAAATAATAATTATTCTGCATTTCAAGAAGAGGCACCCAATTAAAACGCTAATTTGCTTATGTGACACTGCACCTAAATCTTCGCTTACGTTTTGACATCACAATGCATAATAAACCAAACATATCACTAGCGTTAGAAATTTCTAGTCGTTTCTGAAGTCTCTCGAGCAGATGAGGGGAAAAAAAAATTCGAATATGAAACATATTTTCAGTCAATCTTTCGAAAGAAGGTATAAAGTGTTCGCTCGTTCTCGGAGTTATATCTTCTTTCAATTATTTCTGATTTAATTACGGAATTTGGGGAGGGGGGGGATGCCTGATGAGTACGTTCATATTAAGTTCGTGCTTTATGAGATTTTCTAATTTAAACTATTCATGAGAGATGTAAGCGTGTCTTATACCCGCTTCCAAAATTCTTGGGTATTTTTTTGTTTGTTTGTATGAAAACCAACAAGAAATTTCACGAATTTAATCTTAATTAGTGTAGGCACGCGTAGGCTTTGATTAGCTGCAATAATTTAGATTAAAAAAAGCTTGAAGTAACAGAGAGTGAAGGAGAGTAAAAATGCGCTTATTGAATGCAAGTTGAGTGTAGTGCTTATTAGAATTATATTTTCTTTGGAAATTAAATTAGTCACTGTTTTTACTATATAGTTTTGTTAATATGCGTTGCAATAATATAATAGTAACGAAAATTCGTATAAATTTTTTATTATTGTGAAATTTTAAGGATACCTTTTTTACATGTGGATCTTAAATTTTTTATTTCCAATTTTTTGAAGTTCAAGTATGTTATATGAATAAATAAAGAATAATTAAAATAATATTATAATACAACAGAAGTATTAATAAATTACTACCAGGAATAAAAGAAAATTTTGATGCATTCTTTTAAAATGCAAATCCTTACAGTTTTTTTTTTCTTTAACTGACTGTGATTTAGTTGATCGAAGAATGAGGAGAGGTGATATTTTCTGATCCTCCTCTTTTAAAATAAATACTAGATTTGAACATCTACTGGTTTACTGAATCACTGTACTTTTAAATGCATTATGTCACACAATTATGATAGAATACAAAACAAATGCTACATTACCGCTTAAAAAAAAGTGAAAAATAATATCAAAATAGAAGTTCTAAGTGCCGAGCGAATGATAAATGAAATATATATTATGAAATATAGAGTAATTATGGAATAAAGTAGGGGAAGGGTCAGAAAAAGGGGGTAAAATGTTAGTTATTATGACCAATAGCTCTTAAAATAAATAAATTAAGTGCGACAAATAGAAATAAATTAAGTAATTAACTTTCAGTTTTACAATATTCCTCTTTATTCTGCAGTATTGAAACTTGAAATAAGCTGCATATTTTGGGATCTGTGTCTCAATATATTCAAAACTGCAAACTACTCCACTTTTCCCTATAGGGTACAAAGTTCGCATAGTACATAGTTCTTATAGTACACAGTTCACATGTAAACTTATCATCATCCTCGTCAACACCAGCGTACCAGCCATGAGCACACTTGTTACATGCACTGCAGTTGATCTTCCCTTGTGCTGATCTTGCATAGATATCGATAGAGTATGCAAGCATGTAACATATACATCATCTGGGTCACTGTCTGACGACGTGTCTTCTGTTGGTAGAGCAGCATTGTGGCGTCTTTTAGCTTGTGAACTCTCCGACATCCGAGGTTTTTGCGTTGCGATGTTTTGCAACGTTAGGGTAGTACCCATTTTGCCTAACCTCGAAATACCCCGTTGTGCTTTACAAGCAACCATTCAAAACAACTATGCCTAACAAACAAATCGCACTGAATGTAGTTCTACTTTTTCATGAAATTTACATAAAAAGCATCACTTTTAGCAAGCGTAAACTGTTAGGCTAGTATCTGCATGCGAACCTAACAAAAAAATACCTAACGTTACACTTATTTTAGATCAGGGTAACAAAAAAAGTAATAAATCTTAGGAATCTTAAGAGGAAAGTAATTAATCTGTCTCTGTAAACAGTATCTCACATGGAAATGAAAAATAGACACGTTATGCACAACCTATAACAATGACAGAGATCGCAAAACTTGATAAGGGGGAAAATTAAAAACCCCGTTTTGCCCTACCACCCCATTTTGCGCACCCTTCTACATATTTAAAAAATGCTTTATGATTAATTTTTAGGCATTGTATCACCATAGAAAATGAAATGGTGTATTCACAAATCGTACCTAAGAAGAAAAATAAAATTCTTTTACTAGAGAGCTTTCTATACGCTCATTCTTTTAAAGAAGCTTAAAATACACATTTTGCTCTAATATTAGCAAATTTTTTTTGAAAAAAAAATTGAGATGCTTTGCGAGCTTTTCTAAAGAAGCTTAAAATACACATTTCGCTCTAATATTAGCAAAGTTTTAATGAAAAAAATTTGAGATGCTTTGTGAGCTTTTCTAAGTATTTTAACCTTTCATCCCATCCTTTTGATGCGGCATTCAAACACTAAACTTCTTCGTGTTTCTTTTCATTGAATTAAGCATAAGTTGGCTAACGTGTTTCCAAATGAACCTGAAACTCTTTTATCAGAAATTTCGCTGTAATGAAGAATCTTAGCATCATTTGACTTTGTATCAAATAAAGTATCATGAGTAGGCTCAAATACAATGTTAACTTCTTTATAATTACGACTTCATGAAGCTATACAATAGGAAATTACTTCTTATATAAAAGTAAGTAAATAAGCCTGAAACATGCTTTGATTAAGATTTTCAAAGGGTGCCTCTTTTAATAAAGTTGTTCTTTGTTTCAATTATTTATGATTTAATTATGGAATGGCAAAAGACTGTATGAATACCCATACTGTAAGCAGTGAGTGTATAAATTTGCTTTGTTTAAGAAAAAATATTAATTTTAGCATTACGATAAGCTTATTTAAGAATATTATGAATCTTCTAAATGATCAAAAGAGGGAATGTATCTATAACTAATTTAAAGTCTCCATTGTTGATATGAAAGAATTATTTATTTGCAGTACAGTCTTGCAAATCAGTTTGTAGAAAATTCAAAATTTGAGAGAAATGCTTAAACAAATAAACTTTAGTGCTGTTTCTCTGCTCAACGCATTTGCGCCTAGATATTTTTGCTACTTTCTTCGATTTTTGCTAATACCAACAATAATAGATAAATTTCTGATGTCAACTTCTTGCACAAGGGACGATTTCTTTTAAAATCGTTATAAAAATTGAAAATGTCAACATCCTACTTGGTGATGTTAATATATTTTGTGGAGTTGAGGTTCAATACTCGTGAATAAAGGCTAGGAAAAATAAATAACGTTTTCAGTGAAAGCGAATATGCCGTCTCAAAAAAGGGACACTAGGCATAAGTGGGTTAAGGCACATTAAGCTTAACGTAGGAAGTTCACTGTCATCTAAATTGGTGCAGTATGAAACGGCGTAGAGCTTTTGATATAAAAAAAAAAGGCTCCAGTCTACCCAGGGAAAGCAACTCCAGATTATAATTTTACCTGCCCCGAACTTTGGGTACATTGTATTCTAGCAGGAAGCGTTTTCTAGGCAGACGCCAGACCCAAAACCTGTCATCCAAAGAGCAGAGTGTAAGCCTTGATACGTCGCTCCAGAGAGTCCGTTTGTCACCGATCTAAGGTCCACATTAACCGAGCAGTGCAGTTAATGCAGCGCGACCATGAAAACCAAGCGGATATGTTTCATTACCGATGGCTTTTGAAACTCCTGGAGTATGTGGGTCATCGGTTGGGTCAGAATTTCTCTGGACAGCACCCGTCGGTCCTTGTCTCCCAGTTTCGTGGGTCTGCCGACTCGGGCACATTCCGATAATCTTCACTCACCTAATGCTTCTGTATCACATAGGCCAGGGGTGGTGAGGATTTATGCATCAACGGGCCATTTTTTCTGAAGAAAAGTTTAGTGAGGCCATAGACGTGTCGTCAACTAATTTTGACTTAGTGACCGTTCGATTGTGATACTTCATAGTAAATTTTGTTATTTTTAATTAGAACGCAAACCGTTTTGATCGGTGGCATGCCCAAAATATTATGTCGAGTGCCATCAATGGCACGCGTGCCATTGGTTCGCTATTTTATACATAGACCGTTGTCGATTTTGGGTAATTAAGCTGACTAGATACGCTCCCTAAGAATGGGCCATTCATATAATACCCGACGATTACACCTTTCTCGAAATCAGGCACACCTGCACTTCCTGACATGTTGCATCGGACTCCTACACTATCTTTAAAGGCGGAGAGCGTGACGTATATCAATACCGCAGATTGTATGGGTGTCCAAATATGTATTGGTAGATAGTATAGCTTATTATATATAAAAACACATAAATGAGCATCTCCGCTGAAAATAAAAAAGGGGGTGGGAAAGATGTCCCCCCCAAATACGCCACTGCTACTCAAATAGAAAAGTAACTCATTATGTAGATTTGTACGAGAAGCGATATGTTTTGCGCGAAAGAAGACTCTGTCTCTTCAAGCAAAAAGATTTATATACCACTTCGTCACGAAATTTTATCTGTCTTGTCTCGCGTCTCGTGTCCATCCCTATAAAAAACCGAAATCCCTTTTCATGCAGAGTTATTCCACTGCGTATATAAAATGCAATCTTCAGCTGAACCGTCATTTTGTATGTCATTCATTAGTTAAATATAAATGCATGGGATTTCTTACGATCTATTCCATAAACGGTCAATCAAATTTCTTTCACAAGAAAAATGAACTCTCGAAACCAGACGATGATTGGATATTCTCTTGAGTTTTTGCTGGGGGTTTGTGTTTGAAAATAAATGAACTAATTTCAAATACATACGGTTGATTAAACAAAATGCTTTTGTTTGTTAGCCTGGTAATTTATTCTGAGATTAAAAACATTACTGTAAAGTAATCTAAGACGTAATTCAAGGAAAATAAACAGAAACAACAAAGAAAAATTGCCGGTGCTGCGTTCGTTGTGAAATATGTCCAGACTTTCGTCGTTTGTTTGCACGTAATAAATTAATGCTCTGCTGTGTCGAAAGAAAGGAAAATAAAAATAATGCATTTTCATTCTTCAGATAAGAGGAAAAGTTTTCAAATTTCCAGTTTATATAAAAACAAAACTTCACTGCTGAATGGAAATCTTTGATTATTACGCAATACAGCTCATCAGAAGTGAAAATATTTTGAAATGATGAGTTCTACTGTTATAATTTAGTAAAAAACAAAATTTAGCTCTATTTTCTTCAAAACACGTGTCATTTTTCATTGTCGAGGTAGTCCATTTTTTAACTTTTCAAGAAACTCCATTTTTTTAACAGATAGAAATCTAAACACTTTTCTGACGTGTAAAATAAACAATAAAACAAATTTTTGCTGTTAGAGTCTTCAAAAATATAAAAAATTAAGAAATAGATGATGCATGCGTTGTAACTTTTTAAATAACAAGAACACTCAAAAAAAGTTTTTAAAAGTAAAATTTATTTTAAAAACTTTTTCAGAAAGAAAAATAATATACTAGTATAGTACCTAATAGGTAGAGATATTTTTTGTTTTGATTAAAATACAGCCTGTGCAGATATACTTCTAAACATTCAGCAATATTGTGTACAGAAATTTAACATATCTAGTTTCAGTCTTCCTGATTGTGGGAATGGACGGTGGAGCTTTTTTGCAACTGAGGAAGGGTATGAACCGAAAAGAGTGCATTACAGCAAATATTTCATGGGCACGATTTTAAAAGTTTTTAATTAATTTACCTTTTAAAATATAAATGCATCATAGAAAATATGTAGATAGTGGCTTTAAACAATCACGTTCAATAAAATATAGGGCTGGTCGACTTTTTAAAAAAGAAATGTTCAGTGCAGGGAAATAACCAGGGAGGAGGGTGCCATGGAGGCCTGTGTATCACTCGAAATTTTGGATTTTTGCTAATTAAATGCCAATAAATGAAACATTTTTGTGGAAAATTCTATCCTTTCCCCCTTTGGGCACCCCCCTCCCCCCGAAATTTTTTTCTCGCTACGTCTCTGGCCTATATAAATGTTTTCCGATACTTGATTTGATAGATTGAGTATCATGGGTATCGTGAAGTATAGCATCGATTGATTACAATTATCCTTTCCATTTCATCACTTTCAACTCGAATCGGTCTAAAATATAGGCGCACGTTGCAATGAGAAATCTCCATTACGAAATTTCGCAAATTACTTTTTCCATACTAAGCAAGTATTATATATTTACATTTCAGTTACGTTTTCATATTTTTTAGAAATAAAAACATAACAACAATTTAGTTTACCGAAATCGCATACTCTATTTTTTTCTGTCTGACGTAAACAACAACCAAAACCAGCCAACCAAACGAACAAATAATTCAAAGAGAAAAATAATAATCGGTATCTTTTGTTGAAGTACATTCAGTAGATGTATACTAGTAAACGTTCCCTATTATTCTGTACATAATTTTTTTCTTAGTGTGTTATTTTACATATTGAAATATAATTCAAAAGCTTTGTGGGAATACTGCCTTTTCACTATACTATTAAGTTCAGCATGTCAAAGGATGTCAAAATACAAAGCTTCCCTGGTTTTTAACAAATAGTAAATGGGCTATAAAGGTCTGAAAAAAGACCTATCTTAAGTCAAATATATGTATAAAAAAGGATGCAGTTCATTATTTTTTGCTCAAAAAATAATATAAGAAGAACTCTAAATAGATAACTCTGCTTTAGATTGAATATTTTTCATATTAAATATGAAATATTAAATCCCACTGTAAAAATATAACTAAAATTGTACGAATGAATTTTATTTTTATATATTATAAACAGTTTAAACTTCGAAACAAACTAAATTTTAGCTCGGTTCTCATCATTATTTCTGCAATTATTGGATAATCTACTAAAAATTAAGCTTTAATGAACCAGGCGCTAAATTCTGCCACCCTCCGTTTAGTCACGTTCAGATTTTTAATTGTGTAATCTAAATTCTGATCAAGTTCCTTGGCGTTAACTCCAGTCAATGTTCCACTTACTTTGCAATGCACAGCGGATACTTATATTTGAAATAAATGCAGTTTGAGAAATCAAATGAATGCATATCTATGTATAGGGTTACTGGTAATGCGACGTATTCCTTTTAAGGTGTGATACAGGAGCCAAAATTCTACGATTTGCACCCCTATATGTAGACCGAAAATCAATAATTTTTGAGGAAATTGAATTTTGTGTATCTCAAAATTTGACATTCAAGTGCAAATAAAAAGAATCTATTTATTGAATAGATTTCATTTTAATTTATTTTCAAAGATGAAACTCTAAGCTAACTTAATCATAAAATGTGTTTGGTGTCTTGTGTTTTAAGGCAAACCTGCACGCGGGGTATTTGCCTAGGATGGGGGGGTGCCTTGGTAGTAGGACTTTCTAAGGGGTTCTAACGCGTATTCACGTTACATCTGGAGAAAACCTACCAAAACTCCAGACCGTTAGATCGACAGCCGCGCGATGGGACCCGAACCCGGGACCTTCACACCTCTGCCGTCTACCATTTTCAGTGGCATAACCAATGTGGCATGGTGAGGCTTAATCATAAAGTGTACGAAACTACTTAAAAATTTCAATTCACGAGCCATTACCTGTATTTTTAAGAATTTTAATTCACATGTTTCCTTTCAAAAGATAGTATTTTTTAAAATGAATAACGTAACAGTAAGCTAAAATTTCTCCTATTAATCAGCTATTCAAAAATGAATAAATGTCCATCCATAGGCATGTAATTCGTAAAGAAGTGTGAGTTTAACTTAGCTCAGATAAAAAGCTAAGTTCATTCCTTAGGATAGTGGGCCACCCACTCAAGTTAACACCATTTTTATAATTTTTTTACATAGCTGATACTCTAAGCTGAAAATTTACAAAAATACTTCAAAATTTTAATTCACGCGCTTTACATATATATTTTTTCATTTATTTACATTTTCCTTTCACAAAATGTTGTTTATTGCAAAAAATACTACTGCAGTAATCATACAAATTACTATTACAATTTTCCCCATTAATATGCTATCCAAAAACGTATTAATGTCCATATAAAGACATGTTGTTCTTATTGAAGGGCAATTTTTACTTACCGCAGGTAAAAACGTCAAAGAATGCAGCTCCGTTCATTCTTTAGAATCCTTGGTCAACCGTGCAAGTTATACACGGGTTTTAGATGAGTTTTTTTTTTTCTATTCATTAATGACATTTTCTTTTCAAAAATGTTGTTTACCTCAAAAAATACTATTGCAGTAAGCGAAAAAATAAGAAATACAATTTGTCTCATTAATCAGCTATCCAGAAACGTGTTAAAGCCCATCTAAAAACATGTAGTTCATAAAGAAAGGTGAGATTTACTTAGCGCAGGTAAAAATGAAAAAGGAGGTGCCAACTTTCATTGTTTAGGATGGTTGGTCAACCAATCAAGTTATCCCTGTTTTTATGTGCTTAAAATCTTAGCCACATCAGATTGTGAATCTCAAAAAGCTATGTGCTGTGTAGTCGTGTTAGTTGCGATTCTGCGTCGCGTAAGCAGGTTTTGTTGTTATCTGGCTGATCAACTAAACAAGCATACGTAACGGAGAGTCGAAACTAATTAACACGACGACACAGAGCATAGTCATTTGAGATTCACAATCTCATGTGGCTAAGATTTTAAATACCTTAAAACAGTGATAACTTAATTGGTTGTTTAACCATTCCAAACAATGAACGTTGGTGCCTGCTTTGGCGTTTTTACCTGCTGTATGTAAAACTCACCTTCCTTTATGAATTACATGCCTTTAGACGCACATTAATACGTTTTTGGATAGCTGATTAATAGGATAAATTGTACTAGTAATTTGTACGCTCATTTCAATAGTATTTTTGGAGCGAAAAAACATTTTTTGAAAGGAAGATGTAAATAAATAAAGAAAAATGCATGTAAAAACCGTGAATTAAAAATTTAAAATATTTCTGTAAATTTTCATGATTACGTTAGCTCAGTTAGAGTGTCAGCTTTGAAAAAAAAACTCAAGGAAAAAAAAAACGGTGTTAATTTGTTTGATTCGCCAACTATCCTAAAGAATAAACGGGGGTGCATCCTTTGGCGGTTTTATCTGCGATAAGTAAAATTCACACTCTTTATGAATTACATGACTTTGGATGGACATTAAACATTTTTGGATAGCTGATTAATGAGAGAAATTTTATTTGCTTACTGCTATGTAATTTATTTTAAAAAAATATTATCTTTTCAAAGGAAACATGTAAATTAAAAGTGTTAAATATAATTTAATATAATGCCTCGTGAATTGAAATTTTAAAGTAGTTTTGTACTTTTTATGATTACGTTAGCTTAATTAGAGTTTCAGATATGAAAATAAATTAAAATGAAACGCATTTAATTACTAGATTTCTTAAAATTTGTACTCGAATGTCAAATTTTGGGTTACTCAATAAGACCATTTAAAATTCAGTTTTCTCAAAAACTATTGACTTTCGGCCATACATATGCGGGGGGGGGGGGGTAAAATTTGTAGCATTTTGGCTCCCCTATCACGTCTTAAAAGGAATACGTCGCGTTACCAGTAACCCTGTAAATACTTAAAATCGATACATATGCATACAGAGTTCATAAAAATGTGATGAAATGAAAATATTAAATCCTTAGTATAGACTTAAATAACTTCTTCTGCAGTACGAAGTAAGAACTTAATGTATGGTACGAATTCGAACTATTGTTGCATAATGTACACGTGAAAACAATGCGCAACAAATTAATGAATCTTATTTTTATGTGAAAGAGTACAATTATCATTCCTGAGTTAAAAGTTTTAGTTATTTTTATAATCAGACTGAAAACAAACAAACAAACAAAAAAGCCAAAACAACGGAATTTTGATTTCTATTTTCTTTTGAGAAATACCTTATGATGGATTATCGGCTCAATATATTTTCATTGAAAACGCCGAAGTCAATATATCATCGAATAGAATGCCGCTAAATACGCGTTTGTTATTTTCCTGGTTTAAAATATTAAACGATAGAAAAAAAAAATGGTTAATTTTTGAGCAGCATTTCATAAACGATTCATCAGAACTATTTTTATAGCAATCCATTCATTCCTCTGTTTTAATTCAAAATAAAAAGCAGAATTTTGAAAGGGATACGGTATTTCAAAAAAGCATTTCAATTAACTGACATTCTATCTTGGAAAAACTTATATTAAAAGTTATCAATTCACAATTTTCATTACGAATTCTTAATGAAATTTTTCATTGAAATGCCAGACATTGGTAGAATTTTTCAATTTATTGTTTTGATGCTGGGAACATCATCTTTAATTTTGGTTGATATTTAAAAGTTACGAATACTTTAAAAAAATCGAATTCATGTCTTTTATAATAAATGAGTTTCTTCCTCTTGATAAAAATGATTTATTTAATATAAAATCTGGATTTAGAAAAAGCAATACCATTCATTATCACCGTTTTTTGTACATTTAAATAAATAGCTAAGCTTTGTTAATTAAATATTGTTTCGAATAATTGGCAGTTTCTTTTAAAAGGTTTGTTATTTGAAAAGATTTTTTTTGAGACGATGAATGTGACGCGTTATTAAAACTAGAATATCCACAAACTTTATAAGCTTAAAATATTTTAAACGTATTGTTGTATCAAAGCAGTTAAATACCAAATATAGTTATTTTCAATTAACATAAATGACTATTTTATGGCTTTTTATATGATAGGTCAGCAGTATTGCCTGTTTTCTTTGCATTATGATTTATAATAGTTTCTAATTTTTAGAGTTTGAAGTATTTATGATTTATATTTTTAATCCATTGGTATAAAAATTAGACAAATAATCTGAAGAAAGAGATGTTATTGCATTGCAGAATGCAGATGAATATCAGAAAAATACATAAATCTAAATCAGTATTTTAAATTAAAAAAAATCAACATGCTTTTGCTTTTTATCATACATTAAGATTCATAACGGATTCTCAGATTTACAGTTGCATTGTTATACTTAGTTATTGTATTCAAATTTCGTTCAAAAATTAAGTATCTTATTAGAAAAGTGTGAGATAACCTTTAAAAAAATTCTTAGTGAAATAAACGAGGTATGAAATATTGTATGCTAGTGCCAATACAATGAAATTGTATTCTAAAATTCACGATTAAATCAACGCCAAAATAGACAAAACAATCTGCAGTTTTGTCCCCTTGCAGAATGAATACGGTGACGAATTAATCTCCAAAACTTTTTAAGCGGTTTCATGAAAAGTTGAAAAAAGGTGAGATATTTTTCCTTCACGACTCGATATTTCTTCATAGCAAACGGCAGCTAATATTTACTGCAGTACGATGCGGGATATAAATCTTCGAAAGTGATTTCACCGTGAAAATCCTTCAAGAGTGCTAAGTAACTTCAGTGATTCGGTTATTTATCACACTACTAAACAAAATTGCTTTAATTCTGTTTGCTGCAGCGTAGAAATTATCCACTGATTAATTTTGCCCCCATACAGTGTTGTTTGATATAACCCTTCTGTGGATTAAGTAATACAGGACTTAATTAAAATCAAACCTTTGTACGATAGTTGAATACTTAAAAAAAACCTACACAGCTTGCTTTAAAAAGTATTTAAATTAACAAATAACTCATACGTTTAGAAAAAAAAATGTTGAAAAGCAACCATTTCGAAATATGTCTTCATGAATAATGATACACTTTCCAACTTAATGGAATAAGGGAAGAAAATAGGGAAGACGCATGGATTATGATACGCTTTTAATACAGGGTGTCCCAAAAAGGTGGTAACGGGCTATAATTTTTTATCTATTAGTGATAAGTGGGCATTGTAAATTGAAAAGAAAAAAATTCCTCTCCTTCATTTTAAAAATGTTACGCTTTTTAAATTTGTATGCGACCTCCGCACAAAACAATTTCCAATTAGTAAAATGTGACCCATATACTCATGAGTTGACATACTAAATTTGAGAATTATACTTTAAAAAGTGTCAGAGATATGAAGATAAAATATAATGCAGACTTAAACCATTTTTCCATATCTCTCGAAGGGAAAAAAAATCACGTCGAATGATCGCATTTCAGGGATCGTATAGAAATTACGAAAGAAAATATTTTTTTTTTTTCACTCTAGCATTAAAAGTTTGCATTCAAAATCATGAATAGTCCCCTATCATCTTTCTTTAAAGATATCTCTGCGGCGTCGTATGTTGAAAGGCTGAAATTTGGTACATCCCCACGTTAGCGTACGGGGCACATTTTACTAATTGGGAATATTTCTGTTACGTGGGTCGTATACAAATTTAAAAAGTGTAACTTTTTGTAAATGAATGAGAGGCATTTTAGTATTTTTTCTTAACGGAGTCTTATTTCCGACCTTATTTTTTTCAATTTACATTGCCCACTTATGCCTAATAGATAAAGAATTAAAGCCCGTTACCACTTTTTTTTGGGACACCCTGAATATAGCCCTTTAGTGTGTATTTAAAATCTGGTATTTCAGATTTCCTTAGTTGTTCTTTTTCTGTCTGTGTGTGTGAATTTTGTTATTAGTTCTGTATGAAAGATGAAGTTTGGCATATGGATTATGATTCACTTCCCAATAAAGTGAAGCAAGGAAGGCAGAGCCAAATAGGGCCCATGCATGGATTATTTCACTTTCCAACATAATGAAACAAGAAACACAAATAAGACCGGCATGCTAGATAATGATAAATTTTCCAACAGAAAGAAGGAAGAAAGACAACTACGGTTCACTCATGGATTATGATACACTTTGTAACATAATGGACAAGGAAGACAAGTAGGACCCACACATGGATTATGAGGAATTGTCACTCATAATGAAGCAAGGAAGAGAAATAGGTCAGGCACACGTTTAATGATGCACTTTCCAACAAAGTGAAGCAAGAAAGAATACTAGCGCCCACTTATGGATTATAATGAACTTTCCAACAAAATGAAGCAGGGAAGACAAATAGGGCTGACGCATTATAAAATGGTACACAATTTTAATACATAGCACTTTAGTGCATATTTAAAATAAGAAAGTCTTATAGTTTTTATTTTCTGTCTTCTGGTGTTTCAGTGTGAAAAGAATCTTTCTGGTGATCGGAAAAGGTCGACAGTTCTGTTTGACCAGTTATCGGCAAGGAACAAAAACACTTGAAGATCTTTAGCTTTCCCATGTGCAAGCTAAATCACATTGCATTCGTTTACAAAGGGCAAACTACTGTTTCGGCTGGTTCATATGAATGAAATCTTTTTATGATTGAAAAATATCAACAACGATTGAAAGCACATACAAATCTTTTGCTTTCGAATGCGCAAGACAGTTGACATTGCGTTCGTTCATTTTTTAAGCTGGTTCCGGGAGGGAATAATCTTTCTTGTTATTATTGAACTAAAATTACCTTGGCAAAAAAGAGAAATTTTTTCTTTCTTGAATCATTCATAGATGCTCAATATAAGATGCATTGAAAGATAGTCCACAACATTTAGATAAATGTGACTTACTTGGGAAAAAAATTCGTTTACTGGTCTTGAAATGAGAGGCGTTAGCGTTTTTTGTATGCAATAATATTTTTTACTAATGTAAAACAGGTTAAGGAAATCGATTCAACAAATTAAAAATTATATTTTGTATCGAAAATTTTAAATAAGTAGATACCCTTGGATAATGTAAAATATTACATAGAAAGAGACTGTTTTGTAAAAAATTAAAGCATGATTGTAGGTTCAAAAAGATTTTTTAAGCGACAATTAAAATTCGATATATCTCTCATGTTCGGATTTTTTTTTTCTCTTCTACAATTGATTTAATTTTTTTAAAGTTACAATTATCAATTACATTTGTTAAATTCAATATTACTTAACGAGCACTTTTTACTGAAAAAAATTAAGTTAAACTTGAGCGAAACATTTCATCGAATTCAGATTACATTATTATAATTGGGTTGTTCAAAAACATAGATCTCAATTTTTGTTAGTCAAAGTGTTGTCCAAAAAGGAATTGTCAAGCTATAACACTATCAGGCTATTAATCTATATTTCGCGTGCTACTTGCAATTTTGCTTGCCACTTACATACAAGTTTAACATGTCACGTTTATTCTGCTGAACGAAGGATACTTATTTGATTTGAAGAGGCTTTTGCTTCTAAGCGAGAGCAAATTGCTACATCTCTCAAGGAATGGCGAAGATTTATTGTATCACATAACTGATGGAGGCATTTCGTGCTTACTAGCATTTTAAGTTTTTTTAAGGTATGAATGTAGCTTGGATCAAATACTGGCAAAGCAATTAGTGTTATCAATGAAACTTTAAATTGTTTTTAACATCATATAACCTTGAATAATGGCTTTGGAAAAAGGAAATTTCACGAAGATTGCGAAGAGAAAGTCATGAGTATTTTTTAAAATTACAATAATATAAGTGCACAAAAAAGTGTATAAATTATAGTTATAGTAATAATAATAATAATAAAACTTATTATAAATGATACAAGAAAGAAAATATACTAAATTATGTGTACAGTAAGAGTAAAGATTATTTTAAGCTTTTCTAATATTTCTTGTAGTTATTACCATAGCTACTGTTGTTAATAGTATATAGGTATGGTAATAATTATTATCCACTGTCTTATCAGAGCGCATGAGTGTATCAATCTCAAAGTGCATGAATGTACTATAAATGGAATTTTTATGAAGAGAGCAGCATTATTGAAACGATATCCTTCTCAGTGAAATGTATGAGAAACGGATTTCATTCTAATAAAAGCGCAAGCTAATGCATAATTACATATTAAACGATAGTAAATTATTCTTAATTTAAATCTATAATCTTTATTTTGTAAATGCACTTTAAATAGCGAAACAAAAATATTTCTAGGTAGGTGCAGTTCAGTTTGAGTTGATGAAATTTTCCAGAATAAATTCTATTAGAATCAACATGTACGTTTTGAAATATAGATTTTTCCATTTTATAAGAGAAATTCAATATTAAACTTTGGTTTCAAAAATGCAACTTTTACATTTTCCTTGGAAATGGTCAAAAAGTAATTTTATGTAAACCACACTTAAATGTCTTACCATTAAAATGCATTTTACTGATTTGAATTGGAAAAAAAAACTGTCGTTACTGCCGTTTAAATTTAAGAGAATGTAGCAAGATTTCTGCGTATTTGTGCATGAGACATTTTGAATTTTTAAATTAATGCTATTTACTGCAGTTAGTTGAATATACTTTTCTCTTGGTAAAGTAAATGTTCGTGCGAGACTGTAAAATGAGATAGTATCATTATTTTTGCAACTAGGAATTTCTGTTTCAAAGGTAATGAAAAGGTAAATTTGGTGTTTGCTTGTCAATATGCAATAACATTTACAGAATTCCAAGATGTTTAGGTTCATTTGTTTTCAACGACAAAGCATACTTTCATTTTTTAAAAGCGTTTTAAAAAAGTATTCTTAGACTAGCTGTGTACATGAAAGTGAGTTAAAATAAGTTTAAAAAATAAATAAACAATTTATACCAAGAGAACAAACAGCCACAAAAATTTCTCTAAAACTAATACTGTAAAATACTTTGAATTACGCAATTTTTTTTTTTTTTTTTGATGGTCGACAGCAGGGATTCTTAAACTTATGTGGTCCGCGGACTTGCTCTTGAACAGCATTGTTTTTACGGATTCCATCCCACCTGTAGGCATTTTATGTAGCTCTTAAGTCTTAATTTGTATCTCAATAATCACGTTGGGACTACATTTTAATAAATATTGGTAAAAATATTTCGATGATTTTTATAATACATGGTCTTGTGCGTTTATAATAAAGACAAACATTTTTATTCAGATATAAAATAAAATACACACAAAATTAGTAAAAATAGCAATAAAAAGACTTAAAAATTACAAATCATAATATATTTAACGCATGCAAATTTTCTTGGTCAATTTAGATGTTATTATACTGTTTTCTATAAGTAATAGCTTTTACCTAACGATATAGATGCAGTTATTTTCTAGAAACATGAACCTCATTATCGGGCACAGTATTGAAAAGTTTCATTCTGAGGTCCAGTTCTACAATAAATATCTTTTTATACTTTTATTTTATATATAACAGTACTAAAAATCTTGTGCACATAAACATATTGTGCAGAAGGGAATCAAATGCGCAGGGTTATCAGATCTGATAAATCCCCAAAAGTTTGTAAGTTCGACTGTAATATTGTTACAGACTTCTTCGTCTATTTGTAACCATTTTTTTTATAATTTCAGGGACCCCTGGGGATACGTGGACCACAGTTTAAGAACTTCTGGCCTGCAGGCAAACGAATTGAAATAAAAGACAGGAATTTATTCATTCAGTAAAAATTATTAGAAATGCAATCAAATTCGATAGAAATTACTCAGGGAAATAATCGTTACTCTTTATGCGTACACCTGTAGCTAACTTTCACTAATTTGCCTTGTCTGATAGATTTGATCTACCGTACATGCTGCTTGGGACAGCCGGATGAACCGTATGTAGCAAGATTTTTCTTACTTAGAGAAAGTAAAGGAAATATTGTAGTCTGGAAAAATTTCGGTATTCAGATTTTGATCAAAAATATCGAATTTGACGATTTCTAAATTCACGTTGACGAGTTTTTCCCGTGACATCTTGTACGAGGACTAGATTGTTTCAAAAACGTTTTTTTTTTTTTAAATTCGGATTGGGCGGGTTGTTAATAGATTCTATTTTCCCGGATAAAAAATCAAAAATTTGTCTTTTTGCATTCGGAATAATATTTAGGGGTTGCTCATTGCCTTCAAAGTTATATTTTAATAAAAGTAACAAACATTTCACCATAAAATGGTGCTGCATTAGCTGAATCCTTTATATAGAGAAGCGTTGAAAGATGATTTGGTCCTTAAACTGATAAATTTAACCAAATCATGGTGAAATGGTTCTCCATCGAAAGAATGCAGCTAATTTAGATCCATTGCATGGTGAAAAGTTGAACTACTTGCATTAATGGTGTGCATGTATGTTATTTATACATCTTACATAATGTGTCTTATCGAAAGGATGCATATATTTTTATATTCTTTGACAGTTGCCACACATAAACAAATAGACATAGTACAAATCTATAGACAATGCAGCTAATTTAGCTCACTTGTATGTTGAAACATTCAACTACTTCTATTAACGGTGTAGATTTAGAGTGTTTTGGTTGTGTTTGTAGCATACGGTTATGCAAGCGCGATCGGTTTTAAAACATTATAGTATTATTTTAGATCGAATTTTTCGCTTAAATTGAAGTAAACTTAAACTGAAGTTTAAAAACTTTTTTGTATTTATAAAAAGTTATTACCTGGAAATAAAACACTTCAGAACAAAATATGTAGAAAGGGTTCCGAATCGAGATGAAGATGAAACAAAATTTAAAAATTGTCAAATTTAGTCAACTGATTTTTGTGAGGGAGATATGATTCCTGAAACACAATTGGAATAACATTTTTTACTGTTTTGTGTGTTTATTATATGAGGTATGGAGATTGCCTTTGCCATCTTTTATTACAATATTATTTCGAGTCGTGATGTCTTTATCTTACCTAGAAATTTGTAAAGGAGTTCTGTTGGCAAGTATTTAAGCTCAGATACAGTTGATGAAAAAAATATTCTGATATTTTCAGCTGAACATTGCATATAATGACTTTTTTTTATGTGAGACTGTTTCGTTTAATCGCAAAGAAAATGCTTTTCTCGTACATGATGGTTTAGTACTAGCTATTTTTCTTAAAATCTTGTGCCTGTTTGATAATAAAGGCTGAAGGGACCGCAACTTAAACAGAACAAAGAGGTTCTCTGAACCTCTATTAACGTTCACAGAACGTTTTCTGAACGATTATAGACGTTCAGAGAACCTGTGTGTGCTGTATGGGAATCCCCCAGTTCACCATGACAATTTGTCATTCATTCCGTATAAAGCCAATAAATTTAGGGAAGAAGTAGCCCCTCTCAAAAACAAATTCCGAATACCGCAGTATTAGCTTACCTACCCGAATCATTTGCAGAAAAAACCAATGCAGGAAGAGTTTTGAGTACAGAAGAAAGAAATTCTGCCCTTTATTATAGTGCAAATAAAAAAGTATTTAGAAAGAATATTGCTTTGAACCATTTTGGGCTGATTCTGTTTGTTTTCCTAGGAAACATGTTTGATGAAAACTTCAGGTCGATCTTCTGTTAATCAACTTGAAAACTGACTGTATGATGGCGCCTACAACATAAGATAATTTGCATGAATCTCTCATTAAAACCACGCATGCCGCTTGATTTGAATAGAACAAAAGAATATAATTTAGAAGGAAAAAAAATGTGTAAAGATATTAAAGTCAAAACACCGAGTCTCGGAACTTTATGAACACTTGAATATTATTAAATTAAACAATTCACTCAAAATATACGTTACGGGTTGTTTTTTAAAGCGCTTCTCGGCAATTCATCCTGTCCTTGAGGTCAAGTGGATTCTCGCTTTTCTCTCCGTAATTGACGTATCAAAAATGAAGGAGGTCGTTTCGTAAAAGGATAATGATTTCGACTGGTTGAAAGAAAAAAAAAAAAAAAAAAAAATGTAACACATTCTTTCAGTCCTCGAAAAGTAAAGAAGCAAATGAGGACAATTTTAAATTATTACATTGTTTTTAACTCTTTAAGTGCCGCACTATGATCCAGGAATAAAAGATATAATTAATTCATCAAAATTACATTAGAATACACCCATAATGACTATAAAACAAAAAAATCGCCATTAAAAATTTCCTTCACTGATTTCTTGGATCTTCCATTTTTGGAACATTGGCATGTAACGCTATGTTTCCTTTTCTGTATTTGCTTCATGTAAACAACAAAACGCTTTATGATAACTCTAAAATTTTATGCAGTAATAAAGTTTTACTTGATATTTAGGTGTGAAGTGACTAAAATTTAAGCAAAACTCAATAAAAAATTGCAATTTTAAAATTAGCATAATATTTTATAAGAAATGCAATGCATAAATGTATAAAAGAACGATGAAAGCAATTTTACGCTTGCATACATGACTAATAATACAAGATAATATAAATAAATGCAGTTTCAGAAATGTCAGCTGCCTGATCAAGAAATAATAAAATATTTTATTCTTTACAGGGTGCTTAGAATTTCAACCAGCAGTACAAAAATTTTAAAACTCACTAAAACACTAATTTCTTTTTATAATTTTTTAGCATTTTTTTCGCAATGTCTATGATATTGTGGGAAGTATACATGAAGAATTTTCTTGCATTCAAAACACATGTTTACAGTTTTTTTTTTGGGGGGGGGCATACTAAAAATGCCCTTATGATGTAAGAATGTCATGTGCATCCGAGTTTTTTGCAGATTTCCATTGATGAGCACAGGGTAATGTTGATATTAAGCTTCGTCTGACACAAACTTAAATTAATTTATCTTCTAAAATTTTATTGCCCACACTAAGTAATAAAAAATATTTTTTTTCCATGTGGGATTACATAATTGTTAAAAAAATATTTAATAGATTTTTTCTCCATTAGTTAAAAAAAGCGTCTGCATTTATTTGATAATTCAGTGCTTTTAGCAATTTTGCCAAATGTCCCCAGGCTAGTCTGTTATTAACACTAAATGATGATTTCTCAAAACGAAGGGGGAAAATTTGTAACATTTAACTAGATAAAAATCCAAAGATGCTTATTGGACATTTCTTGGCGATCAAAACTCGATTCTTTCTGAATCAGGATTATCTGCTGGGATTTTGCCTCAAAACATAACTGATCGCATTACTATCTCTCCGTTGAATATTTTTATTTTTTTCACATATCGATGATAAGTGCTGGACAAGATCTTTTCTTTCTAAAATCAAATGCATCGTCTCCCAATAAAAATTATTTGTAACATTAAAATGTACAATGTGTTTTGATATATCATAAACTAGACTGGATACAATATGTCTTTGAATGGATAAAACTAAAGTTGAAAAGCTAATATTTTATTTGAAAACGTCTATGGACTATGAATGTAGTGCTCCTTATTGTTGAAATTTGGAAATTATCTTTCTATTTTTACATATAAAAAAGAAAATAAAAAAGATATGCTGAACCAACACAGTTATCTTAGTTTGCCTTTAGCTGCTGCAGTAAAGTAGCGCCTACAATATTTTTCACAATCCAACATGAGGCTGAAACACTTCGTAAATTTGTAGTTTTTCAGTGGTGGATAATTTGTGGATTTATTGAGTTTATTTATATCGAATATCATTTTGTATCAGTTGGTATTTATATTAGTAAGTGTGTTAGCTTGTGTTAAGTAAGTTTATAAAGTGCCGCACTTCTGTAATCTAAATGAAATACATCAGCAGGTAATTGAATATTGAATGATTTACACTTCGAGGATTTTTAAAAAGTAAAAAAAAAAAACGGATTCTCTTTTTGCTGTTTCTAACCATTTTTTGAGACTGGTCTGATGATTTCTAAATTTCGGCATGTACGTAAAGTCTGAAGAACAAGTACTGGATCCATTCTAAAGTGGTGATGAGAGTTTTGTAACATGCGGAATGATTATTACACTAACAATGCAAGGAAATTTTTGTAATTATACAAGAGGATTTAGTTCGTTCTTAAAAACTTTTCCTTGCCAACATTTCGTACCGTGCCCTGCCTATCTCAGCAAATAGGCCGACAAATCTTTTTTTCAGCAGTGTCTTGTGAATCCAATGTGAATAAACTGTCTTACATTTCAAGAAATGAATTTCCGGACTCAGTCAGATTAAATATGAGATGTTAAACCACTGTCAAACTTGATTTACTGACCCAGTGCTTGCTCGTGGTTGCGAGGATCTGGCGTACTAGATTTTTCTGCCATTTCTTCAAATTCGTTGATGTGGTACTCGATTTTTCTGCCATTTTTTTCTTATCGTTGATGAGCCGAGCAATTTCTGGATAGAAACCATCCACCACTGAAAGGCAGTGTGTAACTCCGCTTTTCCAACAGCACCATCATCATCATTAACTACTGAGCTGTGCTGCTTGTGGTGAATTTCCCAAGAATGACAGTTTAAAATATACGGTCTTTTTCACAGTGGACTTTCATGAAATTATCAAAAATAGTCGGATGAGTGATTTGCAGGTTGTTCATATCGCGTAAACGGACAGACAACCATCTAGAGTAATGAAAAGGATGAATTGCAAAAATCCACCATACGAGTCGTGAAAGATTCAACGTACAAAGGAAAGTTTCCTGTTCTAGAAGATCTAAAAAAGATGAATATGAACAACTCAAAAATTTACAATAAGAGCTGTCACAATAAGAACCCAAATACTAGTAGCTTTACATTCTATGCTTTGAACTCTAGAAACCGAATAAAGAACAAGATAGCACGCAGCATACTATCGTGCATAGCGCATTAAAGTATAAATAGATTTAGGACAACAGATAACAAGTATTAGAAACCCAAAGCAGTATTAGAAACTCAAAATGATATTACTGAATTATTTTATGGTTTTTTATCACCGGAAACTAAATGTAAGCCATGTACAAATTACCACTGGCGGTCAATTGACAAATTTGCCCTTACAATCTCATAAGTAAATTAACCAAATGTGTTATTTTTAAAAATGCTTTTAATGAACTCAGAAACCCTCAAAACATGTGTAGACATTACTTTCATTCATCTGCGTCCAGCAATCTCGAAGATAGGAAACATTGTTCCTTAAAAGTGAAAAATGGCTGCTAGGCTCACCATGAGGCATTTCGAGAGTATTACTGTATCTTAAATACACTATCTGGCCAAAAGTATCCGGACACCCAGTGGTATGGACTTGGAGCGTCCTGAGGCACATATTAATATGATGTTGGTCCCCCTTTTGCATCGATGACAGCCTGCACACATCTGGGAAGATTTTCTACCAGTTTTTGATACGTGGCCATAGGATTTGACTTCCAGCCGTCCATCACAACTGAAGTGAGTGCTTCCAGTAAGGATAGTCGACTTGGCTGGCTACATAATATGCGCTCTTATTCGTCCCACACGTGTTCCATGGGATTTACATCGAGGCTCTGAGAAGGCCAGTCTAGTTTTTGAAAGCCCATTTCCTCAAACAACGTCTGATATGTGAATGGAGCAGTTATCCTGCTGGAAGGGAAATGGGCCTTCCACGAAATATTGGCACACAGTTGGGAGTGCAAAATTGTCCAGAATGTCCACATACATCACAGAGTTCATGTTTCCAACCACAGGAACTAACGGACCCAGACCAAACCACGTGCAACACCCCCCACCATTATACTGCCACCACCAAACTTAACAGTCGGCACAATTCAGTCACGCAAAAACGTTCGCAGGGAATCCGCCAAACTCATTTGCGTCCCTCCGACTGCCAGACTGTTAAGCAAGATTCATTACTCCAAAGAACATTTTTCCACATGTCCACAGTCCAATGATGTTGATCTCTGCACCACTGCAATCGGTGTTTCGCATTCTGTGGAGTGATGTTCGGCTTGTGAGCGGCTGCACGACCATGGAATCCCAAGTTGTTTAACTCTCGACGAACAGTCCTGCTGCTAAGACTAACGCCTGGTGAACTTTGGAACTCCTGAGAAATTTCCACCAACGAGGACTTGCGATTGCTTTTCACTACCCTTTTCAGAGTTCTGCGGCTGCATTCACTAAGTTTTTTCGGCCTACTACCGTTTTTCTGCAGTATCACTATCTCGACGTTTCCACTTCACAATTACATCACTCACAGTGGATTTAGGCCTCTGTAGAATGTCCACAATCTCACGAACTGATTCCCCACAAAAGTGGCATCCCACTATACTGCCACGATCGAACTCACTAATTTCCTTTGACTTACTCGTTGCTTCACAAACGCATACATACAACCTGACAAACCACTACCAACACTTTTATAGATTTCGACTACTCATCAAATTGCGTCACCCACCAAAACCACTTTTTTAGGGGGTGTCCGGATACTTTTGGCCTGATAGTGTAGCATGATTTGGTATAAGGTATATGTCTAACAAATCTTATACTTTTACCACAAAGTGCACTATTCCGCCCTTTTTCTGTCTTAATCCGAAACATTATTATGCGTCTTACAGCTAAGTAGTTTCAGATAAATATTAATTTGTAAAGCATAACAATTGCCTGGCATTTTTTTCATGGCATTTTATATCTATCTGTTGCATACTGTGGCTCGGTATTATTATTAAACTTTACATGTAACTTTTCGGGGGATATGTTTGCAGTTTTCTCTCTCTCTCTCTCTCTCTCTCTTTTTCACTAACAATTGTATTTAAATTAGAATGTTTGAACACAATTATGTATAAAAAGATAATGAATCGAGTAAACGGTCTGGCAAAAGGCGCGCACGTATGCGCTGTTGCTGTAAAATGGTTATAGTTAAGCTTTTTGTAATATGAGACAGTGTCTTTCAGGAAGAACCTGTAACTTTGGAAATAAATAACTCAAAAATGGTGATTGACAAAAGCATGAAACCATTGTTATTTTTTATAAAAGAAACCATAAGAGTTTGATGCAGAAGACACAAAAATTTAGTTATAAATTGCGCCCATAGATGTCGCTGCTATGGTAAGACGGATGTAAGAAAATCCTCATTTGTCGCACACATGACCATTCCATTGTCCAAAACTTACTGTTTGGGCTGCATGCAATCTCTTGTAAAGGCTTCATTGGACTTTTCTTTAGAGAAAGGAAGATGGCTGACGGTATATTGGGCTTTTGAAACATTTGACACCACTCAGCAACCGTTAAATAATCCACTGGGAATCGCATGGTTTATGTAAGATGGGATTCTTTTATAACTTACACAAGACGTTTTTGCCTTTCTGGACGAATAATTCGATAATAGAGTTATGGCGTTGAACTATTTGACAATTATGGGAAAAGGTATGAACTGACTTCCGTATTCTCTCACCCCCTTTCCCCTAACTCGGAAATTTTTTCCTTGCTACGGCCCTGGCGTGTAATGTGGAAGATGCGAATATTAAATCGATTTTGATGTGTTTGTTCTCGGTGTCTGAGCTCTCTTTATGGCATAAGTATTGTCGCTTATAGCGCTATTTATCAGTGCAATTTGTAACTAAAATTTTGGGGCTCCAGTATAAAATTCTTACATTTTTTTTTAAATTAAAAATTATTTGTTCCATGCTGCTGTTTATCCCCGTTTTTAAGTTATTCGTTTTCAAAGTTAAAGATTCTTAGTGAAATATCCTGTATTTACTGTAATAAAAATTTCTAAGACAACATTTACATTCTTTTACTTGAAAGTTAGAAAAACAACTATATTAATTCCTGTTACCATAAGGAAATTTTGCTTCAAATCCCTGTGAACAAACACTCTTTTTGTGATAAGTTTGAAAATATTTCACTGCAAACACTTTGGATTACACGTTTTATGCAAGTCTGTGTTTTGTATTACTGGCACTTACATTTGAAATTTCATATAATAAAAATGTAGTTTTCTCCCTTTCGCGGCATTTGAGAGGATGGTTCTTTGTTTTTATAGTTACCGAAGTTGTGAGGACAAACACAGAAGAAATACAAAAGAGTCATGAACGGGAAAAATAAATTTGAATTCAGACTTTAGATTGTAAATTAACATCTTCAGCATATAAAGTTACAAAAGAATTTCTAGTTTTTCCGAAATAGTACTTGAAAATTAGACAGAATTCGACTATGAAGAGACAAGAAAGACAAAATTCGACTATGAGATTCTAATGTTTTTTTTAAACTTCCCTTAAGTTGAAGAGCAATTTCTTTATATCTGTACGTTCTCTAAGTGCCACAAATAGCAGTCGATTGCTATGAAATTTATATATGCTATTGCAATTTTACTACATACTATGTAAGGGCTTAGCTAGAAAACATTTTCGGGAGAGGAAAATAGAATCTTTCTCAAATAAATGCAATTTCAACACAACTTAAAAATATGAATACCCATGCTCACATATTAGACGAAATCTTGAGGGTGGGAGGAATATAAACCGCTTCTGGACTTCCACAGTGAAAAGTAGCAGACTTTTTTTTAAAAGGAATGTAAATTTAACAAATTAATGTATATTAACAAAAAACACAATAAAATTTAACAAAATACAATATTTCCTTCCGATTTTTGCTACTTTTGAAAATGCATCTTTCTGTATTTAACTTGCGTTAGTACAGTTAAAAAAATCCAATTTGCTTTTTGAAATTTATTACTAAGTAGTTAATTTCCTTTTTAAAGTTCTTGAGCTTTAAAATACAACTTTGTTTATTTCTATGATTTTCTCTGTTTATTTCTATAATTTAAAAATGTTTTATTGTTTTTTATTTTAAAAGATGCTGAATTCGCGAGCAAGGCGAGTTTTTATACATAGTTTCTATTAGGTAAGATTTCCGATATCCGAGATTCTAGTGGTCCCAATTAGCTCGGATAATCGAGGTTCTACTGCAACTTCGTCCTTGTTCAGTTTGATTGGGTGGATTTGTGTGTTGCAATAAGTGTTTGAGCTTGGATATTTTTTCAAAAATTATTTTATACTTTTTAGTTAATCTTGAATAAAAGGATTTTAAAGCCTTTTTAGCTTTTATTTTTATCATTGAATTATAAAATATATGGATAAAAAATATTTATTATTAATCCATAAATTATAATAAACTGAAATTAAGTAATGTTAAGGACATACCACAAAAACTTCTTAATATTATAGCTACAAATCCTAATGATGAGCCCGACAATCGATATACTATTTTCCATATTACACGCATCAGGGGCGTAGCCAGAAATTTTGCATGGGGGGGGGGTTACGACTACTACAACTCGTATATATGTATACGTGGGTGTGATAATGTAGTGAAGAATATACATTTTGTATGGCAAAAAATTCCTCATAGGGGGGGTTATGACCCCCATAACCCCCCCGTGGCTACGCCCCTGACACGCATACATACATACATATACAGGGTGTCCCTAAAAGGTGGTAACGGGCTTTAATTCTTTATCTATTAGAGATAAATGGGCAGTTGAAAAAACACTCAAAAAACTGGTGTTAAACGATAAAGTAATTAAAAAACTTTGTAAAAAACACACATAAGAAGTAAAAGGAAAAAGGATGACGCGTTTCGTTCAAAAATTGTTTTGAACTTCTTCAGTCCAAGCTCTTCGACGTAAAGAACACAGGGAACTGAAAAGAGCTTTTCAGTTCCCTGTGTTCTTTACGTCGAAGAGCTTGGACTGAAGAAGTTCAAAACAATTTTTGAACGAAACGCGTATCCTTTTTCCTTTTACTTCTTATGTGTGTTTTTTACAAAGTTTTTTAATTACTTTATAAATGGGCAGTGTAAATTGAAAAAAAGTTCGAATTTTTCGAACATTTTTTTCAATTTACAAGATCGGAATTTATAATTTTTGAAGATCGGAAATGAGACTACGTTAAGAAAAAATTCCTCTCGTTCATTTACAAAAAGTTACACTTTTTAAATTTGTATACGACCCCCCGTACCAAAAAATTACCAGTTAGTAATATATGCCCCATACTCTCATGAGACGACATACAAAATTTGAGAATTATATCTTAAAAAGTGTCAGAAATATGAAGATAAATATAACTCTTACTTAAACCACTTTTCCATGGCTCTCGAAGGGAAAAAATCACGTCGAATGATCACATTTCAGGGTTTGTATATAAATTACGGAAGAAAGTATTTTTTTCCCACTAGCAATAAATGTTTGCACTCAAAATCATGTATGGTGCTCGATCATCTTTCTTTAAAGATAAAACGTTGTATGATGAAAGGCTCGAATTTGGTACATCATCTCATTAGTTTATGGCACATTTTACTGAGTGGGAATGTTTTTGTACGGGGGTCGTATGCAAATTTAAAAAGTATGACTTTTTGTAAACTACATTATGAACGACAGGATTTTTTTCTTAACGGAGTCTTATTTCGGACCTCATTTTTTCAATTTACACTGCTCACTTATCTCTAATAGATAAATAATTAAATTCCTTTACCACCATTTTGGGGCTCCTTGTATACATACAGTATAATATAACACATGCAATGGTGTTATCTAAAAAGAAAAGTTGAAATTATGACTCTTTTTCTGAAACAATTGTTTCAAATGATTAAATGACTTTTAAATTACACTTTTTCATAAAAGAAAAGACAAGTAGAAGATATAATTCCGTCATAAGTATTATTTAATGTATGTTTTGAAAGAACCACTCTAAATTAATGACACGAGTAAAAAAAAAAACCACTCCTTTAACGATAACTATACAGTACATCCTAAATTATAAATTCAATTAATCATAAGTCATTCCTTTGCACACGCGACACTTCTTATGTAACTTTGCGCTATCATTTCACCAGTTTATATTGAAATTGGTCTCTTTAATGTTGCCGCTGTTTTGCCTAAGAAGGTTAAACAAAAAAAAAAGTTCCATGCTAATGACACACAAGAGTGCAAACAAGGCTGTTACAAATTATTCTCCTCATCAACCATAAAAATGATGATATTTCTTAGAACTTTATTAGATTTTAAGTTGGGTGTGGGGGTGGTAAATTTATTTTAAAAGCGACTTCGAATTGAATGCTATTAATTTATTACATTTGTTTTTTATCAAATTTATGTCTACGTGAAAAGGAAGAAAACCGGTAAAGAAATCAATAAGAATGCATATCAGTTTAAAAATGCCATATTAACCATTTAAAAACTTTTAATGAATTACATTGACATGCTTCGATTTTTTTTTCTTTCACCGATTTTAAATTTGTTAAAATATATTAGATATACTTTAAGTTTTGAAATTAATATTGGAAATGTTATGTTTTCCTATCCTAGAACAGACATTTTACTTTTGATTCCTTGTACAACAAAACTTCATTTTTCTGAGATCACTTATTTTTTACCGACTTAAAAAAAAAAGAGGAGGTACTATGTTCAAAACGTAAATTTTATTTATTTATTTTTTTAATGTATGTACAGCGATAATTTTTACCGCATGGAACGATTTCAAACATTCTTTTTTTTAAATTGGAAAGTGGATAGCTCAGGGCTGGTTCCATATTAATTTGGTCACGTTCTGATGATATTATCATTCCGAAAATCAGAAAAAAATTAATAACCATTGCTTATTAATTAAGGGGAATTTTAAAAAAATTAATTGCTTATTAGTTAAGATTTTAAACCATTGCTTAAAGGATTGCCAGTAACGGCGCATGCCCAAATGTCAAAAGCCGCCAAGTTTGGCCACTTTTGGCGATTTATTCCCAAGTTTGGAGTCAAAAAATGAGTTCCTGAAACAATTTGACGATATCTGATATATTTGGTGAGAATTGACAAGCCCTACCAATTTAGAATGGAATTAATTTTTCGTTATGGTGAAGTAATTTGAAGTCAGTTATAAAAGGCACACTACTTGTTTTTATTCATTGTAGAGCTGGGATAGCATTTAAAAGTAATTTCATTGGTAATAAAAAATGCTTTCTTATTATTTACATTCAAAATTCTTAAAATATATGCAGTATACAGCGTATCCAAGTTGACCTAGCTTCATTATCCCAAACATTAATCCCCGATTCATACTTTCATTTGCAAAAATGGTCAAAATTAGATGAAGACTAAAAATATGAAATGTTTGAAGCCAATAGAAAAATTTAATGAAAAAATACGAAATCGCAATATGTATACTGATCCCAAGTCCCTGCATTTTATTTAGGGAATTTATTATTTAGTGAAATTTTACTATTCAAACTGACTATTCAAAAATATTGCAAACACAAAAAGTTCGATATTGATATGACCAATAACTTCGGAGAAAATCATGTTCACAATTTTAATTCATAGTGTGGAGATCGTACACAATTGGAGAAGGGAACATATGGCCTTATCAGATGAAGAACGCGGTTTTAGAGTGCGTAGGGGGTTTCGAAACTCATGGGCAAAATTTAAGGGGCGGTAGAGGAAACCAAAATGGTTCAGAATTACATAGGTGTGGAGTCTGAAACGTTGTTTTCATGTGAAAAAACACTCAAAATACTGGTGTTAAACGATAAAGTAATTAAAAAACTTTGTAAAAAACACACATAAGAAGTAAAAGGAAAGAGGATACGCGTTTCGTTCAAAAATTGTTTTGAACTTCTTCAGGGCTTGGACTGAAGAAGTTCAAAACAATTTTTGAACGAAACGCGTATCCTCTTTCCTTTTACTTCTTATGTGTGTTTTTTACAAAGTTTTTTAATTACTTTTTTGTTGTTTTCATGTACCTTTTCATAATCACAGTAATACTCAATCTTGTAATCATTGTATAATCAATCTTGTAATCATTGTATAATCCCTACTTTAGTAATCAATCCTCTTACTAATCAATTTTAATCACCTGCTTTTTGTGAAAGATCCATTAGTTTTTGACGAACCATAGGCAGAAAGTTCACTATTATTCCAAAATGATTATTAACAGGGTGATTCTCCATCTTAGCTCTCAGTACCACCCCTTAAATTGTTGCCCATGAGTTTCGAAACACTCTATATATTATGTTCATGATAAAAGGATGTTAAAGTCAGATAACAGTAAAATTTTTTCTTAATCACTACTACTGGAAAACAATTCATTTGAAAAATTAATTTTGTAAAATAAAATAATTAAATAAATAAATAATAAAAAACATTCCCACAGACTACAATTTTCCCCACAAGGACGGATCCTTGACCTTCAGTCATTGGCCACTACTAAGGACCAAAGTATTGGTTATTTTATGAGGGAGCACCTAGTCGGTGACCAACGTTGTCCGCTATGAAGGGATGGACCAGTTAACACCCAAATCGAAGCCGGGAATAGAACCCAGAACCAAGGTGTGATAGAGTGGCTCGTTAACCACTACACAACCCAAGCGGCATAGTGCTATCCATCCGGGTTTTTACTGAGTATAATTTGAAAAGAATTACTTTTGTTATAGTATTTGCGGATTCTTATCAGTTTTCGGATTCCAATTTCTGAAGATAGCTCCTCAGGAAACAACGGAACAGCGTTTGTTCCCTACAGATTTTATCAAGGCTATGATCTTGCTTATTCGGCAGATTTTCGAAGGCTTGAGTGACCACAGCACCACTGCTGTTAATGATTTTAATATCCCCACTTTACTGCAGATATTGATAGAACGTAGACACAAGTTCGATTTTCAAATAATTTTCCAAACGAAACTGCCTTTTCCCTGTATTTCATTTTGTACATGGCCCCTGAGAATATGTAAGTGACCACGTGGGTATGATGGTCACTGAACGCAATGTTCCATATCTTCATGAATATATTCCCCGCAAATATGAAACTTGTGTTTGCAATGTTTCTGTATGGCCGAGATTTCCCTAAATATAAATGTAGGGACTTGGGGGCTGTACACAAAATTAGATTGTGTGTTTTTTTCAGGGTTTTTTTTTCGTATGAAACTTTTAATAGCTTCACTCTGCATCTAATTTTGGCCTGCGATCTGTGAAAAGAAGCATACTTTTACTACTTTTAATGTTTTGCAAAATTTGGCAGATTTTCGTTGATTAGTGGGATTGAAACACATTGCAAGGGAACATAATGATGTCATATATAAAAAAGTGGTTACAGCGGCAGATGTTTGTTGACATCCTTACAGGTATTTTGGCAAGTAAACCAAGGACTTTTATCTTTATACCACTTACACGAGCAGAAAGGTGAGAACTCTTAACTTTTTTGATCATGGGGGTGATGGAACTCTTTTTGCATTTGAAGAAGGGTGGATCTATTGTAGCACCCGTAGCGATGTTTTGTCGACAAGTAGCTTATTATGTACGTTATTTTACATTTTTAACTATTTATTTTCGCAATTCCAGTACTTCGGCTGTATGAGTACTACTTTCTGTTTCTGGGCAGAATATATATGTCAGAGCAGCGTTAACGCTTTAAAGCGAAACCATTTCTGAATGTCGAAAAAGTGCAGCCGATGCCATTGCACGATTTAACTACAGCAGGATGGTGGTCGATCGAATCGCCGACTGCGTGCCAAAGAGCTAAAGAACATTCACGACACAGCTGGCTGTGCGGCGCAGCCTCTATCCAGTCTATCGAGTGGTTCTTCTATGTCAATGTATTGCCATAGTATTCTTCCAGTTTTCTGCAAATGCCAGAGTTATTAAAAATAATCCTGACCATTTTGCAAATAATCTCTAATTTTTACGGGAAATGATGTGTTAAAAAGATTCTAGTGCAACTATGTCACCTTCAAGTATTTTTATTGAAATCAAATTTATTCTACGTGACTGACAACTGACAAAACGTCAGCGTTTTGTGTCCTCACGGCAAGGACATCGTGCGTTAAAGGGTTAAAAACGGTTTCATTCTCTTTTGGAATATGTATCGGAAACAGTTTTATAAGATCAGGTGTAAGTAAATTCTATTGCATGAAAATATTTTTAATTTTCAATTATTTAGGTTCTTTTATTATGCTTTACCTGCAGGTATTCCGACATATACCGATTCCCCAAAACTTAGTTTTAGAGTTGTTGCCATGGTCCACAGATCGTGCAAATTTTCAAAGTGGCACTTGTAAAATTACCCAGTTAGAAAATCAGGCTCCATTGTTTACGACAGCTGTCAAATATGTAACTCTTAAGAGTGCTTGAACTTAAAGTTTCAACTCAAGTTGAAAACTTAATGAAACAATGGTCATTCAGCTTATTTGTCCCATTTAGAAACATCCCAGGGAAAGTACTTCTCAACCATTTTGCAGTTTTATGCTCAAAATTATTTTAGTAATATTTTAAAACTTTTACGAAAAGATTTTAGGCACATCTAAAAATTTAATACAACGTTTTCGATCTAAGGTTTTGTAAAACTAATTGGAATGAGATAAAGTGGAACATTACAAAGGTATTGTGGGAACATAAAAATAATAAATAAAATAGTCAGAAATGACCAATGTTTCCATTTGGGAACACAGTGAAAATTAAAGCTACAAATTTTTACTCCTTTTAATGACTAATATTCTTTAACTAACGCATTAGAAGGGAAAATATGCAAAAAACTAATTTCAAATATGCCTGGATATGAATTCGGTTAGTAAAAGGTTGAATTAGTATTAATATTTTCAAATAAATTACCATTTAAATTGTTATTACAAAGGTTAATTTGCGGTAAAAGTCTAGAATTATAAACATAATAAACACACATATGTTTTGTTTTGAAACGATTTATGGTCCCCCAATCACGAGTCTTTCAATACTTTTAAAAAAGTTTCGTCGACTTGATTGTAAAGCATTTTTAGCAAACGAAATTATACACAAAAGATACATATTTGCTCGTACCGAAAATGATAATAGCTGTTGATAAGCAGTAAAATCATTAAAGCATACTATTTATCTCTTCATGATTCAAATTTCTTCATTGACTAACTAGAGCACAAATCAGAAACGCTTTCAATTTTCGTCTATTTGTAGTGTCAAGAAAATCACTAATCGACGCGTATGATTTGAATAATTCTTCTAAATATATCTGAAAACTTCTGAAATCCCTTAGCAATACGTTCAAGCGTAAGTCTATTATAGGACTAGAGCAATAGATTCTTTGTCGCATCCTTTAGAAAGATACCAGTTGCCGGATTTTGTCACATGCTTCTGTTAAATTGAGGAATATCGAAAGAAGAAATCTGCATTTGCATGAAAAGGAAACATCAACAATGATTGTAATTTCATTTTCGAGATATGTGTCTTGGAGATGTGCAGTCTTTGTCTCAATAACCGAATTACCGAAAACGCAAATGAAATAAACTATATCCAATGAGTAATGCAAATTCACACCGAGATATTTCTGATACATTATGAACAATACGTATAAAGTCTCTAATCTGAAACTCGAATCATATACCTATAATTTTACGAAACATATTCGCAGTGTCGGATAGAGAAAATTTTTTGAGAGGGTCTAATTCTAAAGAAAAGCTTGTTTAATGTAAATAATAAGTACTAGAAGGAACAATGTTAAGCTAAAGGAATGTAAATAATTTTGAGGGGGGCTAATTTATAAATAAAGCTCATTTGAACTAAACAAATTTTACAATGAAGCAAAATGTTACCTTTGAGCAATACATTTTTTACTTCTTTTTCTGGAAGGGTCGGTGGGAAGGAGTGTTTGAAGTCCACTACCCCCTCACCTGGATACGCTACTGCATAATAGCAAAGTACTTTTCCGACTCTGATTGATGTAGGGAAGAAATAAAGAGTCAGATAGAGTAAAATGGATCTATTTTTAGCTATTTTCACATTCAAACTTTTTGAGAAATAAAGTCGTAATTTTCCCCGAGTGTGTCTTCAACTGTGCGTTGAGGTTAGATTAGACCCTTCCAAAACACTTTCCTGTAATTTCTTCATGCATTTTTTAAATTAAAAAATTAGTTAAACTTAGTTTGAAGTTTTTTGACCTTTTTTACCCTTATGTACCCTCTTTCGGAAGGGTAGGAGTGTAATGATTCTTTTAGGATAATTTCGGGAGAGATGGAACATGTTTTTTTTCTCTGTTCTTTAAAAGCCATATACAGTGATCTCTCATTTATACGTGTTTTAAGGGACTGATTTAAAATCGCGTATAACTGAGAGCAGCGTGCAACTGAAAGGGTCTTATTTCTAAATCTTCATCTAAATTATGAGAGACGAAACATTTGAAAAAAGTATGCTTAATAATATTTTTTCAGTTAAAAAAATAATATATTTTAAAATACTTAACTATGCAATTTAGTTAAACTTTTCATTAAAAAATCGAATGCACGCATAATTTTATTTTACATAGGAGAAACTTTATTTATACCAGAATTCTTTTATCAAAATGTCATCATTTGTTTAGGCCGTGTTTGTAATACAATATCTTTCAACTTATTAAAAAATGTTATCGTATTTGAAGATAAGTAATTTTACAGATAACGTCCCAGTTTTTCTAGGGCTCCTAAAGCAGCAGCATAAGATGGGACAGAAAGATCAGTTGCATCATTTTCATCTTATTTATCACCAACTTCATCCGTAAAACAGTTTCACTGTTTCAGTTTACTTCATATTATATATTTTCATCAACATTCCCAACATTCGTGTTTTTTAAACAGCATTATTCGAGGACGAGACGGAGAAAGGTACATCTGTGTTACGGAATTTGTGAATTGCGCTGTTTATATTTTCCCGTATAACTGAGAGAGACAGTTCAAAGTGGCGCTTATAAGTGGAGACCTATATCATTATTTTCTTATTCTTTGTGACGGGCTCTTCCAAAGTTCGTGGATAAAAGAGAGACGCGTATAACTGAGAAGCGCATAAGTGAGACATCACTGTATTTACGTATATTTTACTTTTTACAATGTATACATATAGGGTATGATGTGTCTTACAAAAATCATAATGCAGAAGTTCATCGCTGTAAAGAAATTTTTTAAATGATTTCTTTTTAAACGTTAAAGTATGTCGGCCATCTCACTGAGACTACTCCTGGTGAGATGGCTATACACTCTCAGAAAAATTCGTCTTTATACACTAATTTATTCCTCATTTTCAACGAATAATTTCCGTACTTTATGGAAACATAATATTTCCGTGAATTCTTCTTCCGAAAATCTAAACTTCAAGTATATTAAATTTAATACAAGTACATTAAATTTAATTAAACAATTTCAAGTGTGTCAAATTCATAAACTTATTTTCATTGCAAGAAAATTAAATTAACTTACTTACAAGTAACGTAATTGTAATCATGCATATTACAACTTGTAAAGAGGCACTTCAATTTTTCGAGTCTTTAGCACCACTGTATTCTTTCACAAGCTCTTCAAAAGTTGCAGTATTAAAAGAACAACCTTAATGCGCAAATATCTTACTAAACACTTTTGCTTGAAATAATTTTTTGATACATTGATACTTTGCACAATTTTTCATGGAGGCATCGAGCAGCGTTAGATTATTCTTAAATGTTTTATAACTTACTCTACTATTGCTTCTGAAATTTTGCCGTCCATTCCCTCCTTTTCTTTTGTGTATTTTTCACTGAATGCATATATTCCATTATAAAGGCCTCGAACCAGAGCTCAGACAGGAAATTTACTTTATTTATTATTGCCCCCGAAGGCAGAGAATAAAAAAAAACTGTTGGCGAACATTTTACTCTATTACTTGGATAAAATTGAATTTATTTCAGATTCTTGTTACTGTATTTTTACAAAATTTCTGTCCCTCATTTTTATGATTTTTTAAATATACTTTTAAATAAAGTTAGGTGGAGTATATGTGTATATTCAACTAAACCTATAACAAGTAAAAAGAAAAATTTAAAAAATCATGTGATATGCTATATCTTGATTTATTGTTCATTGCAATTTGGAATTGAGCAATATATTACAGAGTTTTCTTAATAATTCTTGATAGCTTTTTAAGAGTCATTTTGTAAAATGTTAGCTTAATAATTTCCGAATGTGAATGGTATTTTTTTGATTGAAATTTCTCTTTTTTTCTTTCTATAATCTGATTGTCAATGCATATATTAAGGAGTATATTTACAATAAAGGATGCAGTTGTAGTTTTTTTTTTAAATAAAAGCTTTGAAAATGCAATAATTATTAGATTTTCGCTGTAGTATTATCCTTTTAGTTTCATCCATACTTAATTAATGTTTTATCGCCTTTTAGTAGCGATATAGAGCCAACCAACCAAAAATATTTTTCAGACTTAAAAAAATAAAGAAATAAAAAAATAAAAAATAAATAAATTAGAGCACATTCGCGAATACTTAAAGCTTAATCCTTTGAAGCTCAACGCTTTTCTCATTGATATAGAAGGTCAACTGGCTACACTGCTCAAGTGCACCCATCGCCATCTCTCGATTTAACTACCAGCAATATGGCCGTCGATCGAATCGTCAGTCGCGCGTGACAGAGCCAAAGAACGTTTTTCTAAGATCTTCACTGCTCATTCCTTCTATTCTATATGCTATTGCAGCCGGTGATTGCCGAAACGTGAATATTACTGCCATTTGCTTGCTCATTTCTAAGGGAAACTGCTTGCTTCGTTTCTTTTTTGACGCGTCAAAAAAGGGTCTTTAGATCTGTGGCACGCGATGAACGTTTCGATCGTCCGCCATCTTGCTGGTAGTTAAGTAAAGGGATGGCAACTGTTGCCCTTTTTTCAGCATTGGGAAAGGGTTGCGCCTCAAAGGGTTAAATGTATGAAAACGCATTTACCCAAGATCCATTAATAAATAGTCTAGCTAATCAAGTCTATTTATTTCTTAGCCATCACACTCTGCTGATTAATTTTGACACCGATGCTGTGCTGGCGATTCGATCGACCGGCATGCTGCTGGTAGTTAAATCCAACGATGGCAACGGCTTCAATTTCAACTGGTTAAAAGAATATGATGAAGTTTTGAAATGGCATTGTAATAAAGAATGGAATCTCGTGTTCTCATTTCTATGATAGTGATCGAAAACTGTGAAACGGCATGAGCGATCTTGTTTCCTTTCCTTTTCTTTTTTTTCTTCACAGCTTGAACTGCAGTTTTGCTGTTTAATATGAAATTGTAAATTTTCTTCTGAAGCAGAATCAGCTTTTAAAGTTTCTTAGAATATATTGTATTTACTAGAAAAAAAAAAGTAAATTATATATATGCGAACAAGTTCTTTAAAGATTACATGGCGATTAAAGTTTTCGCCATGAATTTTTTTCGCGCTGAATACCAATTTAAAATGTTTAGAAAAGAAAAACGCTCTTTGTTTTTTTTTTCCCTTTTAAGTGCAAAAGTGTAATGACGTCTCAGTTTTCTCAACTGAGCACTCAGAGCACTCGAGACGAAGATCAAGTTTCTCTTAGCTTATTTCGTTGCATGCAAATTAACAGCGAACGTTTTGTCTTTCAGCTGTTAAGCATATGTTCACTTAACTTTCATTTGATAGGTTACACATTTAAAAAGCACTTTTCATTATTTGACAAATGGCTGTGTGGGTATTTTATCCAAGGAAACATAATTAAGTTTTCCCGATGCAACAAGTGAAGAGAGTGTCTTAATTTTACATTCCCTTTCCAAATGTTAAAAGCTAGTTTTTCTTTTTAATCGAAAAAACCATTAAAACTAGTACATTTTATTCAAGTGCTACATTTTTAGTAAACTCATTAAAATAGTTTGACCATTTGGGTAAACATATTAAAAACTGACAGTATTAAGGTTTTAAGGCCAAAATTCTGAAAGTCTGCAGGATGCTATTTAAGGAAAGCTGGAAAAGATATTTTACTGATTTTTATCCCCTGTGGAAAGGCATTTGGTGTAGCTCTTCTAAATATTTTATCGCAAGCTACGGAGTGTATGTATTGCATCCGTCTTTGTAAAATAGCTCTTCATGGAATATTTTGGTTTCGGAAAGAATTCAGTGGTATTCAGAATTAATATTTTCTTGGAATATTCAATGGTTTCATTCTAATCAACAAGAAGGAATAAATTATTTTTGACACGTTTACCCAATATATCGAATGCAAATATCTATTAAGTATTGACAGAAAAATTTTTGTACAGAAATTTAAAACATTTTGTTTTGTTGTTGCATTAATTTTTTGTTGCTCCCTGGTTTTTGTCCATAGTTAACTATTGCTAAATTTTGCTGTAATTTCATGTATACTTAAATTTCTTTTCGTTATTTAGGAATTTTTATTTGAATGACTTCAGCTCATACCAAAGAAAATCTTGAAAACTGGACAATTGACTTCTGCTGTTTTTTAATACGAAAAACGCTCTTGAGAAATGATTTTGGACTAAAAACGTATTCAAGTGCGACTAGAGTTGATCAACGAATTTTGAATTATTGATTGACGTTTCGGTAAATTCAACAATGTGCTTTATTAATTATCTTATGGGTAAGTAAAAAGTTTGTATAAAATATATATGTGAACCTATATATTTATGCACTCGCTTACAATTACTTAGAACCACGTATGTAAATATATTTGATTTTCTTTTAAGAACTACTAGTCAGATGCTGGTTTATGTATGTTTACTTGCGTTTACTGTTAAATGAAATTCTTTTCTGGTAAAAATTTAATTTTGCAGTATTGATTTTTTGTTTATGTTCTTAAATTCTCTTTTCATATAATATTTATCGGAGCGTCAATGCTTAAAAAGTAAGCTGGCATTCTAATGATATGCCAAAATTATTAGAATAAAAAACTTAATAAAATTAAAATAGCATTTGTGAAATTCGTCTCTCGGATATCGTTTTCTGAAAAGTATAAGCTAGTTCATTTCTATCAGTAATCTCCAGTTTACCACTTATGAGATACATTACTATCATTTTTTCTTCATTTCTAAACCCGTCAAAACTTTTAACTATGCCATTTGTCTCTTCAATAGAAGTTGTCATTATCAGAATCACTACCATAAATATTTTCGAAATAACGCATTTTTTTTTCTTTCGGGGGGAGTGGTGAAAAAGATGTGATAAAAAATTAAAGTACACTTCAATTATCTGCATTCTGCAACTTCATCGTGGATTTAATTTTTCGTTAAGAGATGCACTATATTAAATAGCTTCAGGCGAAAGTGATTAATTACCTTAAATTAAAGATCATGAGAAGTTCAATTAGAGCTAGAGGATAAAATTTTAAGGACTTTAAGATTTTTAAAACTTAGTAACACTTTAAATAATGTAATTAACTCTCTCTCTCCTTTTGCTAATTAATTTTGACGCCTTCAAAGTACGTTTATAAAGACTCTTTGCATAACGTAGACTGTTCGAATATTGAAATATCTAAACATAGTTTTGTTATTTAATTACGTAAATTTATTAATTCTTTTATGGAAGATAGACCACCAGATGATCAATAGATGCTTTATAACAAAACATATGTTAATTCAATTTAGATTTTATAGTTTTAATTCCATAAAAACCCACAATCTAAGGAAGAGAGAAGCTGGCAAGATGGGGTACCTAATACTAAAAGGGCAACAAAAATAAAACTAGTGTACTTGCATTAATCGATTATATTTCTGTACTCTTCTTTAGAAATCCGTCTTTCAAATTTCTATCATTTTAGCAACAATTAGAGCATGGCATTTTTAAAAGAAATAGGTAAAAAAGACCCACCACCCCATCATGACCCCTGAGTAGGGCAAGATGGAATATAAATATTTCTCTATTGTTGCATGCAAAGTTAAGAGAACTAAGGCAATCTTTGGATCCGTAGATGGAAAAGCTGTCAGGTTTTCCCGAGCTGTCTTGACTTTTCTTTCTACAGTTGTCTGAGACACTGAAAATATCTTCTCTTCTAACATGGACACTATTTTCCTTTTTATAATAGCATCCACAGATTTTGATATTCTTTCGTGTGACCAAACCCTTTACTTGTTTTATGAATGCTCTCACCATCCTAAAACAATGTAAAACCATAATCATTGCACAACTACCATAACAACACCCATACTCCTTCTTACCACTATTCGATTAATTGTGCACTTAAAAACACTCATGAAAAAGAAAACATAATTAGGAAATGTGCAAGTTCTTACCTGATAGTATAATCGTTGTCGTATGTAGTATCGTTACATCTAATATATACAACTATTATTGACTTTGTAATCATTTACCAGACAACAACAACAACAAAAGAAAAATAAAATGCTAAAAATTAATTTTTCACAAGAAAAACTTGCGGGAGCGATTGAATGTACCAGCGTGCGCACTAACGCCAACATGGCAGCGGTTCATCTTGCTCCCGAAAAATAGCGATTGGCCAGTTAGAAGTCATCTTAAGCCTGGGTATTTCCTCTTGTCAGTCACTCCGTATATCTCGCATTCGCCTACTGGTTAACAGTTTTGATCGATTATTTACCCTCTTCTTAAGCAAAGTTAAGGAATAATATGATCTGTAATTTTAACTTTTTTTGAAAACTAATTTCAAGGAGTTAGGTTTCACGCTGTGTAGTGCAAAACAATTACTAGTATATCTATAATATAATATTTATATAATTGAATATTAATAGGATGTTTAAAGATTTTCAAATTTTAGGATTATATTACATTTTCTCATTTTTCAAAAATTCATTACATTTTGAAACTCACAAACACACTAGTTAACTATTTCTTTTCATATACGCATTTTATTTACGTATGAAGTATTGAAAAAATGTCAGTCTTATGATAGAACAAAAGATTTTTGTTTTGGCATTATAACACCTACAATTTTTACGATTAGAAGTACATTCAAATGTCAAATTCAATTATTTTCCTGCAGTTACCAGTCTAAAAATAGGTTGAAATACATTCTATGAATAAACTTACTTTGAAATGTGCATATAAAGTAATCTGATTCGGTATTTTTAGCATATGTTTTTGATTTTATCTGTTATTTGAAATAAATTTGATTTCTGTGATACAAAAGAACGTAGTAATGCAATTAGTTCTTTTCATTTTAAAGTTAGTATCTTTCCATTGTTGAAATTGTGAGCATCGTTGGAAAATTTCTCAGACAAAAGATTAAAATGTCAAACGTCTTCCAATTATAACGAAAATGAATTGAGAGAAATGAAAATTGGAGAAAAAATTACAATTGTGTTTAAAAAAGTTACAGTGAAAAAGAAAAGCATCGCACTTTTTAAATTTACCTGTCTGTTTCTCCAATTGCTAGTTGTCTTACAGTTCAATTAATTTTTATAAAGTTTATTTGTTTGAGATTAAATGTGTTTTAATTGAATTACAGCAACAAAAATGTCCCTGAGTTTTTATGCTTTACTGAACAGATATTTTATTAAAATTATATTCATATGTAACAGTTTTAAATTAAAACAACTTCTTATAATTATTTAAGACTTTTTAGATCGGCTTACTAAAATTCCATACTACCACATAGTACTGACTAAGGAAACAAATTTACTTTTTTCATTCACAAACACCTACGAGAGAGGAAACTCCTGAAAGAAAAGTACAACAATGTTGTTTCTTTCGCTATTATTGTTAAAAACTATGTGTGAAATTGAAAGTGAACTTTATTATTTTAAATAAAAACTGTTTAGTTTAGAGCCAAGATAGTCATAAAATCAATAATTTATTAATCTCGAACCAATTCAACTTATTATCTTCACGAATATAGTAGCACCATTTATTCAGCGCTTGTGGATGTATGTGCAATGTGTGTAAGAATGACTTTTGTCACCCCTTTTAATGAAAATGGGTATAGATATATCGATATACATATATCGTTATATATATCGATAAGCTTACTGTACTAAAGTTGTGTGTAAGGAGAAAACTCTTAACAATTTATTTGCTAAGTTATCAGCATATTCAAATGGCTAATTTTCATTTAAAATTACATAAAAATGTATGATTTTATCACAGTATTTTTCACACTTTTAGTGAAAATTCGTTTTAAAATTAAAAGAATACCTCTTTAAAAAATTCAAACATCTTTGTACTCCAAATAAAGATGTGTCACTTTGATTGGTAACCGAAAACAGACCGACCATCGTGCATTTTGAAAAACCAAAACAGCAGTTTCAAAAGACCATTGAAAGTTGGGTATAGCTTTGTGTGTACGCTACCGAAATCCCCATTTTCAAATTATTTAAAAATGATAAATCCTTCTTAATGCTCTTCAGTTAATTATTCTCATTTGAGTTATTTTTAACTCTATCCGTTTCTTTTTCCAATTGTTAACGATCTTAGAGAATCGCTCGAAAAAAGCCTTCTCAGGAACTAGGACAAAACCTTCTTTAATTATGGCAAGAAATTATTTCTGAAGAGCTTAATTAGAAAAGAATGTGAGCAAGAAGATTTCTCCCTAAACGATTTTCATTTCGCTCTTTTTGTGATTCTGTGACTACGTGCTAAATGCCTGGGAGGCGTTCTTCCGTAGTTTAATGAGACTAAAATCTCTCGAAACTACTTTTTTAACAGCAATGGTTTACTTCTGGTGTATAACATACTGTGATTTTTTATAAACTTAAAAGATTTAGAGAAAAAAAATCTCTGGACAAGTTTTTTTATTGGATTTAGAAGTGAAAAAATTTAGAAGGAATCGTATGGACAATTTTACGAAACAGGTAACAATCAAACAACCAATTACAATTTAACATATTCCTTTTTTAATATGCATGAAAAAAATGATGCTCCGAATTTTTACTGCTGCAGTTTCCAAGGGATATCTTATGAATGTTCATGTACTGGATATTCAATAAGGTGTTACTAATCATGAAGCTTATAATGAAAGCGGAATTTTGTCTTTGTTTTAGACGTTTATTTGCGGATACTTCTTTTTAATTCGGTTGTCAAATTTTAACTGCGATGGCCACAGACTTTGTCGACTGAAATTGGTTACAAACTTTTTATTTATTTGAATATTGAATTGTCATTTTTACCATCTATGAATCCATTTTGACAAGTTCCCGCTTGGTCTCTGTACATACGTGTGTATGTACGATCTAACTTCACCATCTCTAAACCCATTTCGACTAGCTTCGACGTGACGTTTGTACGCATTGCATCTCCCACAACTCCAAAACGGTTATCCCCACCGAAATTCTGTATTTAGGACTGTTCTAGCATCTAGTTCTTATTGATTGCAGTGTAGAAGGTAAAATTTACAGGGTGTCTCAAAAGACTTTCAGTACATTCAAGTATATAGACAGTCTTTGTTTAAACTGTACTTCAGTCGTTCATCTTTTTTACAGAAAACCAAATTAATTTAATAGACGAACAATGAAGTCACGTTGTCTGCATCATTTATTTAAGAAATAGAATACATCTTAAAAATTTGTAGTTTTTTTTATTCACAAGCGTATTCACAATGCAGCCTTTTTATTAAAATCAATTTCTGAAGGTGATGAACATCTGTACAAAACATTGGAGAAAATAAATAAGTTTGAGTACTGATAACGATTTATTTATAAGAATATTTTCTGATAATCCAGTTTATACCAGTTTCACTACATGTAGCAATTATGAAGAGCTGAGTCACACAAGAAATCGATCGTAATACGAGATATATGTATTGGCCGTACTAGAGAAAATACCGCACCGTAATACCACTCAATTTATACGAGTTCCAGCTTTAATATAAAAAGTTACGATGCACGTTGAAATTCCTCTTAACTCTGTCATTCCTTTGATAACCAGCTTTTAGAGAAGACAGAATGGTCAACATTGTGTCAAATCTAGAAGCCAGGCATGTGGCCTGGAAAAATAAAATCGAGTACGGGATAAAAGGTAGAAAAGGCAGATTTTATCTCAAAAAGGATTGATTATCGATATCTAATTAACAAAAATTCAAACTTCAATATTTTCAGCCTCCTGGCTTCGCACTGCTGGAAGCTTTTCCAAAGATGATTTGAATTTTTAAAGAAATTTTTGTCTATGGGACAAGATCAAGATCTGCCCTGCCTCGCGTAGCTACTAAAAAGCTTTGTATCATCTTCCAAAATTTTTATTAGTAATGGGAATAATACTTTTTCGCCTTGGGTAACATTTGCAAATCTGTGTCTCGTCTGATCTCACATCCATCATGAATAGTACGTTTTTCTTTTCTCATTATTCTTCCTTGTACCTACAACTTCTGTTATTTCTGGCCTTATGCTTGCTGAAGACGATGCAATTTTCTATCAGCAAATCGCATGCCCTCTTGGTCAGAAAACAGGAATACGGCTCTATAACATGCATACATTTAAATGCAACACGTTTTCTTGTTCACAGTCTAATAAATATACAATTTCTTAAAGTAAAGCGCATTAGATGATGCCAGACATATAGTAGATTGAAGTATATCAGAATTAGTTCCTCTTCATTTGAAAATTTCTCGCATTTTTGAAGCTTAAATTTTGAACACAATTAAAGCTGTTTATGTTCGCAGTTTTTATACTAGGTCAACACTTACTGGGTTTAGAGAAATTATTTTATCCAAAATGAACAAATTATGTTCTATAATACCTTTAAGAGGAATCTTCCTCTATTGTATTTTGCCAGAACAGAGATATACAGCTTATGTCAAAATTAAAAAAAATGACTATTGTGTCTACAGAAAGTACTATTTCAAATCTATCCGTCACTTTTTCATTTGTCTTATAGCTACAAAGCTGAAACAACAATTAAAATTGAGTTCCTCGAAAACAAATCAATGTCTCTCAATTATAACGAATAATGATATCTGAGAGATGTAATTAGAAAAGAAAATGAACAAAAATACCCAGAGGCTATTGAACGAAGAATTTCCTGAGGTTTTATTGCTGTTATGTGATCTTCCTCAGACATCTTAGAGGTGTGCTGGCTTTTGTTCGAGTTCAAGGAAATAAAGGCAACTTTCTCCATACTCTTCCTCTAAGCTTCAGAAATCTTTTTTTTTTTTTTTTTCCTATGGAACAGAATGAAAGTTTCATGTGACACAAGAATAATGTTCAAGTATTTATGGTGTAGGCTAAATTATTTAGGGGAAAATATAAGATCTCATTCATTCGAAATCACCTTAAGTAAAAGAATTTTGACAGTTTAAAAGTTTTTCTTTGGTTATTAACAGAACCACGAAAGCAGCTTTTGTTTGTTCAGAAATAAATTATACTTTTAAATCATGCATTAAAAAAATTATTTATTTTAACGTAAAATTTGCCAAATTTGACGAGAAAATAGATCAGCTTAAGCACACTGCTGTTACCAAGATCTCATAGGTGTATGAAATAATCGCAATAAAGTGAAATAAAACAATGAAAATAAAGTGTAAAAAATGTCTAGATGTAAATGTTAAAATGAAACAACTCTTTTTGTATTAAAAAAAAGACATTTGTCAGTGTTTAGTGGTACTTCAGATGAATAAGTAAGACAAATTTAGAATAGAACGAGAGACTGCAAAGACACGTAAGTGAATTAAAGAACGCGTTACCTTTCTTAATCCAAGCATTTATTACCTTTTTACAATTTTAATCTCAACATTTTTACAATTTCTTTTACTGACACTAGAAATGCTAAAATTTTAGGGTTCCAAAAAAGAAATCCTAGGCACAAATGGATTACAACCACAAGAATGGCGCGACCACAAGAAGACATTTTATACAAATGTGGTATAGAGAATGTGTATGTTATTTTAAATTATAATACAAATTAAATTATCAAATTACGTCAGTCATTCTTGCAGAAATTAGTTTTATAATCCAATTTTCTTCTCATAAGGCCTAATATTAAATAAAGTAACAAGTTATATGATAAATTTTTTCATGGAATAATTGAAATTATTAAATAAATAAATAATTTTTATGAGCAATAGTTAAATTGCTCCATACATTTTATATCGTGTATAATTTTTCTATAATTCGATCAGATAGATTCACTGCATTAATGGAATGTAAAGGTACATTTAAATCAACTAAAAAAAATTATGAATACAACAATTTTTTTTGCTTGCATGTCTTTCTATTCGACATTTTGATTTGTTTTAATTTATTGCCGAATTCACAAAAAACTACTTACAAATGCTCAATGTTAGTGCCCGACAGCAGAACGTCGATTAAACTGGGTTCCCATTAGAACACTGAAAGTAAAGCAACACCGGCTTGGCCAGTGCTTGGAAGGGTGAACTCCTCTCTCGACCGAGTCTGCTGTGGATCACGTACACTTAAGGGAGCTGGTGCACGTAAAATCTGTCGTGGTTACAATGATCTTCATGTTCAAATGATACTGATCATGTTCAAATGATACTGATACCAGGATGGATGCCAATCCTGGTGCTAAGTCTCTCATCTGGAATTGGTTCAAAATTAGGAGACCACTCATAGAGGGGTAACGTTGGTCTGCCTACTAGACAAACATCTCTGGCCCTCGTAGCTGTCAAGCCTACAAGTAGGCCCCTGACCTGGCCATTTAAAAAAAGAGCTCAGTATTTATAATGCATATCCAACTTAGATTTTAAATATTTTTTTGCACATTTATAAATCACCTGTCGCAATTTTTGTAATTATTTAGTGTTAAACATAAAAGAATGCTGGCAGTCTTTTTTCTTTATTTTTGGTTTAGAATGAAATTATTCAATTTGAAGTAGCTGGAAAAACTATTCATATTATTCGTTGGGAAAAGTAAACACAAATAAGTTTCTTCTTCACTTCTCAAATACAATTATTTTTCTAATCGGGAAATATATTTTTTTCTTCAAGAAAGTTCTGATGCTATAAAGGGTTTTGAAAATGCTCGAGGAAACAAATTCTCATTTTCTTAAAATGTGTTCTTTTTACCTTCTTTTTTTTATTTGTTAGGTTCTTCTAAAAATAGTTTAAGAATACAATCAAAAACAGACTTCATTTTCTTTTTCTTTAAAGAGTTTTAATAGGAAATTGGTAGCAAATGTCAGGAACTTATATTTCCGTCGATACGTTGCTCTGACTGATGTTGATAGTAGTTGTTGTTCTGCACAAAAAATAATTATGCACATAAAGGAATTTACATAAAAAAATTCTATTGTTATTTTATTAACTTTGATTTTGCCTTCTCTTTTGTCAAAAATTGCGATGTTATGAAACATGCTTATAGTGTGTCTCTGTTCACTATAACAAAGCCTAATAATAATAATTAATTAATAAAATGATTGAGAAAATGTAAAAGAGGTCAAAGTTTTAACGGATATGTTAATTTAAAAAAAATCAAGTCGGTGCAGTCATCAAGTAAAAAGTATCAGAGATAGTTTTATAAAATATGATTTAATGGTCGAAAAAAATTTATTAGAATTTATAACAAAATAGATTAACATTCAAACATAAATATATTTAGATCGAATGATAAAAAAAATCTATATTACAAACATGTATGCATAATTTTATTTGAGCATTCCCACTAAAGTATTACTGGAAAATATTACCTATGCTTTCTTATTCTAACAACAAAGCACATACTTTTGTAGTCACAAATAAAAGAATAAAAAAGAAATCTATGTTCCCCTTTCAAGAGAAAAATATAAATGATATTCTTCAGTGCTTTTGGTGTGCCAGATGAAATAACGGGCCAGAACAAAAATGTCGGCAGCTATCATTCTCTTTCACTGAAGAATTTCAATTTACTGCTTGACGTTCAGCCTCCCCCCCCCCCTCTTGTGTAGGACTGCGCAACGTCAAACACACTTGTATGGATAGTGAAAAAGTGCGTAATCCACATTTTTACTGTTTTTCGCGAATAATAAATGTTTTTTTTATACTGTTTATTGTAATGTGCTTTACTCTGGAAAACTTTTTAAAAACTGTGAGATACAGAGATTTAAGCTCATAAAAAGTCTTAAGTAACATAAACTTTTTTTTTTAAGTAAGAAAAGTTCAGGTAGTCTTTTCTGTTGAAACTAATGCAAAATATACTAACGTTGCATTACTTGTCGATTAGTTAGTTGTAAGTCGCCTATTGAAAAATGATGAATACAACAAATAGTTTTACTTTAGTATACCCAAAATATTTATAAACCCGGTATATTAACTTTAATTTATGCTACCGTAGCAATAAACCATTTCCATTTTTAAATTCATAATCCTATGTTGCCATTATGTAATTAATATTTAAAGATCATGCTCATGTCTTAAAAAAAACAATCGATATGTCGTGTGAAATTTTCATTTTAAATATTTAAATCCCACATGGTTCAGCAGAAGAAATTATATTTTATTTCTTATAATCTCGTGAAAAATATCAATGTGTGATCTCGAAGAGTTATTTAGAATCACATAAATTACAAATCCATTTTGATTTGTCAATGTTTATCAAGCTCATACAAATGATAGTGCAACACCTCACATTTTTGCATGGTATTAAAGAAACCCCCGGCTATTCACTTTATTCATCCGGATTAGTTCATTCAGTTAGTTCTATAACAGGATATTGGAATTTACACCAAAGTTGATATTGGAATTTACACCTAAGTTGAAAAAAAAATGTTATATAAGACCGTTATGGAAGAACGTAATCTTAATTACGTTACATTGTTAAAAAAATTAAAAGATCAACGTCCTACGTACATTAACGTATTTACAACGTACATAAAGATCACTGTACGTACATTAAAAATTGAAAGATAACGTACATTAATATTTACGTTACAGATACAGGCCTTTATCTTCTTAACTACGTCAAGACGATAAATGCATACAATATGTTACGTGAAATTAAAAATAACATACTGGGAAAGCACCATTATACTGCTATTTTTAAAAGTGGTGTAGATCATCAGTGATAATTCTACATTCTTTCAGCAATTTGGAAATATAGAGTGTCTGTACAAGAATGCTCCAGTTTCAGTAATGTATTACAAGTTTAATTTAGACTATGTACAATAAATCATACATCAAATTAAATCTAAATTATTCTAAATTTTCTCAAAAATGTTAAATATTTGTGCATTTATTTATACGGCTCACATCGAACCTAAAGTTCGTTCTTCCGATAATTTGGTTAACAAGTCAAGAGTAATGGAAGCAACAGCTTGTTTAATTATGTGCCTCAATTCTGGCAAATCATTAGGTAGAGGAAGAGCGTAGAAGCTATGATTTATAAATCCCCAAATAAAAAAAATAGTTTGGAGTTATTATGTCAGGTAAACGTGGAGGCCAACGAAAAAGAGCTGTGTTGCCCCGACCATTGCGACCAATTCAATGGTCTGGGATTTCTACCTTCAACCATTCTTGTACAATGGGGAGGGTATCCCAACCTGTTGCCAAACAAAGTTTACAGGTTTATCATCTACTGATTGGTGAAAGAACCATTCTTTCAACACATCCACGTAAGCACTTTACGCTCAGGAGTCGCCATTTTGCTCATGTGGGCTGCAAGTAAGAATACAACAAAGCAGTACTTGCGTATGCGCTAATCTAAATTGAATTACTACTGTTTAATTATGACTTGAAACTAACACTCTACAACAATGTTTACCAATCTTTTTGCTAACCAAAATTAGAAAAATTATTTTTCATTAGCAAACAGGAATAATATTACATAAATATATATTTTATTAATCAAATTAAGAGATAATACAAATATAACTTTCAGCTAAAACGGCACTTCGCCTCGCTGGAGCTTCCGAGTCTAGAACTTGCCAACCTTATGGGTGTTTCAAGAACTACCACGTCAAGTGTTGTGACACAGCCAAAACAGTGTGTTTTCATCCATTTTTGCGAAGGACAGTGGCTACAAAGTCGAAGTTGACCGAACTGGATAGACGAGCTGAAAGATAATAGTCACCTGAAAAAGTAAGACTTCGCTTCCACAGATAATTTCCGAGATGAACATCCATCTTCAAAACCCCATATCCACCAAAATGATTCAACGGGAGCTGCATACTGCTTGCATTCGTGACAAAGTAGCTATCTTAAAGCCGTTAGTTTCGTCACAGAATGCTATGAAGGGATGACAGCAGACCTGCTGAGACGACCAAAACTAGACGCAACAGCAATGTGAACAACTAATCTGGTCCGACGAATGATCGACTACATTATTTCAGACCACAGGACGTGTGTTCGTCTGGCGAACTGCAGTAGGAGATTTTCATTTTGACAGTCTGATTCCTACCGCATAGCACGGGGAGGAATCTGTGCTGGTGTGGCTTGAAGACACTTAGTACCAAGTCTTAAAAATCTTCTGTCCTTGTCCGTAGGTCGATGTCGAGTTTCCCAACCGGCAGTCGCTGGAAAAAAAATAATATAGTACAGGTTTGAATTAACATATAGTTTGTAAGCTTTACAAATCTATCTCTTAATAAATGTTATTGCTGTCAAATCTCTAATGTTGACTTGAACTTCACGTCAAACTATGCGTCCAAAATACCCGAATAGCAATACAATTAAGGATTTAAATAGTTAAATAAATAACAAAACAGATGTGCCGTAAGCTTGCTTGTAATTATAATCACTTAAAGTACGATTTCTCTTAACTTTGTAATTCATAACTATTTAAAATAATACCTTTTAGGCCTAATTAAGAGCTATAAGTATGTATCTCTTGATGCACCATAAGCCAAACTTCAACACGAAATTAATTTCAATGCAAAGCTACCCACGTGGGAAATTCGTTCCTTGTGTTTTGGGAAAGTCAAGATCCAAGCAAATTTAAAATACTTTTAAGTTAATTTTAAGAGACTTTGTAAAGTGAGGTGGGACTTACAAACTCAAAAATCTCTTGCTGATCCTTAAAGTTACATGAATCCTTGCGAAATTTCAGATAAGTTAAAGTGAATCTAGACACTCTGCGAAAATTGTAGCTACACCTTATTAAAGTTGACAGATTATTTCCAATAAAAATATCATTAAAATATAAAATACCTTCTTTTTTTAAAGTATAATTATTACTCGAACGAAGGGGGAATTTAAGAGAAAAGCAAACAACTTGAAATTATTTAATGGGATTTAAGCTTGAGAGATGCTATGTCCCAGAGGAGTATTATCCATTTACGTAAAAAGTTACTGTTATGCATTTTCTTTGCCGTGAAGGCTTCAGCCACTATAACGACCAGAATCGAACTTACGGCGTTCTCAATAGGTGTGCTAGTGTCGCTAACTAGAGGAACGGGGGTCTCCTAATTATGAGCCAGTTCCAGATGAGAGACCTGCACCTGGATTTGCACCGCTAGACATGGAGCCACGATAAATTTTACGTTCACTAGCTCCCTGTAGCGCACAAACTCCCATAACAATCCACAAGCGTTTGGGAGTGGTTGTCATCCTCCCAAACGCTGAACAAGGTCGGTGCTGCTTGACATAGGGAACTGAACTTCAACCGACTGGTTCATTGTGGACATCTGTTTCATATTTTGCTTTTTAAATATTATGGATCTATTGTTCAATTAGAACTGCAAGTTTTCGTTGGCTAAGAAATATTATGAAAAGTGCTGGTTAGAATACATAAAGTGCACTGCTTATATTCATGTCAAAGCCTGTGTCAATTCCTATCTTATCTTTCTTCATGTTGAATAACAAGCGCATGTGTCTTAATGGTTTGATTCTAAACTTCCTTTCCGAACGAAACATAAAAAGCATGTAGTTTTCAAGCTCTAATGTAGATATTTAGTTGTAAAATCTTCATTTATCTGCACTGTCATCTTGGCTTTGATAAAAATCCAGGTTTTTTTGTTTGTTTGTTTAAATTGTAAAATATGCTTATTAAAGCAACTAGAAATTAACTTTTTATGTCCAAATTTTTTTTTAACAAAAGAGTTTACATAAAAGCTCTTACACGTAGTGTGAATAAAACAGATTTAAATGTTCACCAAACGCTATGAATGATTTAAGAGTTCTCAGAACTGAAACAAAACAGAAGAAAAACAAACGAAAAATAAATAAATATTAGATTTATTTTACTAATGCCGTAGCCACGAGCCGCATAAAAAGTTGTCGAAATGAGAATTTTTTTATGGTGCAGTGCTTTATTATTTAAGAGACAAAAAAAAATCCCGAATTAGATAATTACATGCGGGTAACGTCAAATTACTCTCAGAAATAATTCGGGAAATAGTGTTTATGAGAATGCGAACAAATCTTCTGGGAATGTGGAAATGTGTATTTTTACGATTGCTGAAGAAATTCTTGCGTTTCTTGAATTTAGTTTTTGTGAAAGAAAACAGAGTTTGGCTGAAATAGCTTTTAAAAAAGATGATGCTGCTTGTCTTGCCTTTAAAAATGTCAGTAATCATTTATGTATTTTTCTTTAGAAACACTATAACGGCAGAGTTATGGAAAAACAAAGTAGTAAACGTTTTATGCTTTTGTGTTAGTGTTTTTTTTAAAGGTAAATGCTCATTTAGTCAAAAAAATATTTTAACACAATCTTTAATTAAATATGAATAAAATCGTAATTGAAATTTATTTTGATGTAAAAGAATTAATATTTAAAATAGCAAAAGTATGTTAAGTGGTTGTTGTAAAAGTGTCTGTATGCATTAGATTGCATTAGATTTTGAAAAACTGTAGTCGGAAAATTGACTATTAGTTGAAGTCTTCTTCTAAAGTGATTATTAACAGGTACATGAAGATGATGTTTCCAACCCCACATCGCTATGTGATTCTCAACCGTCATGTTTTAACCCATTTTATCCCACTGTCCTATTGAGAGGACAGCTGAAAAATAGCATGTGGAAATCAGTATTTATTTGTTGCGAATATTTTATCTGCTGGAACATCTAGAGGTATGTCTAAGCTTCTGCTAGCAATAGTTATGTCTCGCATGTCCGTCGCGACAGTCTGGAAACACTACTTATTTCCCGCGTTAGTGGGCATAGTTTGCATTTTCTTTTTGGGGTTGCAGAATTCCTTTTCAGTTTACTTCAGACACTTGGCTGGGCACTTTGTATGTGAGAGTACTCTTTATTTATCATCCTGGTGGTTAGTTAAAGCTTTATTTGTAATAGGTAAGTTGTAGTGCATTATTTTTTAACTGGACTCCCAATAGGACAGTGGGACGATACGCATGCAATTGATGCGTTATTTCTAACTTTATAAGTAAGAGTAAAAAAACAAAAAATCCTACCTAGTGTTTTGCCCCGCACAGTCATGTCGGTGCAAAGGTTTCTGAAGTTAGAGGAAGCACTGGAAATATTCAATAGTTCAGATTCAGATCAGAGCGATGTTGAAATTTCTGTGTTACTACCAGATGTTAGTGAATTAACTGATGAAGATGAAGGGGATGACAATGAAGCAAATATACTGGTGAGATTATTGTAAACGATGTTCCTGGGACTATGGAGGTTAGAGTTGGAGACGCTTGCGAGCCTGAAGCGTCCATAAGCTCTAGTCTTTCGACAACAATGCGGAAAGGAAAAGTGAAAAGCACGAGTCATCTTGGATAAAGACAAAGTCACCACAGTATACAAGATGGAAAACACCGGCTGATTAAATTGTAAATAACATGCTCAAGCAGAGGGAAACTACACTGAAAAAAAAATCTCCTGCAGATCTTTTTGAGGAGTTTTATCCCAAAGAAGATCACATAGTAAAAGAAACTGCGCGGTATGCAACAGATGTAAAAAACGAATTCTGGACAACTGCTGATGAAATACGCATGTTTCTAGGAATTTTGCTTCTAACTGGTTATCATTCAAATACCTGTGAACGCGATTACGGGTCAGATGCTGAAGACCTTGGCATTACTCTGGTAAAAAAATGCCATGTCACAAAACCGTTTCCAAAAGTTGAAATCTTACTTACACTTCGTGGAGAATGGAACAGTAAATCAGTATCCCGAGGATCGATCTTTCAAGGTAAAACCTTTGTTTGCCATGCTGAATAATAATTTTATAAAGTTCGGACACTTCTCTGAAAATCTAAGCATTGATGAAATGATTATCATGTACTACGGTAGGAATAGTTTGAAGCAGTTTATCCAAGGCAAACCAACACGTTTTGGATATAAAATTTGGGCTGTCTGTGGAAACGAAGGATATTGTTACAACTTTTCACTCTACTGCGGCAAAGACTCTGATTCAAGAAAGAATACTCCTCTTGGTACGCATGTTGTGCTGAAACTGACAGACAACATTGTGAATCCTTCAGGCTATAATTTATATTTTGATAACTTTTTTACCAGCATTGATCTTTTGAGAAGTCTTGGTGAACAGGGTTATCGAGCCACAGGAACCATACGAGAAAATCGGATAAACCATGAGTGTCCTTTAGAAGAATCTAAGTCTATGCGGAAGAAAGAAAGAGGCGCATGTGATTTTGCATTTGACAAAAATTCTGAGATTTTCTTGGTGCGACGGAATGACAATAGTACTGTCACTGTTACTTCAAATTTCATCACTCTAGAACCGTTCTTTGATGTGAAGAGGCAAGTAAAAGGACAAAAAGATAAAGTAAATGTGAAGATGCCTAATTTGATAAACTCTTACAACAACCATATGGGCGGGGTGGATGACCACGACCGGTTGGCTGGACTGGACTATACGCCATTAAAATTCGCGGAAAAAGGTGGTACTGGCCACTTTTCATTTATACGCTGGATATTGCAGTGGTAAATACATGGATAATCCACAAAGCTGTCAACAAAAGGGATGCCCTAACCTTGAAAGAGTTCCGAAGATCACTAACAATTGTTTATCTAAAAAAGACTGAACAGATCAAAAGGTAGACCCAGGATCTCTTCCGTACTTCATAGTGCAAAAGAAAACATCTCCAAAGATGGTGTTGGCCTTTTTTTACTGAAGAGAAAGAAACATCACCGTTGTCAAAGAGAGGGAAATGCGATAAAACACTTTGTCAGGCTTGCTTTGGAACTTTCCACCAAGTTTAGTGTTATACTCAACTGAAAATTGAACTCTTAAAGTGAATAATGAAGTATTATTCAAACATTGTGAAAGTTTGTAGGCATAAATTGCTTTTCACTAATGAAGAAAGCACTGAGATCGCTAAGTGGAAATTTTATCGCCTTTATCCCAGTGTCCTATGTAGAGGATGGGTCAGATTTCCAATATAAAACATTAAAAATTTTCAAATTTTGTTATATTTAGTCTATTTAGGTTTAATATACCTCAGAAGATGTGATTATACTCAAATTTGAACAAAATAAATAAATTGGGATAAAACGGCTTAATCTACCCCTCCTAGAAATCTGTCCCTGTGATTTTGAATTGCCCTGTATAACTTATTTCTGATTCTAAAATTGAATTTAACTATCACAAGAGTGACATTTCTCCTTTTCATAGCTTTCTTGACAGGATTTGACGTCACACAGAAATTTCTAGATGGCTTCTCGTAATTTCTTTCCCAACCAAGATAAACAAAAAGTTCTAACACATTCAAGGAACTTCATTATGTTGCCAAAGTCACCTAATTTGTCGCCAATTCCCGAAACGTTCGCCAAGGTTAAGGAGCATAGGCTTGCTAGATTCGGAACTATAACTGTAAATGTCCCTTTCCCATCATAGGCGCAGAGTAACAGAAAAGCGACATTACAGTTTTGTAACACTATTTTAACGCATTACAATTTTATTTTGTGTTTCTGAAGATATTTTTCCAAAGTATTTCCAAATCTAAATTAATTTGTGCTGTTGGAAAACAACTTCACGGGAACTTAGTACGGTAGCTTAGTACGCAAGAAAACCATAGTAATCATAGTACGAAGTTTAAAAATTGTGCAATATTCAGTGATACAAGCTATACAACATTTTTAGTTCTGGGTGCGTATTAATTCTTTCTGTTAGGAAATTGAGGGAGTGCTATTGTTAAGAAACAGGTGTTTTGTCTCCATCACAGCTGGTATGATTGAAAATTCTATTGTGCTGTTATCGTGATTCCTAAAGTCCCGAATATTTTGTATTTTATGAAAATATAAAATGAGAGAGAGAGAGAGAGAGAGAGAGACAAGAAAATTGAAATATCATCGAGATGCATGTTTAATAGTGTAACAATTGAGCACTGATATTAAATTTAATGTTAAAGAGTGAAGTAAAATTTTAATATTTGTTTTAAAAGCTGGAACGAAATATGGGAACTCATGTACACGAGTTGTAAAATTGGACACAAAATTTCTGAAAAATAATCTAAGTAGCAGAGATTTGTTCTATGAGTGATATACTTTTTGTTATGTATTCTATGATCTAAATATATTGCATAATGCAAAAATGTGTCACGCAATGCTTAATTGACCGACATATGCGGTGACATGTCTACGGGAATTATTCTGCCTGTGAGGTTTGGGGATCTCAAAATGTACAGTGATTTATTTGCCTTAAAGTCACTCTCCAAGTAAAGAGATTAAATCTTTCATTTCTTGAAAGCATTCTAGATTGATTTCTAACTAATCTGTAATTTCAATGAAATTAAAAAAATAAACTTGATTAAAACTTGCACAATTTCAAGTAAGTAAAGTAAGAGAAAAAAAAAGAGATTCTGTAGAATAATTGCTATTGGAATTTTAACTCCTTAATGATCCTGAAGTTACTGGAAAATTTAACGAACACAACAAATTGCAGAAAGAATTCGAAGGATTTTAATTTAAAAGCATTTTTTAAAAACCATCTTGTGTAAAAAGTCCTGCTTGGTTAAATGAATTTTAAAATTGGTAGCGCTTTTTATAAGGAGCGAATACATTAATTGATAGTGGTATAAGTAAATAAAATTTAAGCAAAATAAATCGAAAAAAGTTTTTAGGAATAGTTTAATTATTTTCCCCTAAAAATACGAAAGGAAGCTTATTAGGTTAATTACAGTTAATCCAATGAAGAAAGTGCTATTGTCAAAATATTGCCCTAAGTTGCTGGCATTCATGTAAATAAGAGTTAATTATTTAAAGAATGCGAGAAATATTAAGAATCAAGAAAATTAGCAGCATTTTCTGTAGAAATTTTTGGTTTTCTTTAATGATTATTTAATTTCATTTACTTTTGCAAATTTCTATCTTACGAATGGAAACAGAACAACAGAACAGTAAGAGGTATAGAATAGGAAAAACATAATTAAAGCAGATTATCTGTGAAGTTGCACATTGTGTTTTGATAAAAGTTTCTCATGTATCAAAGGAAAAAGAAAAGAGATTTATTTAAAGAAGTCGTTCAGTCTGTGTCGATATTTGTCGTGTTCGGTATGTATCGATATGTGTTGACGTATCATCGTTTAAATTAGCAAGATTTTGAGCGTAACCAACAAAAAAGCTGTATCAACATTAATGTTGTTTTACGAGACCCTATAAAAGAAGTTCAGTATTTTATCCTTTAAATGAAGAATGAACCCTTAAAAGCATCTGCATATTTACTTTATTGTACTTGAAATGGAAAAATACCACTGTATACGCCTCTAAACTAGTGTAGACTGTAATGTATTGGAATTCTTTTGAGGGATCATGAAAAGAACTATAAATGCTATCATGAAAAGAACTACTACATTATTTGTAACCCTAATAACAGCTATCAATTTTGTCTTGTTTGATATAGAAGAATGTCTCTAAAACACGCCTTAAACAACGACTGCCCATAGAGCATAACGTACTGGAGTTATTTCTGGTGCTTTTGTAAAAGAACTATAAATCACTAATACACATGCACAATTTTCAATAAGTTATACTATGCTGTATATAGGAATAACAAACATAAATTGCGTAGTAATCGATGCATATTGACGGCACTCAGAATACGGACGGACAAAAAAACTAACTTAAATCCTATGAACACTTTTCAAACTCTGTTGGAAGGTGTTAACAACGAAGGCCTTCGTTTTTTAAATATCATTCATTAAACAACACGCCAGAAACCAATTTGGCGTAATAAGCTTCGATTCGTTATTCATTGAATCCATTTTGTGTTATTTGAAGATATCATGATCCTAAGCTAAAAGTTTTTGATATGAGTTCTGAACCATTCTGTGTGATGAAGTTTGCCTACTTTAAAATGTTAAAAGTCTTGAAAAAGTTAAAAGACTTTAGATGACGTTTCATTAAAAAAATCCTATCTGGATATCTGATTGAGGCAGTATCTTTGATTTGCAGAGTCAATCTGATTAAAATATCTAATGCTTTAAAACCAAGCTTCAGAAAAAAAACCTATTTTCTGAAAGCAGGACAGTTGTAGAAAATTTTAATTCGCTCAAGAGTTTGAAGTTTCTAACCAATTCAAAGCGCACAATATATTTAAGGAAAAAATCTAGAGAATTTTTGAGAGAAATTTTAATTTAAAAGTTCTTTTAAAATCATTTTGAATGAAGTCTTATACGATTAGATGAGATTTAGGTTCGGTTGAACAAACATTATGGGAGAATGCATAAAAATAAAATTAAAAAAGACTAATAAAATTTAAATGCCTTTAACACTGTTTGAATAGTTAAATTATTTCTAACTGAAGATATGCAAGTAGAATAAAAACTACAAAACGAACCATTTTCTACGTTTATTATGCCTAATTTAGCAAGGAATGAGTTATCATCAAAGAATTATGTTAGGATTTAAAGGGCCTATCATTCATGAAGACAAGATTATTTGAAGAATGCTAACCACATTATTAATTAACTAGAATATTTATATAAAAGTTTGCTACATTTCTTTTAAACGATTTTTTTTTTTTTTTTTTTCAAATTTTTACTTTAAAATCATAATAATACCTTTTGAAGCTTAAAATCGAGTATTAGACAATTAAAATCTTGTGTAAATCATTGTATAATTACGGGAGCTTTTATGAAAATAATCTGATGCTGGCTGCACATGACGTTTTTGTACGTTATTTAAATTATGGCAATCTTTGGTGCGCTTTATTTAAACGTGAGATAAATTTATTTAAATTTGAAATTGAGATAAGATACTTCAAGAATATTTAGGATTTGCGATTTCTTCTCACTAAATGTAAAAGATGTCTTCAAGATGGATTCTGTTTTAAAAACTTATTTTTGCACCAAATTTCTCCAAAAATCGTCAAGCGTGGCAACAGTTGACAAGATTTTGAGCATGGCCCAAACAATGACTGTATAATGACTTTAAACGTATTTCAGATGTTTATAGACCTTATGCATTCTTCAAAGTCTTTTGATCTTCTAAATACTCAATTGGTTCCAATGAAAAAGAGAGGTGCATAACTAACAATTACAAGTCTTAAATACAAAAGTCCATCATTATATGGCTAACAGTTTTTGTGTTGTGCTAGATACATACGTACCGACAGTCATACTGGTCAAAAAGGATTCTCAGTTGGCCTTGACGAATCCTATATGCGCAGGCATGCACATACGTAGAGACGTGATGCAGAAATATGTCAAAAGGGAATTTTGAGATGGTCAATATTGATTTTTTCTGTAAAAATCTGAATGCTGAAATTTACAATATTCAATTTACTTTGTACAAAGAAGTAAAAAGAACAGAATGACTGTTAACCCAAGTGTCAGTTAACCCAAGTGTCAGTTAACTGACTTACTGATTTTGATGGAAGTCAAACAGCTAATGTAACCACCTCTATTTGTGAAAGTTTCTGTTGCAAGTGTCCCTTCAGATACAGAAATCTGTCCCACCAATATAGACGTGATTTTGACTAACTAACGCTTGTGTGGCAAAATATACTCATTTTGAAGCAACTATGAATTGTTCTTTGTAATCAGAGAGAATGAAGTTTTATTTGTCTTCTTTTCATATAAAAGTTAAAACATAATGCGAACATCAGGTTAACTTTTCTAGACTCTTAAGTAAAGCAGTACAAGAATATATCAAACGGTTTTTAAAAAATCGAGCTGCAAATTTTCAATATTAGCTTTTTCAGATCAATTATTTGTAAAATTAGATCATCTTGTTATGTAGACACTCCAAGTTCGAAAACTTCCTTTCATATATCATTTACAGACAGAAGCCCAGGGTAAGGTGAGGGTAAAATGGGCATAAAAAAGAAGAATATATATATTTTTTTCATTGGGTACTTTCTGTTGCTAATAATATTAAATACATAGCATTCTTGTGTTTGTGCAATGCATTCACCCTCTCCACATCTGAAAATAATTTATTTATCTCGATTAATATTGAATAAAAAAATATTAAATATAATTAAGAGCCGTTGTTTTATACAAAGGTGGAGGTAAAATGCGTAGCAGATTAAAAGATAAAAAATAAAAAACCTAAAATGTATACACTTTATCAAATTTTATTTATTATTTTATTACGACTTATATACAGGTTATTCAAATTTTAAAATATGTTAGAGCTGTTAAACTTGGGTTCTAGATAAACATATATTCGGCAATTCTCATTCGGTGAAGTAAAATGAACAGTATTTGTGATCAAAAATATAAATAGTTTGTTTCTAAATGACTTTTCTTTATTACCTATATTTTCAGACACTAGTGGTCCAAATTTATTAAATTTAAAAAGTTCATTAGGAGCACTTGAAAACATAATATTAAATAAGCCAAACTGTAAACAAATTCCCCCCCCCCCCCACCGCCTTACTGAAACATAAATAGAATTAAATTAGTCTTAAAAATTCTTACATTTTTCTGAAGATAAGCTGTTTAGTCCTATTCTAAATTGAAAATAATATAAGAACTTAAATTTTCTGAAATGTATTAGTTTCTTTAATGTTTTGTGTAGACACAAGAAAAGAACGTGAATTCAGTAAGCAGATAAGAGCTAATATTATGTTTCCAAATGCAATTAATAAACTTTTGTAAAAGTTTTAATCCTTCCAGCTAATGTCTGGAAATATAGATTACAAAGGAAGTTAAATTTAAAAGCAATTTATTTACCGTATTAGTTCGAATATAACGCGATATTTTCCCCGTTGAAAACCTCTAAGCTGGAGGTCTAAATGTAGAATTTTCCTAATTATTTTGAAAAATTTCGGGGTCGCATTATATTCTGGGCTGATACGATATGTTTTTGATCAATGAGTAATACCGTACCCTGTTCCTATCGTGTATTAGTGCGACTTACGGCCTTTTTAATGCTTAAGTGAGTTTCTCACGACAATTTAGATCCTCATTAGAAGGATTTCACTGCTGATTATTGCATATGAATAGGGGCGAATGCCGAAATAACTCTCGGAACTACACACATACCGCACAAGTACACTTCAGTCTTTTGTGGTGCCTTGGCCAATAGGTTACTTCGACTCAGTTTTTACTGGAAGACAAAAATTCAGCTTTTTACAGGTTGCTACACCCTTAAAAATTTAGTTCAACCATGATGAAATGGTTGATGAAAACTTCGTACTAGAGAAGTTGGCTCCATAAAATGGTGAAATCTTCTTCCAAAATTTGGTGCTTCACCAAAGTAGGGTTATACCTGAGCACCAATTGTTGGAACAAGGTTTCACCATCTTATGGAGCCAACTTTCTAGTATCATGTTTTGGTGGAATGTTGTACTACATTCTTACGAGTGTAACTGTATAACCGTACAAACTGGACGTCTTAAAAGCTATTAATCTAAAAAGTAATTATGTATGTTGATAGGAAACTACTAATACAGCTAGCACTTGCAGTTTGAATATACTTAAAAGATTTTAATAACAGAGCTCAAAATAATTAGTAGAAAAGTAAAAATTTCCTTTTAATAAAAAGCTTTTCCATCGTAACTCCAAAATCTTTACTTCAGAAAATTTGTGATTAAATGCAAAGTAATTAAAAATTAAGCGCTTTAATTGTTTCTTTGAATATTGCCAAGCTTTAAATCTTTAAAGAGTAAATTTTTTTCTCTTACCGTGGACTTTCTTTAACATGTTTCGTAATTAAAAAATCACTGTTCTTAAATGTTTGTACATTAAAAGGTTTAGGTATACCAAGTTAGTAAATTTCGATTAAAAATGCCTGTGTGAGAGAATTTTCTTACTATGAGCAAACTATTTCTTTCATAAATGAACAGCCACGCAGTTTTTAATATCAGTTTACATCTACATACTTAAGGCCTACTGGTAAATTGATGAAAAGAGTTTGAGGTCAATTTTGTGCCTAAAAAGAAGGAACCAAGTACATACTATTTTTATTCTGAATGTCTTAGCTTGATTAAGTTTTATAGAATTCAGTTTTATTAGACATCTTTATGTATCCTGCAGTTTCTTGGGTAAGTAAAACTTCAATGTGCTGAGGAAAATACACTTTTTATTATAGCATTATCGGTTTTTTTGTTTTAGCTGTTTAGATATGTTTAGTATAACTAGAAACGTGAGCATTCGAGAACACTCAATTTCGATTATTCGCGGTTTTTGGAGATCCATCCAGATGTCGTTTTCCAGAAAACTCGTAAAATAATATAGGGCGTGTGCAGTCTGAAACAAGTTCAATGAAAATTAGGAAGTCAATGAACCATCTACACTGGTTTCCAAAAATTAAGGAATAATCCCCAAAATGGCGAAAAAACGTTCAGAAATAAGCCACTCCATGTGAAATTGGAATATATTGTCAAATAAAAGATGCTGAATAAAGCTACAATATGCAAATAAAATGAAGTGACAACCAAAATAAATATTCGCTAGGAGCATACGATTTCTTATTTAAGACCAAGCTTGCCATTGTTGTTGTGACTGTAAGGTAAGAACTAAGAGATAGCCGATTAGTAACAATAAATCCAAGGTATCATTTTCCCGAATAAAACTGCAAAGGAGAGCTGTTGGGTGAAGAGAGGTAAGACAAAGTCAGGTACAAATACCGAATGGTTAAATGTGTGTCCTTCTGTGGTTCATAGACTTTGCCAATAACTTCTAACAAAAAATTTGGCATCCAGGAAATTCAGTTAGACACTGCCAACTGTTACGACTAGCGACGATGACCAATATTTGACGTTATACACACGAACGAATAGAACATCAATTCAACTCGGATTCTTCTTTTTTGCAACCACTGGAGGGTTGGTGTCAACGTCAACCCTGACTTTACAAAGATGGTCTGCACACTAGACTACCAGTCATTTGCCTGCCACTCGTCACTGCCTCACGCCACTGCACATAAGAGATGGTTTGCAGAGGACACACCAACATATTCACTGGACGGCTAATCGATGGAGGGCTGTTCTCTTACCGGATGAGTTGAAGGTCAGCCTCCAAAACGATAGTAGGCATTATTTCATTTGGAGAGAATCTGAGACCCGTTATCATCCATGAAAGATCTGTGGCAGAGATGCATTCACAGGAGGCAGCGTCTGTGTTTGGTGTGGGATCTATTTGCGCGGATGTACAGACCTCCATGTCTTTCCATGCGGAACCGTGAATGCTCATATCTATAGAGATGGCATTTTTGGTGCTTATGTGTGCCCTTATGCTGAGGCAATAGGCGATGATTTCCTGCTCCAGGACGACCATGCTAGAATGCACAGGACTCGTATCGTGGATAATTACCTTCAGCACCAAACAATACAGCGCATGGAGAAGCCAGCTCTATCACCAGATCTAAATTCCATAGAACATTTCTGGAATGCTTCTGGAAGACGTTAGCTGCTATCATTCCTTTTACTCGGACCATTGCCACGCTTGCAACTGCTATGCAAGTGCAATGTCTCTCTCTTCTAACGGAACTGATAGACATCATAATTGACATTGTCAGACATTGCTGTAGTGCAGCATTTCTTCAGAAGCAATAAATTTCTTAGTCGTAAGGAAAATCATGTGCAGAAACATTCAATTAGAAAGAAATAAATATCAAAAATATCAAAGTCCTTTTTAGCGAATACGCGCTAGAACTTTTAAGAAGTCCTCCGCTTAAGGCATTCCTTCCTTTGGCAGATGGCCGTAGTGTGCTTTCCCATAACTACAGCGCAAAACAGCAAAATCCTTTATAATTATACTATCCATAGTACAAATCGGGAAAAGCTATTTAAATTCGGGATTTTGAAAGAACATTTTGTGATTACATTTTTAATATCTATTTACTGTCCTTAAATTAATCAAAGAATATATGGATTTTTTTTCTGATATTTAAACTAACATTTTAGTGATTAGATTTTTAATGCCCATTTTGACGTTAAAATCACTGAAGATTATTTAAGAGTTTCTGTTATGTGTTATAGAAAACGTCTTTTAAATGTTTTAGTTTTGAAAGATAAATTATTTTTATGCAGAAATTTTCTCTGCATCGTGATTTATTTTTTCACAATTTTTATCCCAAATTAATAACTGAAATAAATAAAAATATCTTTATAAAACTTTATGAGCCGGAGAAAATTTTCATAAACATTGAAAGTGTAACTAAACCCCATGAAGTAAAAAGTTAGTGCATGTTAACAACAATGTAAAGATTTCAAACATTACTTTTTTCCTTAACAACGTTTTTGAACTGAAATACGATATTTACTTACCTTTACTCATTTTAAAATATTTTCGAAGGTTCCCCTCATTGTTAGTTGCTTATGTTATTGAAAAGTAGATAATCAATAAGGCAGGGAATACATTTCCATTGGAACTGTCCACCATAAATAAAACTTGAATAGGAGAGTTTATGCAATAAGCCTATCAATAACAGCAGTACTATTATTTTGTCAAAATGTCTATAATTTACTTTTACATAAGTAAAATGGATTATTCAATTTTTTTTTTTTTACATAGGCGTTAAAATAACCGTTGATAATTAAGTGCCCTTGAACTTGATTTTTAATTCGCTAAAACATGAATGAGCATATCTAAAACTATTATTTATAGACAGTATCGAAAACTATAACACATCGATCTATTTTCCACAGATTTAAACAGTTGGCTTATTGGCAAAAAGCCAGGGGAAATAAAAGCAGAATTTTCTCACTTACTGTTCTTTTTCTTATATACCAGCGGTTACATCGAAATAATGGCCAAAGAGAAAGATAATACTATTAGAATACTGTGCACTAAATGTGAAGAAAGGTATTTTTCCTAGACCATTTGTCCGTTTTCAATTCAATGTGTAGCAATTGTTTTCTTTTGGTTAATAGTATACATGTACACTATTTTATTGGGGGATATTTTACTAAGGAGAAACATATTATTAATTGTTTGAAGTTAAGCTAATTCCTAGTCTAGAAAATATTTTGTCATTTGAGTAATGTTTTAAAGTTCCCCTTTAATTTATAATCATCAATAAATTAGAGGCTGTATCTGAGTTTCAGTATGTATTAAGGGGAGCATAAAATGACGTGGATTTTTTTGTATAAATACAAAAAAATCCACGCTCTACACTTGTCTTGTGTTTTTCCTATCCAAACTACTGGAGTCGATAATACGAAATTTAGCATATATGTGAGGTTTGTAATGTAGGTGCTCGATAAGAGGGTTTTTTCAAAATTCTGCTTATGAGAGCATTATTCTATTTATGAAAGAAAATTCATCTCAATATGAAAGAAAATAAAAAAGAGAGATCCATCAATTTCTTGCTGTAAAATGAAATACACACTAAAGTTTGAATGTAGATTAGAGGACATTTTGAATTTCGTTCTCCAAAAGGGTGAGGAGTGACACTCTTCTTTTTCGCATATATTTTTTAAAGAAAAACAGAGTTATCTATGATATTTTTCTTTTAAAATGTAACAAGTGTAAATCCATTGTTTAAGCACAACTGATTTGTCTTGGAAACTAGTTAAAATTTATTTGTTTGAATTTGATGAAGGAAAGGAACATGACCTAGTAGTATTAAAGATTTTCCCGCTCTACACTTGCTCTATGTAACAAGTGTAAATCCATTGTTTAAGCACAACTGATTTGTCTTGGAAACTAGTTAAAATTTATTTGTTTGAATTTGATGTAGGAAAGGAACATGACCTAGTAGTATGAAAGATTTTCCCGCTCTACACTTGGACTATGTAACAAGTGTAAATCCATTGTTTAAGCACAACTGATTTGTCTTGGAAACTAGTTAAAATTTATTTGTTTGAATTTGATGAAGGAAAGGAACATGACCTAGTAGTATTAAAGATTTTCCCGCTCTACACTTGGACTATGTAACAAGTGTAAATCCATTATTTAAGCACAACTGATTTGTCTTGGAAACTAGTTAAAATTTATTTGTTTGAATTTGATGAAGGAAAGGAACATGACCTAGTAGTATTAAAGATTTTCCCGCTCTACACTTGCTCTATGTAACAAGTGTAAATCCATTGTTTAAGCACAACTGATTTGTCTTGGAAACTAGTTAAAATTTATTTGTTTGAATTTGATGAAGGAAAGGAACATGACCTAGTAGTATTAAAGATTTTCCCGCTCTACACTTGCTCTATGTAACAAGTGTAAATCCAATGTTTAAGCACAACTGATTTGTCTTGGAAACTAGTTAAAATTTATTTGTTTGAATTTGATGTAGGAAAGGAACATGACCTAGTAGTATGAAAGATTTTCCCGCTCTACACTTGGACTATGTAACAAGTGTAAATCCATTGTTTAAGCACAACTGATTTGTCTTGGAAACTAGTTAAAATTTATTTGTTTGAATTTGATGAAGGAAAGGAACATGACCTAGTAGTATTAAAGATTTTCCCGCTCTACACTTGGACTATGTAACAAGTGTAAATCCATTGTTTAAGCACAACTGATTTGTCTTGGAAACTAGTTAAAATTTATTTGTTTGAATTTGATGAAGGAAAGGAACATGACCTAGTAGTATTAAAGATTTTCCCGCTCTACACTTGCTCTATGTAACAAGTGTAAATCCATTGTTTAAGCACAACTGATTTGTCTTGGAAACTAGTTAAAATTTATTTGTTTGAATTTGATGAAGGAAAGGAACATGGCCTAGTAGTATTAAAGATTTTCCCGCTCTACACTTGCTCTATGTAACAAGTGTAAATCCAATGTTTAAGCACAACTGATTTGTCTTGGAAACTAGTTAAAATTTATTTGTTTGAATTTGATGTAGGAAAGGAACATGACCTAGTAGTATGAAAGATTTTCCCGCTCTACACTTGGACTATGTAACAAGTGTAAATCCATTGTTTAAGCACAACTGATTTGTCTTGGAAACTAGTTAAAATTTATTTGTTTGAATTTGATGAAGGAAAGGAACATGACCTAGTAGTATTAAAGATTTTCCCGCTCTACACTTGGACTATGTAACAAGTGTAAATCCATTGTTTAAGCACAACTGATTTGTCTTGGAAACTAGTTAAAATTTATTTGTTTGAATTTGATGAAGGAAAGGAACATGACCTAGTAGTATTAAAGATTTTCCCGCTCTACACTTGCTCTATGTAACAAGTGTAAATCCATTGTTTAAGCACAACTGATTTGTCTTGGAAACTAGTTAAAATTTATTTGTTTGAATTTGATGAAGGAAAGGAACATGGCCTAGTAGTATTAAAGATTTTCCCGCTCTACACTTGCTCTATGTAACAAGTGTAAATCCATTGTTTAAGCACAACTGATTTGTCTTGGAAACTAGTTAAAATTTATTTGTTTGAATTTGATGAAGGAAAGGAACATGACCTAGTAGTATTAAAGATTTTCCCGCTCTACACTTGCTCTATGTAACAAGTGTAAATCCATTGTTTAAGCACAACTGATTTGTCTTGGAAACTAGTTAAAATTTATTTGTTTGAATTTGATGTAGGAAAGGAACATGACCTAGTAGTATGAAAGATTTTCCCGCTCTACACTTGGACTATGTAACAAGTGTAAATCCATTGTTTAAGCACAACTGATTTGTCTTGGAAACTAGTTAAAATTTATTTGTTTGAATTTGATGAAGGAAAGGAACATGACCTAGTAGTATTAAAGATTTTCCCGCTCTACACTTGCTCTATGTAACAAGTGTAAATCCATTGTTTAAGCACAACTGATTTGTCTTGGAAACTAGTTAAAATTTATTTGTTTGAATTTGATGTAGGAAAGGAACATGACCTAGTAGTATGAAAGATTTTCCCGCTCTACACTTGGACTATGTAACAAGTGTAAATCCATTGTTTAAGCACAACTGATTTGTCTTGGAAACTAGTTAAAATTTATTTGTTTGAATTTGATGAAGGAAAGGAACATGGCCTAGTAGTATTAAAGATTTTCCCGCTCTACACTTGCTCTATGTAACAAGTGTAAATCCATTGTTAAAGCACAACTGATTTGTCTTGGAAACTAGTTAAAATTTATTTGTTTGAATTTGATGAAGGAAAGGAACATGACCTAGTAGTATTAAAGATTTTCCCGCTCTACACTTGCTCTATGTAACAAGTGTAAATCCATTGTTTAAGCACAACTGATTTGTCTTGGAAACTAGTTAAAATTTATTTGTTTGAATTTGATGAAGGAAAGGAACATGACCTAGTAGTATTAAAGATTTTCCCGCTCTACACTTGGACTATGTAACAAGTGTAAATCCATTGTTTAAGCACAACTGATTTGTCTTGGAAACTAGTTAAAATTTATTTGTTTGAATTTGATGAAGGAAAGGAACATGACCTAGTAGTATTAAAGATTTTCCCGCTCTACACTTGCTCTATGTAACAAGTGTAAATCCATTGTTTAAGCACAACTGATTTGTCTTGGAAACTAGTTAAAATTTATTTGTTTGAATTTGATGAAGGAAAGGAACATGACCTAGTATTATGAAAGATTTTCCCGCTCTACACTTGGACTATGTAACAAGTGTAAATCCATTGTTTAAGCACAACTGATTTGTCTTGGAAACTAGTTAAAATTTATTTGTTTGAATTTGATGAAGGAAAGGAACATGACCTAGTAGTATTAAAGATTTTCCCGCTCTACACTTGCTCTATGTAACAAGTGTAAATCCATTGTTTAAGCACAACTGATTTGTCTTGGAAACTAGTTAAAATTTATTTGTTTGAATTTGATGAAGGAAAGGAACATGACCTAGTAGTATTAAAGATTTTCCCGCTCTACACTTGCTCTATGTAACAAGTGTAAATCCATTGTTTAAGCACAACTGATTTGTCTTGGAAACTAGTTAAAATTTATTTGTTTGAATTTGATGTAGGAAAGGAACATGACCTAGTAGTATGAAAGATTTTTCCGCTCTACACTTGGACTATGTAACAAGTGTAAATCCATTGTTTAAGCACAACTGATTTGTCTTGGAAACTAGTTAAAATTTATTTGTTTGAATTTGATGAAGGAAAGGAACATGACCTAGTAGTATTAAAGATTTTCCCGCTCTACACTTGCTCTATGTAACAAGTGTAAATCCATTGTTTAAGCACAACTGATTTGTCTTGGAAACTAGTTAAAATTTATTTGTTTGAATTTGATGTAGGAAAGGAACATGACCTAGTAGTATGAAAGATTTTCCCGCTCTACACTTGGACTATGTAACAAGTGTAAATCCATTGTTTAAGCACAACTGATTTGTCTTGGAAACTAGTTAAAATTTATTTGTTTGAATTTGATGAAGGAAAGGAACATGACCTAGTAGTATTAAAGATTTTCCCGCTCTACACTTGCTCTATGTAACAAGTGTAAATCCATTGTTTAAGCACAACTGATTTGTCTTGGAAACTAGTTAAAATTTATTTGTTTGAATTTGATGTAGGAAAGGAGCATGACCTAGTAGTATTAAAGATTTTCCCGCTCTACACTTGCCCTATGGAGAAGTGCATCAAGCCTAAGAATTTATACCATACCTTTATTCAAATTTTGAAACATAAAAAATACACGCCTCTTTTTTTTAAAAGAGAACTACAATTGAGTATAATTGATATGGGTGTATCATTTTACTGTAATGATGAACTCAGTTACTGCGAACTTGGATTTAACGAGGGAAAATACGCTAACTTGTTAGTTTTAAATTCAGTTATTTCAAAACATTTACTTGGATTTAGATAGCATTTTTTTTTCATGATGCGTTTTCAAAATTTTTTCATCGGAAGCAAGCTTCGCGAAATTCCATTTCCCTTTCAGAACCAGAAAAAAACCAAGTAAGATCAAGAAAGATGTGAGCAAGAATTCATTTCGATTAGTAATGAAATGAATGCAAGGCCGTATCCAGGGGGCGGGGGGTCCAGTCCTCCCCCCGAAATTTAATATGTTGTCAACAAAACAATAATGATGAAGCCTTTTTGTAAAAAGTTAGCCTTTCTCGCCCCCCCCCCAAACAGTGACCTAGTCTTTCATTTTTTAAATATTGATGATAGACTTATGCAACAAACTACAAGTTACTTAAAAAAAGGCATAGAATTTCATGGTATTGATTAAAAATTTCAGGAGATTTAATCTAAATAAATACAAAATTTACATTTTTATACGACTCCTGTACATAAAAATTCTAAATTTGCAAAATTTGCCCTATAGATTAAAGAAGTGATCTCAAAGATGTCAGCCCTCTACGTTTCACTAATTAGAATTTTTTTTTTAAATGGGTGCCGCATAAAAATTTAAGTTTTGTATTTATTTAATCTTCTGAAAATTTTAATCGATATTACGAAATTCGAAACCTTTTTTTATATAAAAACTTGGTAAGTTATTGTATAAGTCTATAATCAATATTTAAGGAATAGTAGTCTACGTAAGTATTTTTGGGATACCCTGTCTATATATAAATCGAAAATTTGTTATAAGTCCGTGAAAGTCTCCTAGCAGGTCCACGTCTGTAAATATACAAATAACCGACAAAATAAATGTATAACTGCCAAGCGTGCTTTGAGGGAGATTGGCCTAATTTTTGCTATACGTTTCTGGTTGGTGTCAGGAAATTCACATATTACATCTACAAAGACATACATATTGTTTTTTTTTAAGCAGAATAAGCACCAGCGTTGTATTTGAGCATAAATTTTTTAGTTCATTATTTTTAAATACTAAAATTATACTGTATATTTCGGACACCAATTTATGATGTATGGTATTCATTTTATGTTTCTAAAATTTTTCTTATTCAAATATATATGTTGCAAATAAAATTAAATTTCGCTATATTTCCTTCAAACCAAGTCTTTTTTTTTAAAAGTATACTTAGGAATAAAGTCTGCTTAACGCCCTTCTCCTTTTTTTTTGGCCGAACCGCGGTTCTAAAATCCTATTTACGAATCGGTGAAATGTTTTTTTTATAGAATCGTATTTGCTTTATTGCATCAGTTTACGTCCAGGAAGGCCCTTAAAGAGAAAGGTGCGATGGAAAAACATTTCCAGATAAACTCCGTTTTACGAACAGTCTTGGCTGCTTGGAAATGTATGTATCCTATTTGATAAAGATAAGAATTTGATTCCGTGTACTTTTTTTCAGGTTGGAATAGTTTCTCTCGGGAATATATTTTTTCTAAATCAAAAGGGCTTGGTTGCAAAAAAATGTTATTTAGTGCGTCAAAATGGAAAAAATTATATTTTTACTGAAAATGGTTGAGTTCTCCGCCAAATCTGCTTGAGTCAGCTCATGCGGCACCCAGCAATTGAGCTTGTGCATAAAGTTTATGTGATTCATATTCATAGCCTGACTAATGGGCAAGGAAATAATGTCTAACTGTTTAGCTTGCTCTCAAGTGGTTAAATATTGATCTTCTTCCACAAGTTCTCGCAGGTGTCCCCCATCAACATCAGTAGACCGGCCAGAACGCTCTGCTCTTTGAATGTCAAAAGCCCTGTTTTTTAACTTTCAGTACCAAACCTTCAGAGTGTCATGCGGTACAACAGTAGAATAAATTACACACATAATTCTTTGACATTCTGTAGTTGATTTTTTGCAACACAAGTGGAAGTAAATGATAGTTCTAATCCACTAACGTGATAGTTCCATTTGCATTTCAGACACCTTGTACTTAATGATAACGATATTTTTTAACAACACAGTGTTCTAAAGCGAATCTCTTTCTTTCAAATGACAAAATTTGTTTGACAAAATATGAGCAAACACACTAACGTGAACTGTTTGCAGACGATATTTGTGGTGGCGGGAAACTTTCGTTACAACCTAATATAATTTTCCACAAGTACTTAATAGACTACTTTACTGGGTTCATGAATAACTCTGTTACATTAGTGTTTAGGTTACAGTTTTCAAACACAATAAGAGACATTTTATACAATAGAAGATTTTTAAACACATTGTTTACTTACTTTTCATTGCTTCCATGCTCATAACTGCTATAATTATGCATCGACGTATGTTATTTATAGTTAATATACCATGATACCATTGACGACGTATGTAACATAATAATCCCTTTACTTGAGCACATAAAAAACTCCGATGCAATATTGCATATAGATAATAATTATTTCAAGAACATATTAGGAATGGTATTGTTGTTTAAAAAAAATGGAAATCCTATAAAATACTGAGTTTTATACTATCAAAATGACCTTCAGTGGAACTAGCATTCATAGCTTTTAGGGAGTCAAAGAAATGCATTCTAACACAGTAAAATCTGTGGGCTTTAATAGTTTAAAGTACGGCTTAATAAAATTGTTTTAATTTCCAACAAAAAAGTGATTACAGCTTATAAAAACATTCAAAGCTATTTAAAATCGTGAATGACTTGGGGTTTATCAACCGTACTGAAACTACTATGTGTAATTATTTCAACGTATTGAACATTGATGCGAGTCAGCAGTAGCTGTTTGAGTGAGTTTTTTTATTCTTGAATGATAAATTTATCACTCTTTCAGGGAAGGTAGTCACGAGCTTGGTAACCCGATTTGTCTGCCTGTACAGACACATGTCTCTTCACTCTCTAACTTTTGTAAATACGAGGCACAATTATTGCATGTTTAAAACTTTAAAGCAGAGTTTTATTACCTTTTTTAATACTTATATTCCCTTGAAAGTTAAAATTAATATTATCTGCAGTGAAATGGATATGATTATCTAATAAACATGCATCTTAACCCTTCATGGCATCGCTTGCCATATCTAGCACATAGCAGTCAAACCCTTCCAATTTTCTACTTATTTTTCACATGTTTCAATAACGGAAGAAATAATCAAAATACTGGTTTTAAGCGATAAAATAAATAAAAACTTTGGGAAAAAAAAACCCACACATAAAATGTTACTTATAATAAGATGCGATCGTTTCGCTTTTTATTATTATTGTTATTGTTATTTATTTATGTATTTTTGTTTGTCCCTATTTTCTTTTCTTTTTATCCCATCCCCTCCCCCCTTTTTATCCCCTTTCCTTTTATCGCCGTGGTTTCGTTCGCCTTTTCTTTTTTCCACGTGGCAACATGCTTGTTTGTTTATCTTTTTCAGTTCCTCTGTTCAGTGAGACGTAGGGTTTGACTGAGGAAGACCGAAAGAATTTTTGGTTGAAATGATCGTATCGTGTTATAAGTAACGCTTTATGTTTTTTTTTTTTTTCACGAAGTTTTTATTTATTTTAACTTTTTAACAAGGTTGAAATCCGTCCGTGCTCTAACTCCCGTAAATATCGATTGATTACAGCGAAATTTATATATGTTATTCTTATGTACTGTCCCATCTACCCTATTGAAAATGGTGTATGTAGCATTTTGTTCTTCTATAGGAGCACTCAAAGATTTCCAATACTTTGCGCTCTATTGGCAGTCATTCTTTAACGCGTATTTTACAGATATTTGGCTATTTAAAATGAAACAAAATTGATGCATGTTATTAAGGATTAAAAAATAAAGATCTCCCCTTAAAATAGTGCATGTATCATTAATAGTTCTGCAGGAGCACTCAAAAGAATTCCAATATATTACGCTCAAAGGCAGCTTAGGAACATTAATCCATTTCGAACACAATACATAAGTATGAAAATCTTTATAACAATTTACTTTTCAGTTAAACCATGGAAAAAAACTTCTAAAGCTCTTTTACAGTGTCTCACAAAATTACATTTATAGTGAGAATACGTTTTTTAAGATTATCTCTGAAATCTCACCGCATTTAAGGATAATACATCGCCAAATTTTGCGCAAAATAGTGTTAGAAATTCTTTCATAATCGATGCGTACGGCGAGATTTATCTTTGTTGTTAACTTAGTCGATTGGAGTTTTTTTGTCTTACCTCTGTAACGATAAAATAACAGTTCAGAGTGTTTTTAATTCACCTGTTTGCTTTGCAATGCCTATTATTTGACTTTACCTTCATTAAAACAAAAGTGATTGCTAGCATCAAGAAAAGCAGTTTTCATATAGTTCTCTTCAATACTTAAAACTATTGGATATTGTTTATAAAATTTAGAGAGTTAAATAAACATAGCATCTACTTTCATTTAAAATGCTTTAGACTATCTGTATTTCAATACAACGTTTCAAAACAAAATTTTCTTGAGCGTGCCAAATCTGGAACAAGGAGCAGAAATATGAGAATACATTTCAGTGATGTAAGACAGATGAAGAAATCGAAGCAAAGAATCAACAACGTTGTCATTTTGTAGAAAAGCAGTAGAATGGACATAAGAGCGGCTTAGACTTATTACACAGCCATTTAGCACTGGATAAAAATAAAATGAGATAAAAAAATATTATTTTAGAATTTTATGTCACTTACCGCATATAGGCTTGAAAAACACATGAATACCGTATAAAAATCTGGGAAGAAGATGATATTCCATTGACGAAATTTAGACACGAGTTTGTAGTCTTTCTGTGTAAAACTTGTTGTATGCGCCTCTGTGTAAAACTAAGTGAGAATAAATGGCTTCAATACTCATATGAAGAATAAGTTCTATTTCAGGCACAAATCCGAAATGATTTGCAAGAAAAATACTAAATGGAGTATGGCATCGGCCAACTTATTTGCAAAGCATAAAGTGGTGCAAAGTTCCAAATTGTGATCGCAAAACATTCATAAAATGTTTTCAACTGTTTAGTTCTCTTATATACTACTCAGAATCGAAGCTTTTAATTCCAATTTTCCAAAATTAGCTTAAATGAGTAATTTTTTTTCAATAAAACGATCTTGAAGTATTTTTATAGTGATACCTATTACTGTGTTTTGTTCCTAAGTTCAGATTGAAACTTCAGTTTCTAAAATATATAATTGTTTCTGTAGTAAATAAATACGTTTTCGCAGATACATCTAAAATAAAATTGTTCTTAATTTTTCAACTTTTTTCATGAATAATCTCTCTCTATATAAACTTTTTGAGTAGCCTTTATCCCGTTTCTTTTGTTGGTTTCTGAGATTTAAAATTTAAGGCATTTTGTGCTTTGTTCCACGTGTGGTAGATACTATAAAAGTCCGTTTCTTGTGTCAATATTTTTAATTTCATTTCTATGTTTTTTTTCCTGAATTCAGGGCTGTATTGCACTGTCAAATATGTTTTTTCTTTCAAAAGAAAAGGAAAAAACCTTGTAATGAAGAGTTAAAATTTGAAATTTGTACAGTTTAAAAGTGGAATGTTTTTAAATTATTTTAAAAGCACCTTTGTGTACTATATGCTGTACTTTCATTAGTGTATCTGATTGCTCCAATAGACATAAAATGTTTTCTTCCATTAGTCCTGCTTTTCTTGTAGCCATATTTTCACCTCGGTGACTCTAACTTTCTGATACCAGAGTATGAAAATACAAGTCTAGAATAAATATCTCCAACCCTCTGAAAACTAAAAAGCAAAAACAGAAGCTGCCAACTGGGAAAGAGCGGACTGGACAGTGCAATTAACAACAAATGCCTTTGTTTACATTACCAAAACACTTTGGTAATGTAAACACAGACTTCTCCTCTAGAAAAAAATAACAATTAAAATAAATTAAAAAAAGTATTTCTGAAGGCTAGTGGTATCTGAAAAACAGTTTGTAACCTTTAGAGATCTTTTGCGGCAAATTTACAGTAAACGCGTAGGTATCGGCCGTGGCCGTCTGAAAAGGGTTAAACAACAAAAAATATGTATCATGGATTTCCATTGGGCCCCTGGAATACCGCATACCCTTTTAAAACTTTCATAGACTGTCAAAGGTACCCACCGATAGATCAGATATCCACCATTGGAAATCCTTCTTTAAAGTACCTTTTAACCACTCCGGCCAAGACACCCCTCCCATTAGGCAGATAGTCCTCATGTAGCCTTGCCGTAACCAAAAACGTAATATTCAAGCATCCTTTTGAGAATTTTGAGCGTAAAACGCTTATAGCTCTTTTGCAAGGATTGCAAATCATTAACCAAAGTTGTGATTATGGGAAGCACTTTAGTAACATTATTTCATTTGCGCATGCACGAGAAAGACAATTGCGTTGAAAAATGCTCACAATTGATGCGGTTGGTATGATTTCTTTGATTTATTTATTCATCGATATTGAATCCAATGTTCTATTTCTGAGTCAGTCATCTATGTTCTACTAAAACTCTGAATGAAGTTCTAAAAATTAAATTGAATGCAATATTTTTAAGCTTGTAAATTTTTGTTTTAATTAATACACACACACAATTGCCAGTTAATGGATTAAACTAACCCGGGTGCGAATATTTGGAAGAATACCGTTTACGGTTAATCCGCGCGTTAATCCTGCAACTCGTGATACTCGATTCTCGTGATTTCACCTAGTTGGTGAATAAGATCGTAATTCAGAATAATAAAGCAATGTGGGGTCGAAAACGCCGGCTTCATGTACCTGTTAATAATCCCTTTGGAAGAAATGTTAAGTGCGCGTCTAATTTCTTAACCAAGTTTCATAAGCAATGGGATCTCCTCCGAGAATTTTATCAATGTAATGAATTAAAAAAAACTGAATTAACAATTGTCAAGAGCAATCTGTGAAAAATGCATTACATTTTGAAAAACCGTGGTCGGAAAATTCACTATTAGTTGAAGTCTTCTTCTAAAGTGATTATTAACAGGTACATGATGACTGCGTTTCCAACCCTCACATCGCTCTGTGTTTCGAAACAGTCTTGTTGTAGCCTACCTCTCCCAGAAGTTTGTCTCTTTAATTTTGAATTATTCTGTATAAATCGCATTATTGTGATATAGTATCATTTTAAATGAAGAACAAATGTTCTGGAAAATAAAATGCAGATCCAAATTTGTTGATAGCTTTTTAAAAAATGCACCAAAATATTTAAAGCAAGTTATAATGCAGTAAAAATTCGATCTGTTAAAGCTGGTGCGCTACTTTAGTTCTCAATTTTATGCGTCATACTTAAAATATTTTTCTTCGAAAGAGAAAAAAAAGTGGGACTAAGAAGATTAATTTCATAGTTTCTTGTTTAGTAACTATTCCTTTAATCTAATTGAATATCAACACCAGAATATAATTGGGGATTAAAACATCTTCCGCATTTTTCAAACAGTAAATATTGAAGAGTACGGTAATTTGCTCTTGAATTTTCGACGCAGAAATAAATTAAAGAACACAGTATGTGAATGAGAAACGAAAGTGTATGTTAACGGCATTAAGTAGTAGAATAAACAGAAAGTACAGGACTTCTGTCGAAATTCAATGAATTGAAAATAAAATAAAAATGATTTTACATTACATTCATTTTCAGCAGATGTTTCAAAGGTTTGATCGGTGTGGCAGTTTTTGAACTATAGATTAGCAATATTCTTCCAGTTAGAACAAGTTTTCTGTTGACATAAAATTACTTTTGATGCCATAATTTTTTTAAAAAGAAAAAATAATTTTTTTTGAGTGACCCTGTATACATGAAAGTCTAATAAGAAAACTGAAATCATACTTTTATAAAATCATTCCCAAAAAACTGCGTACGTATAAATGTAATAGTCACTGTTTTATTTAAAGTTTTTAGCAGCTATCGGTAATGACTAAAAGACAGTTCTGAAAATGGCGGAAATACGAATTAAGTCAATGAATTGAAATGAAAGAAATATTTGTACTATTCAAGACTTACAAAAAAAAAATAGTGAAAATAATTTCTTGGATATTAGAGTTTGGGGTGTCAATATTGCACTTTGTGTAGATTTAAAAAAAAAAAATATATATATATTTTGGCAGTCGGACAGAGATCTTTATTTTTGTTTCAATTTTTCTTTTTTTCTCAGACAAAAAGTTAATTTTTACGTAAATTCACTACCTATTATTAAAAATAGAGCCTGTATAACTATCTGGTTAACGGTTTGAAATGCTTCATCAATACAGGTGGCTCACCCACGGGCTGAAGTCAGAAATTGTTGAGCGTAGCTACGTGATTTCTTTAGTCCCTTAGATGAATTAAGCATAATTTCAAAGAATGACAGAAAAAGAAAAAAAGTTTAGTGACTCCACTCGCCTTTCCAAACACTTGATTTTTACCAAGCGTTTAATTTCCGACTGCAGACCGTAATGTATAAAAATGTATTTTTGCAGGCGTGTATAAAAACTACATTAAAACATATACAAGTTGTGTGACGGTGACCCACTTACTGGGACCATTTAGTCGCTAACTCACTTTAAATGATTTGTAGTATATGTATAAGAATTCTTTGCAACACCGTGAACAAGATATCAGCTCTGCACACAGCAAAAAACTATGTAGGTCATGTGGCCGTGGCTTATAATACACATACCCAATTTACGCTCAATAGAATGCACCTTTTAGACGCTAGTGCACTTTTGAGGCTTTAATGTATAAGAATTATTTTGGTAGCGCTGAACAAAAAGTATGATTTGCATACGCCAAAATCTTTGCACGATGTGTGACGGTGACCTAAAATGTACATACCATTTGAACTTATTTGAATGCACCATTCACGCTCTATTGTAGTACATTGTAAATGATTTGCGTCCATAGGTCTTAATGTGTAGGAATTATTTTTTGCAATTCTGTGAACAAACTATCAGCTGCATGCACACCAGACACTGCGCAGGTCCTGTAATCGTGACCTGTAATACACCGAATTAGTGCTCAACTGTATCCACCATTTAGAAGCTAGCGCAATTTAAAAAAATTCCGCATGCATTTTTTGTAATTATTTTTTGTAGTCTTGAAAAAAGAGTATACGTTCTATACACTCCAAAATCAACACCAGTCATGTGATGGTGGTCTATAATATATATACCAAATTTGATATCAATAGAATATACCGCTTAGAAGCTATCGTGCTAACCCCTCGCCCACCCACAGATATACGTATACATGAATATATACATGCACAAACACATGCATATTGAAAATAGCATAAATGAATTCAGAAGATTCACAAATCGTGTCAATACGTCAAAATCTCAAAGTCGAATTTCTTCATGATAACAATACTATCCTTACATGTTTCATGTCCAGAAAGTAAATATCGCCCTTCAGGCTTCAACAATGCATATAAACAGGACAATATTAAGTCAATTGAAGAAAAAAAAAGTTTTTCTGTAATTATAGTCCTCAAAGACATTATTTATTTTTCCCATCTCGCTTCAGTATCATATTATCTACGTTATGGCTATTATCACTGTGCCGAATTTGGTCAAGAATGCATTATACATTGATGGTGATTATACATTGATGATTGTACATTGATGAATATACATTGGTGACTATACATTGATGGCAGTGACCGAACAACCGCATGATCAGTCACTAACATCTCACTTTAGAACCATCTACACTATGGCCACTATCATTGTGCCAAATTTGATAAAAATCGCATAAGGGGTTTGGGATAGCAAGCAAACAAATATCGTAAGATTCAGTCATAAAGATTTGCTTTGCTGTTGGTTACGTTCTGCCAATTAGTCTGTTTCTTAATGATTTTTTTCTATGCAAATTCAGCTTACCACGAAGACCAGATTAGACCACGGAGACCGGATTAGATGATTCTTTTTCATTGCAAAGGAGTTATTTAGGAGTGGTACCATGTTAATTTGGTCAATCTATATAAATAAAATTAGACTTTTGTCTGTACATTTCTTGGAATTCCAAAATTTTGCGATTTCTATCCGTTTCAAGCACCCGGGAATCCGATGCGACCCTCAAAAAAAGTTTGTCTGTCTGTCATTCTGTCATTCTGTCGGTGACGCTTTTTTTGTTTAAGCATCACGTAAAAACGACTGAAGCGAATGAGATGAAACTTGGTGTCATGATAGGTGGTCACTCAACTTAAAACATAGGCTTCGAATTTTTAAAAAATCTTGATTAGATTTTGAGATTTTGCGAAAATCGTTTCAAACTGCGTAAATTTGTGTTCAAGCATCACGCAAAAACGACTGAAGCGAATGATATGAAATTGGGTGTCATGATAGGTGGTCACTCAACTTAAAACATAGGCGTCCAATTTTTAAAAAATCCTGATTATATTTTGAGATTTTGCAAAAATCCTTTCAAACTGCGTAAATTTGTGTTCAAGCATCACGTAAAAACGACTGAAGCGAATGATATGAAATTGAGTGACATGATAGGTGGTCACTCAACTTAAAACATAGGCGTCGAATTAAAAAAAAATCTTGATTAGATTTTGAGATTTTGCGAAAATCATTTCAAACTGCGTAAATTTGTGTTCGCACATCACGTAATAACTGCAAAGGTGAAAAAATGATATTTGGTGAAATGATAGGTGGTCACTCACCTTAAACTATAAGCATCTAATTAAAAAAAAATTGATCAGATTTCGAGATTTTGCGAAAATCGTTTAAAACTGAGTGAATCTTTGTTCCCGCATTAAGTAATAATGACTAAAGCGAATGATATGAAGTTTGGTGACATGATAGATGGTTGCTCAACATAAACTATAGGAGTGAAATTTTTTAAACATTTTTATTAGATTTTGAGATTTTGTGAAAATTCTCAAAATACGTTCAATGATGATTTCTTCAAACTTCACGTAATAACGACTAATACGAATGATACGAAATTTAGTGATATGATAGGTAGTTGCTAATCTTAATTTATAGGCGTTGAATTTTAAAAATATTTTGATTACATTTTGAGATTTTGCGAAAATCGTTTTAAAATGCCGAAAATTGTTCCAGCATCACGAAATAAAGACTGCAGGGAATGAAACGAATTTGAGTGACATGATAGGTTGTCACTCAACTTAAATTCTAGGCTTCCAATTTTTCAAAATGTTGATTAAATTTTGAGATTTTGCGAAAATTATTTCAGTATGTGTAAATATTCATTCACGCATCCCATAATTACGACTAAAGCGAATCAAATGGTATTACTTAGTTACTCTCTAACCTGTAATATTTTAACAATACATAAAAATTATAACTTCGCTTTCTTTACTTTGTCAACATACTACATTCATTCTGTGTACTCCTACAATGCAACGAAAGTTCTTGCTTTTTGGAAATTTGCATTCACTAACCCGTCGAGGACGGGTACTTCAGCTAGTTCCTAATAATATCATTAAGAAAATAAACATGTTTTTAAACCATTGCTGAAAGGGTTACTCGTAAAACTGTGGTAGTTGTAAGTCAAAAAACGCCGAGGTTGGCCACTTTACGCGATTTATCGCTGTTTGACGCCTAAAAACAGTCCCCAGAACTGAACCTAGCGTTGAGAATCGCTTTTATTTTTGGCAAGAAATTGCCAAACTTTACTGTTATTCAATAGCATCCTTTTTCAAATGTATGTTCAGCGGTAATATTTTTTACCACTGAGACTGATTTCAATGTTTCTTTTTTTTATTAGAAAGGAGGTATTTTAGGTGTTGTTCCCATTTTAACTTGGTCAAGTTCTGATAATATGATCAATAAAAAAATAATGGAACTCTTTAATTCTTACAAAAACATAAACAATGCAAATTTTTTGTTCTTTTTTAAAATTTAAACTTGTATGTATATCGTCAGTTAATGCTACTTACCGTAGAAACATAATACGAGTATTTAAAAATTATTCATTTCTTCCTTGGAAATTCAGAAGTTTAAAAATAATCCATCAGAACCGGTATAATGGATTTACAAAGTTTTATTAGCACTACAGTGCTATTAAAATCAAGCAGGTTTTTTAGCGTCGACATAATTTGTCTACACGATTTGTCACTTTTTAACCGATTTGGAAGATAACGCGGAGGAGGTGGAAGAGGGGTGTGAGAATAAAATGTTCTAAGTCGCACAAGTTTTGCAGTTTTTGATAATTGATCACCAAGTTTGGTGCCAAAAAATAAGTCTTCAAAACCGAAGAAAGTTTGGCGAGAAACTGGCAAACGTGGCAGTTTATTACGAAATAAAACTCATTAGCATAGCTTGAATATTCTTGGCGAAGATTGCAGAATAGTTTTAGTACGCGATTTTACTATAGATTTCAATTCTGAAGAAGTGTTTTATGGAACAAGGGAGAAAAATACTCATTGATTACAATACAGTTTTCAAATGGTATTTATAAAGGTGAAGTATAGTTAGATATCTACGGCATTGCTACTATCACTGTGCCAACTTCGGTGAAAATCGAATGAGGTCTCGGGTAGTAGCGAACAAATGGAGCATTTTTTCAGTGATTATTCCTAAATGACTTGACGATCATTGCCATCCGTCTTCATAAGCCCTCTATCCATGACCGCTAACACTGTGACAAATTTGGTGAAGATTTCACAATTGATCTGTGAGGAACAAGAGTACAAAATTCGCATGATGCAATCATGCCTACGGTTTGCCTACGGCTACGCTCAGCAAAAAGGCATGCGACTCTTTTTGAATAGTTTTTAATAAGTATGCTCCACTATGGGCTGTAATAAACAGCAAGAAATTAAATAAATAAATGAATAAGCACTAAAAATAAAAAAAGTGAACATTCATGAAACCAAGTTAATGACAAAAGTGATCGATTCAAAAGAAAGACGCGCAAAAGAACCCAAACAAAACGAAAAAACAAAGAACAAACAAAAAACAAACAAAAGAAAACATAAAGTTTATATATTCTATTTGTGCACGAACCCCCAATCGGATATTTTAAATGCCAAAACAGCTGTATTTCGCCAAATAAGTTCAGTTATGACCTTCAATAAATATCTTGTTATTAACCCTCTGACTGCTCAATTCGTGGACCAAAATCCCTTCAAAAATTGAGTAATTTTTTTCATATTTCAAATCTATATCATTGGAATTGAAACGTGCGTTTTTTCTTTCTAGAAAAGATTTTTTATATAGATTTTTATCATGAGAAACTAAGCTTCAAAAAAACCCATCCCCGATGTTATTACATAAAACAATTTTTTAAAAATAAATTTCAATTGAATTACAGTTAATTTCCATTTATTACATAATATAAGAAAACGCACCATCGCCTAACGCTTTGCAGGTTCATTGAATCATGGTCAGATTCATCGCCGTTTGAGGAGCAGTCCAAAAAAATCTAAATCACTATCACTATCAAAACTAATATCTCTTTCAGAATCTCATAAATCATCCGGAATATACACTCTGTCAATTGCTGAACTATTTCTAGCAGCCATTTCTGATTAGAAAAGGCGGCAAACAAGGGAAGTTAGAGCATAAAAATACCGAGTGCTACCTTCAAATGCCGCAATTTAGTGAACGTCTAACGATCCGTAGCTCAAAACTTAAATCAAACGTCTAACACCGTAACTAATTTATTTCACTGGTTTAAAGGTGAAAACGCGGAAATGTTCTCCTCAATAAAGGAAGAAAAACACCTGCCCGTGAAAATCGCGAGATGAGCAAATTTTGCTACATTTAAGTTGCCCGTGGAAATCTCGGAATGAGCAGCCAGAGGGTTAAATGTTGTGTTTGAAGGAAGTTTTTTGGAAAGAAATTTTGAAAGGTCGTACTCTTGATTTTCTTCATTGGATATTTTTGTATGTAGGGTTAACCTAAAAATTATCCTTTCTATTCTTTTAAGTATTCGACCACTTTTAAAATTTGTGACTAGTGATGTAGTGTTTGTTTTTACAATTTTTTTCTTTATTAGAAGTGCTTAAATCAATAAATAAAAAAATGACGCACCAGATTAAGGAGCTTAAAAAATCATTTTTTACAAATATATAATTGGATATAGGATATTAAATGCATTAAATTAATTCTGCAAGATTTTTTACAATGATCTTAATTTTTCGCAATCATGCGATAGAGAATTTAGCTTTTAAATGTGAGAAACTAGATTTGCACAATAGCAATGATTAATGGCAAATATTTATATGATAAAAGATAGATTTAGTAATTATTTTTTCTGAAAATAAAACAGATTTTATTTCTTTTATGAAGAATTTTTTAACCAAAAACATTCTTTGAAAGGAATTTTCATTTGGATAACCGATCTTTAATTTTTGTTTTATAGTAACACATACGTTTTTATAAGTGGCAAATTTTAAAATAGAAAACGTTACTAAAGATAATAGTTTGTAATATTATTCGGTAATTAAAATAAATTCCATTTTTTTACTTTCACTTTCTTATATGAGCTATTTTTAATTAATGTCAAAATAGAATAAGGATGCATTAATTAATGCGAAATAATGACGATGTAAAAAGTTGGATTTTTTTATAACATGGTTGTCTTTTATTCGTTTAAATCGGCTTTTATATAAGTAACAAAAGAAACATTTTTAAAAATTCTCGCAAAAGTAAGAAGATGTATATTGGAAAACTATTTTCCTGCATAAAAGAGTTCAATTATTTTTAAAAAGCATTTTTTGTGCTGAATAAGAAATGATTTTTTATAATTAAATATTTAATGAATGAAATGTTATATAAATAACTGCTTAAGGTGTTACGAGTAACAATAAAAGAAATCTAAAAATTAAAAAGTGGGGAAAAAAGTAAAAAGTGGTAAGAATAATTTAAAAGTAAATTTATTATTTTTTGAAGCTACATTTAAAACTCAATAGACTTTCAAGAGAATATTTTTTGTTACTTTAAATCGATATATCTGACAGCAAGAATATTTTAGGAATATGTTTGAACAATTTTATGTAAAGCTGTAAAATACACAGAAATTATCTGTAATAAATAATTATAAATTACATTTGCCAAATTATGAATATCTCTTACAACATTTTTCTTTTGCGTATTCAAAAATTTTCAGCATGTAACTTAATTTTTCTGCTGGGGGGGGCAGTCAGAATAGGCTGTTCCGTTATTAATTGAATAATTTAAAAGTAAATCTGGCTTCTATTCGTCTCTACAAAAAGTTCGTTTTAAAGTTGTTCAATTGTCAGATAGAAATTAGCGCAAGCAGACAATTTTTGAAAGAATTCTGGAAATTCCTATAGCTTCCGTATCAAGTAAATTTTAACAAAATTTGTTTGATATTTACACCGCTATTTTAGTGTAGAAGATGCGAAGATATAATTTATATATTAAGATATTTTTCGTTTAAAGAAACAAAAAAGTGCAAACGGAAAATAAAATTTGTGGAGGTTTAGAGAAGGTGTTGGGACTGCTCGAACTCGTGCAAGTGGTTTGAGAAGGTTTGTAACGAAGATATCTATCTCATTGGAAAATCCTCCTCTTTCTCTAGACAAGTTGAAGGTGATAAAAGCAAAATAAATAAATAAATAAATAAATAATAATTTGAAGCAATCAGCGCTGTTACTGGGCTTGAGATACCTGGTCAATGCGTCGATGCGTCGAAAGTGTCGTTTACACTCTTCATTTATTTAAAAATAAAGAAACAGCAGAAGAAACTTCTTGACCAATCCAGTGACATAGTAAAAAGTACGTGCCACAAAAATCCGGTGTTAAATGGTAAAATTAATAAGAAACATCGTAAAAGAACACACATGAGAAAGGGACTTAGTACGTTGGTAAAATTGTTTTGGGTGGTACAAAACACCCAGTCTTCTTCAGTTGCGAGAAAATTCCACCATCCATACACGTATAAAAGTTAAAACTCACATAGTACGTTTTAATGTATGACTTACTTTTGTATAGAACCACACTTGATCAGAAGAGAAAATGAAACCTTAACGTTGTATTTCGAAAAAAAAAACATTTAATTATGGTGCATAAATATAAAAGAAGCTAATTATGCCAAGCATTTAAATTTTTTTAGAATATATCTTTACAAGCTCTACTATACACTGAAATAAACGATAAATCGGTGTCATCATGAAACTTACAGAAAAATTTCTTAAAAATTGGAAACTTTGCAGAATGTTTCCGCTCTGAGTATTTTGTTGTGAAATTTTATGTTTAAAAATATTTCTTACAATAGTTTCACAATAGACACTAAGACTTTTATCTTTTTCAGTGTGCAGTTTATAAAGAACCATTTTGAATTCTCTTGTGTCCTTGGTGCAATTAGTTTATTTATGTTTGTGTACCAAGACTGTGAGGCACACTTTGTTTCTTTGACACCCTTAAAAAGAACAAAATTCACTCCGAAAGATTTAAAAGTGGGAGAAGTTTTCCCGGTTCTTCAGCTGTTTTAGAGCACATTTAGTTCTTTTTTTTTAAACGTGAACACGTGCCCTTAAAAAATGACACCTCGTTTTTTCTTAACTATTATAGTTTTTATCCCCAAATGATCTTTCAAAAAATTGGGTTAAACTACCCAAGCAATATCGAATCACAACAACAGGATCTCAAATAGAACGATTGGACAGAAGTTCCGCGATCTAAAAATAAGCGCCATTTCTGCTGCAGTCTTGGAAATTTCTCTCGTTTTCTTTAGAACTCAAAGAAAAATACATCACTCTATCATCCCCGAACTGCTCCGAAATATTACGTTGGGATAAACCAGATTCACTCCAATTTTTCTTGCACCGGTATTCATCCTGAGCTCATATCTTCTTACCGGAGTTCATGCAATGCATTATGGATGAGAATCGAGATTTTAAAAATAAGCTGTTGCTCGGATCGGCTCTCTGTTGGCAAACATCAAGTTCCGAAAATTACACTTTCGAGAAATTTAGAATTCTGCTTAATCTGAGCGTCTGTGTTGTTATATATCGCTTTATATGCAGCGACCTTTCTATCTTGTTGCCAGTTCGAAGGCAACAAAAGATTCACTTTGCCAAAGAAGTATAGAAAAGTCGTAAACTGTTCCATTAAGTCTGCTTTTAGAAGTTTCAGTTTAATAAGAATAGTTCCTAGAACTTAGTTTAAAAATTCCATTTTTAAAATCTTCATTAAAAAATACTCCTGCAAAAGCGAAAATATTATAATTTAATCGAATTACGCTTTTGAAAAGAATTCTTTTTCTACGATTTATATTAGGATTTATTACATCTCATTGGAGCTTCACCAAGCACCTTCAAATGGACATCTTAAAAGTCTGAAAGAAAGAAGAAGAAGAAGAACAAACAAACAAACAAAAAAAACTGGTATTTTGTATACCATTAAATAGCTGAATATAGCGAAAGTAAAAGTCTGCTGCAAATAAAATGGCAAGAAATAACAATTGTGAATTTTCTATTTCGATGTGTAATATTTATGACGTGATGCCTAAACAACAGATGAACTGTATAACATGTAAAGAAATTTTCAGGGTAATGTGCAAGCGATAGCTTTTTGTTCAAATCTCTTGCAAAGGCTATTTTAAAATTTACTATTCGTCTGAAATTATATAATTACGTCAAATACCTTATGAAAGACTGTAGATATTGTATGAAAAATAAATAAATAGATAAATAAAGTTTTCATTTTACTTTACTTTAAGTCGTTTTTGGATTCTTTAACATTTTTAAAATGTAATGCTTGAATGCCAAACCATAGTTAAGAAATTTAAAATTATGCGCTCAAATATTTGATTAACTTCACATTAGGGGATTACTATAATGAAACTTAATCTTATACTTCAGCGAATTCGCTACCAATCTTAGATTGAGAGTTTTTTTTTTTTCTTTCTAAGGGTGGATACTGACTGGGTGGCTAATTAAACACAATGTGTCACGTATGTTGCAAACGACTTTTGACAATTCATTTTCACTATCTAGTTTAACTTCAATTGATATCTTCGGGATAGAGTTCGATTTCTTTAGACACAATTTACTTCAGAAGCTTCTCAACTACTTGTATCCGTCCGAATATTTTCTCACTCATAGTTCTTCATGGTCAAACACCTCCCAGTGAAATTTCTAGGAGAGTGGATCTGGGAACTTTTCCCTCCTAGCGAATTTCTGGGACGGGTTTGACTATCAACCCTATAGTACCGATCTCGCTCTCAGCGACTTGCACCTGAAGAAATTCCTGTCCGGGTATCACTTTCCCGTTAACAAATACTAAAAACATCTGTGACATTCAGTCTCCATTCTCAGGTGGCAGCACTTCTATGACCCTGGACTACGAAGACCTATCCCACGGTATGGCAAGTGTTAACCCTTGGAGTGGCAATCCTTTCCCAATGTTGAAAAAAGGGCAGCCGTTGCCATCGCTCGACTTAACTACCAGCAAGATGGCAGGCGATCGAAACGTTCACCGCGTGCCACAGATCTAGAGACCATTTTTGACGCAGCTGGCTGTACGGCTGCCCCTTTTTTCAGCACTGGACAGTCAAAAAGGTTCTCTAGATCTGTGGCACGCGGTGAACGTTTCGATCGTCCGCCATCTTGCTCGTAGTTAAGTCGAGCGACGGCAACGGCGGCCCTTTTTTCAGCATTGGGCAATCTAACCAGCTGTTTTCGCATTCTTCCATTTTTTAGCAGATGTAAGTGCTGTTAAAAATAATCGTGACAATTTTTTACGGGAAATGACCTGCTAAAAAGTAAAGGATTCTCGTGGAGCTATGTCACCGGCAACTATTCTATAGAAATCAAATCTATTCTTCGTGACTGGCAACAGTCAAAACGTCAGAGTTTGGTGTTCCCAGAGCGGGAACACTGCGCGTTAAAGGGATAAAGAGTAAAATCGAAAAAAAATAGTTTATTAGTACTTATTATTTTTTCAGCTCTTGCTTGGATGTTTATGTATCGAAAAAGTACTCCACTTTTAGAATCTATTCTTTAATGAAAATAATTTCCTTTGAGAGAAATATTTTCGCTTGAAAGCATTTAAAATTTGTCCAACAATAGTCTATTATAAAATGTTTTCCTTTTGTGAAAGCAATTTGCTGTTTCATTTTCTTATTGTAACGTGAGTGAAACTGTCTCTGGAATATTTAAATATTAAAGATTTTAGCAAATAGGTATCGTTTCAAATGGTTTTAATGAACAGAAAATATTAGAAGCAATTTTAAGAAAATATTCAAAATAAATATAATAAGCATGCTTGGTTTTATAATGTAAGAAAAGGAATGTTTTGGGGTAAGAGTATGTTTTTCGGACTAATAGGGAATGTATCTGTATTATTCTGACCTCTTTGCGTATCCATATGTAGCTGATCTGCATAAAAAATTGAAAACCCTTTAGTAGTGGTATATTTAAAATATATATAATTAAAAATGTTAGGCCGAATTTTCTTGGAAGCTTAGCTTCTATACTACTTTTTTTTCAGTGAATTTTTAGATAAATAGAGTGTTAGTTGTTTAAGATAAGGGAGTAGTTTATTTGTTAAAAAAATATCCGTTTATTGTATTGAATATTGAGCTCAATCAACTGAATTTATGTATCTTCAGTCCAGTGGGTCAATACATGTTGCATAATCTAATGCTTTAACAAACTCAGATAAGGGTACTTACGCTAATGACACTAGTAACTTCTGATAAATTCATCCAAGTGAATATTTGCGTGTCATCTAAATACTATATGTAGCTCACTGCAATGTACCTATTAGTCCAAAAGATCATTACTAAAGTGAAATCTTTTTTACAGTAAAGAATTAAGGAAGATCAAAACATTTTTGCAAAAAGGTAGGCTTTTTTTCAGTGAATGTAAAATTCAACTGAACAAAAATTTATTGAACTAGAAAATATTCAGGTTTCGCTGTATACATTCAAAGGGCGTACATTCAGATTCCATTTTCTTAAAGGGAGAAAAAGGAAACTGTTTAAAAGTCGTGTATGGTGAGTACGCTGTTAGTGTTTTGCTAATAGTTGCTAAAAAGCCGTAGAAATATATTTATCCTTAAAAAATATGAAGTAAGTTTTTTAAATATAGTGCCATCATGATTTTCTTTATATTTTGTAATAAATTAAACAAAAGTAGTAAAAGGTTTATACACTGCCCAGGCCGTAGCCAGAAAAAAATTCAGGGAGATTTGTAGCACTAAAATCTTTCACCTATAATTAATATCCAGAGTCAAAGCAAATAAAAAACTACTAATGCATTGACTAAACTTTCGAGGGAGGGGGGATCAAAAGGTGTCAGATTTCTGAAAGACATTGCCTTAGGCCTTAAAGTGTAACAGTTTGCGTTACTGCTTATTTTGTGTAGGCCCATTTATTTATATTTTAAATTAGCCCTTCTAAAATCTAGATTAAAAAATAGCTTCTTTAAAAAATTCTCTACCCTGCAGGCTGGATCCATGATTTAGAATCGTAAAATGTTCTAATTGCTTTTCAAAAATTAAGAACTCTTTTAATATAGTATAATAAAAATAATTAGAAATAGACGTCTGATACAGTTTAACCGTCCTTACTTTCTCTATGATTTAAAAAATATGTGTCAAAACCTCTAGCATTAAGTTTTTTATTTAATTTTTCAATCAATCCCGCAGAAATTTACAACACGTCATGTGATCTATTCTGGTTGTAATAAATTATTTCACAATTATATTATGCTACTAGTTTAAAATTTGGTAACCTAAAAAAAAAGTCAGTCTAAAAGACTTGAGCAAAAAATGTCTGTTTCTAAAATAGACATTTTTATTAAATTTTTTGATACATTTCATGACATTTCCAAAATGTTTCCAGAACTTTCAGCTAATATTGTCTGTTTACGCAAGAAGATGCTTCGTTACGTTGAACTGTCGGCAGGAAATATTTTACAGAAGAATCAGGAGAGAGGGAAAAAATATTCAATAACTAAGTATCGGAAAAATATTTCTCAAAAGAAGAGATAGTAAGATAAGAGTAAGTATCATTCGATGTCACTACTCTTTTGAATTTCATTGCTTACATTTATTAAAAGAAAAAACTATTATTAAGAATCTACAGAGTATTAAAATCATTGAACGTATTATCGTAGACATCAAAATTCCAAACAGTAAGAATAAGGATATTATAAATTATTTGCTACCTGGAGTTTTTGCGTTCATTATCATATGACGTGCCTTTCATTATTTCAGTTTGATTTTCCTAAATACAGCCCAACTCGCTTAATGGAATAGCCAGTTTACCACGAAAAATTATTCTACTAAGTGGAATATTTCATTATTCAGGATCACATTGACTAACTATTAAGGCTTGGTACATTGAAAATTTATAACAATAAGTGGTATATTTCTTTAAACGATATTCCATTAACCGAGTTCGACTGTAATAAAGTTTTCGATGTTTGATCGTTTGGAGTAAACGTATGATGGGAAATGTCTTGAGCTATTTAAAAAGGCAAAAAAGATTTGTAGGCCATGATTTATGAAATATTCTGGATACTTATTTCAGAATGCAGATTTTAGCCGGAAATGTATTGGAAGTTTCTTTTAATTATTAAAAAATCATTTTAATTTGAAACAATAAATGATTGAATTGGTATAAAAGAAAATTCATCAAGATATGATTAAAACATTTGATTTTTAACAACATTTTCGAAAGCCATAGGCAGAAAAAAAATTGGAGAAGCGGAGAATTATAGTGCTAAAATTTTTTCACCTTTAGTTGATCTCTTGAATCAACGCAAATAAAAATCTTCTAATGGGTTCACTAAAATTTCAGGGAGGGATCATACCCCCATGATCTGCCCCCCACTCCGGATACGGCATTCACCCTTTCAGACCTGATTAAATAATTTATCTTTGAATTAAATATTTTTTCTTTTGATAAATGAGATTAAATTTGCAATCAAAAAATAAAATTAAAAATGCTGATTATTAAATTTTAGGAAAATAAGTTTTTCTTCATGTGCACAATTCGGGATATGCATCCTGCACTGTAATTAAGGTAATTTTTGCGTTCTTCATTGTGGACTTAGGATCTCAAGGGATTAATGTTTGAAAAAACATTTTTGATATAAGAGAATCCATTTTCTTTGAACTCTGGTTCTATTTGACTCTCACTCTATGTGTGGCTCAAATTCTGTGTGTTATCGATTTTCCGCTCACTTCTCAATCTTCAGTTGAACAGAAATTTTGCATACTAATGAACCTTAACTAACAATACACACATCAATAATAAAAAGTTTTAATTTGAGCTAGTTGTACTATAGTACTGTTCGAGTCTGCGGAAAGACGATAACAGAAAGGTTACGGCCTTTGATTGTAACAGGCAAGAATACTTCTTTAAGAGTAACTATGGGTACTAATCAGGAATGCATTTTCTGGCGTTTGAATATTGGCCATATCATTCGACATGATAAATTAAAGAAGTCTCATTATTGTAGCAAAATAATATCAGTACTTTAAGGTAGACGCCATTGATTTGACTCATTAAAAAAGTTTTGCTTATGAAATCAGTGACTTAACGACTGTAATTAAAAAAAATTCATAATTTCTGTACGGTTTATTCAAAGTTTGCTCCACGGTGCGATTTCAAGAATATAAATTAGTAAAAACTCAATAACTTTTTTATTAACTGCACGCAGTGCTATAAGAACATAGCCGTTATCCTATAGTGACGTTTATTTTGTTATGAATTTTTATAAAAGTTCACTTATATAAAAGAATGCTTTTTTAAAGTTTTTTTAATACTGAATTTGTTAAATTAAATTTTTATTTTGAATAATTTGAACACGCGTTTAGTTTAATTTGTCGAAAATGCTCTAAATCGACGCATTTATTTGTAATCAAGATATTCGAAGAAAAAAGAATCTGGCAAGTAAAATTAATGACACTTCTATGCATTTATTAGGTAAGATTTATGTTTCAAAACGCAATAAAGGAAGGATATTAAAAAAATCTGACGAGAAGGAAAATTTCTACGTTTTCATTATGAGGGGTTACAGTAAATACGAGTTATTAAGAGTTATTTTTCGTGTATGTTAATGAATTTATTCTTCAAATACTATTTGCTAAAATACCACATTTCTTTATTAAGCTTATGAAATTAAAGAAACAACTCAAATATTGACCTGTGTTTTATTAAATACACGTTACTTAATTATTTCTTTACGGCCAGGAATAATAAAGCAATATCATACTATTAAATCAGTGAAATTGATGAAAATATAAGTTAAATTACTTAGAAATTATTGTCTTTATTTGATTAAGGTAATACTAATGTTCAAGTTAGAGTACAATACTAATTAAAAAATTAAATTAAAATGCTAATCTAAATATTTGAGTTAGAAAATAAAGAGTATGTATTTAACTGAAGAGTATTTGTATATTTGTAAGAGGAATAACTAATACTTTCTGAATGTAAATGTAACAGTGGTGACTAATTATAATTCTTTATTAAGCTTCCCAAATTAAAGAAACAACTTATGGTTACTCATTATATATACATTACTTAATTATTTCTAAAAGCAGAAATTGTTCCAGAATTATAGCCAGAAACTTAGTTTAAAGCAATATCAAGCTACTAAATTAATAAAATCGATGAATGTATGAATTCAACTATATTAAGTTTAGAAATACTTTGATTTATTTGACTACGGTAATATCTCAGTAAAAATTAATTAGAGTGCAAGATAAATTAAATTTTTTTATAAGTTAAAATTTTAATCAAAATATTTTAGTTAAAATGTGAAGAGTATGTATTTAATTAAATAGAAAGTAAATGACTGTATTAGATGAATTGTTTGTTTTAATTGAACTAAATACACAACTGTTATAAAAAGAACACTCACCAAAAAACTGGAATTAAAAGGTAAAACTAGTTAAAATTTTTGAAACTAACACACATAAAAGCTATACTTTAATGGTACAGTCGTTTCGGTTGGTACAAAATATTCGAACTTATTCAGTTGAGCTGTATTATCCACACTGACTGGCAGAAAGGTCAGAATTCAACGTTCAAATCTTACTGCTTTTGCGGATGGCAGAACTTTTCTGCAGCTGAAGAAGGACTGACATTTTATACCGTCTGAAACGATCGTATTACTTAGTATTAATTTTTATGCGCGTGTTATTTTTATTAATTTTATCTTGCTGTACATTAAATCTTAAAAGGATTTTAAAGTGATTTGCATAATGAATTTTCTTAAAAGATTTAAAGATCGCACTATTACTTCTGTAAATTAGAATTGTAAACAATACTTTCTGTCTCCGTATTAAAATGCAAAGAAAACAGAACACAATTAACTGCTAAGCATTTGCTGTTTTAGAACATTATATGTGTACAACAACCAAAGATACAAACATACATTACTGAAATGCTCGAGAATTTCTTTCAGATGTACTAGAAAAATGCATTAGAACATATAATTACTGTTGATTTACTATAATAGTCAATATTACGAACCGTTCTTATTTGCGCGATTTTACTACGCCTGAGCCACACATGATAGTAGTCCAATACGGAAAATTACCCTTAATGAAACTTCCCTTTCCCTGTTTATCTTTGTAAGAGATGAATGAGGATAACAGAAATGAAGTAACAGAAAAGAAGGTAACAGAATGAGGTAACAAAAAAGAAGGACAAAACATTATGCTTTAAAATAAACTTAAAAATGAATTGTTTTGTGTCATGCTTTTCGTAGTATGGAAAAAGGCAGTTTATCGATATTGTCAGAAAATCGCTGTTTTTCTCGAATATCATTCTTTAGCACTGAAACTGTACACTGCAAAAAAAGTCTGTCAAATTTACAGAGAAAAACTGTCCACCAGGACGCTAGTTTATTTCCGTTTTTTTTACAGAAGTCTTCCGTAAATTTTACTGATTCTCAATTTATTTTACAGAAATCTTTCGTATACGAAAAAAAATACGGAAGACTTCTGTAAAATATACGGCAATGAACTGGCGTCCTGGGTGACAGTTTTTTTCTCTCAGTTTAACAGACTTTTTTTTTTGCAGTGTAGAAATGCTACAATATTTGAAAATTGAAAAGACAAATGTGTATTTCATCTATTAAGCTGGAAACAGCAGAAAAGATGCTTAGAACGTATAAGGTTATCATCTAAGGATACTGCAATCACTGTTTTGCCACTGCTGTGCCCATATTGTATTAAATGGTGCACAGTTGGTTCAAAAAGTAAGGTAACAAAAGGTCTCACGGGTGCTTATATTCCATGTCCAGATACGAGGCTCACCCGGAAAGTTAAGTTTCCCCCATATCCAATAAAAAGAAACAAAACATTATTACCTCGAAAAAAATCATTGCAAAAGATACAGCAATATTTCAGCTACTTCAAAACATTAGGATAACCTGAACTGAAACACTTGCTTTACCGTGGGATAAGGTTTTGCAGTCCAATTCCATAGAACTCTGCCGTCTGAGAAAGGAGCCAGAAAGTCACAGTTGTTTGCAGGCTTCGTCAATGGAAAAGTGATGTCCGCACGGGTATTTCTGCAGGTGCAAGTCATTGGAAGCAAGATAGTGGATATTTTGCACCTGAAAAAACTTCCTCTTCGGGCACCATTTTTCGACTGACGCAGACTGCAAACAGCTGTGACAATCTCAGGTGGCAGACTTCTATGACACTGGATTACGTCAAGTGTTTCAGTTCAGGTTATTGTTATGTTGAGAAGTAGACAAAATATTGCTGACCTCTTGCAATAAATTATTGCAGGTAATAACGTTTTGTTCCTTTTTTTATTACGTGGGAAACTTACTTTCCGGGCGACCCTCGTACAACAGACAATAGCAGCAATCAAACGTCGCTAGATGGCCTCTAGATGCCACATGGTTGGCTATAGTGCTTCCGATGAAACACATTGGAACATCCTCGCTACAGCCTGGATCTCGAACACGGTGATTTCCATCTCTTTGTATTGTTGAAGAAGCACCTGGCAGGACGTCATTTCCAAATTGATGACGCAGTTCAGGACGCCGCCGTCAAGTGTCTGAGCGACCTGGGTCCCGCTAGATTGGCATAAAGATGGGACAAATGTCTGGATGTCCATGAAGACAATGTCGAAAAATAATCGGTACCAAAGGTCTGCTATGTTTGTTATCTCTTCGATTTTGTGAATAAACTTTTTGGTTAAAGCACTTGTTAACTTACTTTTTGAACCACTCTAGTTTATTTGTGCAATACTTATAAATATTTAACATTATTTCTCGCAAAAATCCACTATTATTGCTCTTCATTGCCGAAAGTTCTCGTAATTACTGTGTTTCAGTGTTTTGACCACGTTATGTTAGAAATTAAACTAAAGATTAACCAGATTCAGATTTTGGTTAAAACAAACACACGAGAACTGCGGTAAAAAAAGGTTTAAGTATTTTTTTTTTTTAAGTATACTTATCTAAAAGACATAACCAGTCACTAAAAAAATGTTCTATAAACCTTTTATTTAAACGTTGACGCTTACAATAAGGAAAATGTCGATATCTTAATTGGAAAATCGATGTAGACTCTTAATGAATGGTATCAATTTTAATGACGGTGCATATCTGCTCATTAATTCAGGGTGATTCTGCAAGATGTATTGAAAATGAGGGTCATCCAGGTTTTTTTAATGTCATCATTTACTATTTAATTAGCAAGGAAATACGTAAAGGCTTAATAACTGTCATTATAAAAAGGCGCTTTTGAAGACGATATACATAAAAAAATTCCCTTTATTTAGTGTCGCTGGAAATTTTTTTTAAAATTCAGTTTTTAACATAACAGTTAAAACTTGATATGGTTTAAAATTACTACTAAAACTTTCAAAAGAAAACTATAAAATCTTTATTAGAATTTAATTTTAAAATAGTTGTGGAAAAATTTCCTCAGGAAACGCTTTGTGGGAAACATCTTACTCTGAAAAACAAAACTTGAAGAAAAAAATAGACATGTAATTGAAAATCTACCGGTGTCTGTACACCAAGAAATGAACAAGAGTATAAACAAAATTTTCAAAATAATTTAATATAAAAGGATATAAGCACAATACTAGATATGCGTGCGAAGTGCATTTTCCCCGGATACATGGTTGTACTAAAAAGAAAATGTAGCACTAATAAGCAAGAAATCACCAGTATTATATCTGTTAAAGAGGTGGATACTGTGTAATGCGAGGTAATTTCAACAACAGCATGGAATGCGCAGAACAACATGAACCAGCAGCTTTTGAGCAAATTATAAAAACTCCTCTCTTTCGATGCACGGAAAATAGCTCTTTTTTATGGAAGGTCCAATGTCAAATGTAATATCGAGCATTAAATTCGACATTTATTTGTCTCCCCCAATAATTCCATACACTTTCAATACCGCATTGATGTTTATGTTAAGGGAATATGTGTGGCGGACAGGTTATGCAATGGATATCTCCAGCGTGAAGACTATCTCAGACAGACTGTATGTCATGAAATGCCACGTTATAAATAAAAGGAAACTTCTTGACAGTTTCACCACGGAAAAATTCAAAAGCTTGGTGACAGAATGTCATTAATATACCGTTGAACAATAATGAACCCTTTGTCAGGGGCATAAAGGTCCGTGCAGCCATTGATTATGATGCCTGTCCACAGCATGATGCTGCATGTCGCACAAGAGTCGGTAGTCTGGAGTCTTATCATTTTATTTCTATTGTTAGACAGCAGCCTCCACGCATTTTAAATACTGCCCATGTCATAGAAAAAATACTTTACATGATCTCAAATTCATGGGCAACTTCTGAAAACGACGGTTATTCTATCTTGTAGCACTCTTCTATCAGCTTTCCGACTATTCTTTCATAAGAGAGGAAAACATGTCTAAATATTCCTTCATGTAAGAACTCACTATTAGTTCCTGTTGCCCAAAATCTTTTATTCTGTTGTCACTTGTCTTAACATGCACGGAAAAAGTTGCGTAAATTTCATATTCATTTAAATTTCCCTACATTGCTGAGACTGCTCTGAAGTGTAGTCGTTAAGACTACCATCTGTGTTTATATGTTATTATCGTGTTTATGAGTTACCACTCTTTGTATTACTAGATGCAGTATTGATGCCCATGATGAAATAATGAAATTTAAATACGATTCCGAAAGAAAACCTCCGAAAATTAAACATTTAAGCAACTATTTTAAAGATGCAGAAAAAAAGAACTTTTTAATACAACACGACTTGCATAAAAGTTGTCTTTGCACTCTGCCAGAGTACTTATCAATGACTGCCTATGTGAAAAAAAAAGTGTAAGTGCAAAAGATTTAGAAATGTCTTCAATTTTTTAAGCAAAAATATTACTAAAATTATTTTTTTTCTTTTAAATCAGTAATATTTTTTAAAAAGAAAGATGTATAAATTGCATTATGGGTGAATTTGAAGAAACTAATGTGGATTCCCAGAAATTCGAAAAATTGAAAGAGATAAAACTGTATATTTTATAAAAATCCGGTAATTCATGGCAAAACCAGCATTTTAATTCATATACATGAAAGAAAACAATGACTGTAAGACAAACTTTAAACGAGAAAAAAACAAAACAAAAAAAAAACAAAAACAAAAAACGAAGTTACATGACATTGGGATTTGCGTAATTTTGCACGAATAATTTAAAAGTTTTGGTTAAACACCCGAATATTAAATATCGATAGCTAATGCATCTTTTTTCCTCTTATAAATTAACTTAAGAAGATAAAACTTTATCTTTCTCACATCATTCTTCCCCACTCCAAATACAAAAACGAAATACCCCAATCTTGATGGACAGGATGGTTTCTAGAATGTTTGACAGAATGATGTTGCAGCCGTACGTGTAATCTTATCCCAGCTCCATTTCCACCTTCAACATTTCTTAATAGTTGCCATTCTCTCTGATTCTAAAGCTTCTCTCAAGACAATTTCTACCGAATCATCCATGTCAGTAGATATTTTGAAAAGTTGTAAATTAAGAAAGTGAAGTTAAGAAATTCACAAAAATAGCAAAGATGTGGCCATGTAATGGTACATTCGGCCTGCATGTAAATGAAATTGCTGGATTCTCGGAAGAATAAAGGAGCCAATATTCAAATAAGTGATAGTTTCATTATCTTTCCATATTGCGAATTATTGGTATTATAGTTATTACAGAGTACCTAATTTTTATGATAGAAAAGTTTTTCTGAAAAGACGATGCTAAAGAACATTACAAACAAATGTGGAACCATTAACCCACATTTGTTTGTAATGGGCTTTCCAATATGGCCGTTTTAGACTTTCCAATATGTCCCAAAAAGAAATCAATTGCTGCCTTTCGACTTGATGCTGGCTTAAGCCCAATTTGAAATTTAGTTGAGGAAATCAATATCTCAATGTCTAAGCCGTTGTTATATACGCAATGCTATTGCTCATGTCTGCTGCTTGCTCAGGCAGAGAGACTTCGAAGCAGTCGAAACAAAAACTGAATTTATAATTTATAAAGTACACCAATTTTGCTGTTTACTATTTTCAGTTTATACGTTAATTTTTCGGCTTTTTGTTCTGTCTACAGTTGATTTAGTGATCTGTCATAGGAAAAAGAAATTGAGGCAATCTGGATAAAATTAAAAACTTCTTCAAAAGCAAGAGTGGGTTTATAGAGTGGAAGGAGGAGGGAGTTACAGGGGAAAGAAGTTACAGGGTTCATACTCTCTTAAAAACTCCTTAAAACTCATTTTACAAAATCTAGGACCCTTAAAACTCCGTAATATTTCGTGGGAACCCTTAATTTTGCATTCAGTGTAAATCATTTGACAATTTTTGCATTCAGGGAAGCTTTAAAATTTAAGACAGCACATTTGCAATTAGCTATTGAAGAGTTAAAAGCATCTGCAGACAAATTTTCGGTAGAGGCAAAGAAAACATCAAATCTGACCATTCTTACGCAATCAGTTTTAGGCAAACTGCCGCTTAAAAAAAAAAAATCCTGCAGAAATAACGAACATTGATGCTACAATTAAAGACAAGCTTCATGAACTTAAGAAGAAAACCCCTTTTGTAGATTTGTACTCCCATTTCTTATAGAACTTAAACGCCATGAAAGAAGAATCTATGTTTCTTTAACCAATTTAGAATTTATTACTTACAGAAAACTATGTAATAACAGAATAAAAATCGTGTAAAGTTTAATTTTGGTCTTTCATTTTAAGATTTTTTTGGACATAGCTTCAAAAATCTATACGATATTCTGTTTAGATTAAGATTTTTGTTTAAACAGGCTTGTAATGCACAATGCATTACATGTAGTTGCACTAAATGTTATGCAACATGTAGTTATGTAACTCCTGTTAAACTAAGATTTCTTGTAGTGCAAACTTTACTATGTTACATTTTTTTTGGGGCGACCTATTTAAAATAATGATTATTACAAATAATTATATTGGTAGTGAAGAAGAAAGTTGACTCCGTAATAAATTTTGGGATCCTTAAAATACTCCTTAAAAACTACTTAAATTTCATTTTGAAAAATGAGTATGAAACCTGAGTTATGTGACGTTTCTCACTGATTACATTAATACACTATTTTTTTCTCAACAAGATAAAGCTTATGTATGTAAACCTAAGAGTAAAAAACTCTGCCCAAGAGCCTATAAAATTTATGGAACTTCCTAGCCCAACATATTTATCAAAACGGTATTCAACAAACTTTTGATAACATTACCCAGACACATTAAAAAATACTCTCAGAATCAACGATCTATCTATTTATACATGGGATTGAAAATAGAGGTTGTTTTCATGATTTTTATGCTAAGCATTTAACAATTTAGAACATTTCCTTATACTTTTTCGATACTCCTTTAGTGATAGCCTTATGAGGTCATTTTTTGCAGGGCTCTCACTTAACACCTTACGCTTTGTAAATAGCTACTTTAAAATTTTATATTTAAGGTTAAAAATAGAGAAAAAATATTAACTTGATAAAATGAAAGTAAAAAACATTTTTATTCAATAATATGTTGTCCTTATGCTTCTTTTTTGGTGCACTTTAGAAGTTTTATTACAATTTGTGAAGGTGATAGTTCTACAGTTTTACTCTTAATATTATTAAGCTCAATTTTCAAAACACGACACTTTTCAAATAACTTGACAATAGAAATTAGAATTATATTGAAGAAGAAATGAACTTATTGAGTCAAAAGTTGAAGAAACTATTTTAAAACTATTTTTAACTGCAAAAATTAACTTCAGTTCAAGACTAATATTGAATGAATTGACTTAAATTAAATTTTTCACAATTGAGCATCTCAAATAAATTGATTTTATATATTCGATTTAAAAAATCCAATATTTTCTCACTCTTTTTTTTTTTACTATCCTAACGAGAAGTGAGTTTCCTCTTCTATACTAAACATATAACTCTAGCTTTTCTTAACCAGGATAGCGCATCCGTTTCATTCAATTTATGGCGTAGTGTATTATTTAATTTATCTAAAAGAAAATATTTAAAATATATTAGAATATTTGATGTACAGTAATAGATTAAAAAAACTGTATTTTATATGAAAACTTTGTTTGACAAGGTCTTTAAAATTTTTATTGATGCGAATCTCAGAAGTTTATAAATATCGTTTACTTTTGCTATGCTAATTTTGCACTTTCAAACTTCTATAAGTGTGTTAGACATCTCATTAAATTCCAGTCATCTTGCATTATTTTAAAACGAAACATCTGTTTGTGTATTGAATATTACGGAAGTTCAACTACAATCGACATAATTAAGAAGAGCTATTTTAAAGTCAGAAACTTATCTGGGGTTTTAATAATAGATAATTAAAGTTATTTGATAGTTAAATTCAAGCACTTTAATTATATTCAGTATTTTGAGAGAAATCAGAAAATTTATTGGTCAAAGAGAAGTAAATATATATATATATATATATATATATATATATATTTCTTATTTTGTTGTTGGCCGTAGAGAGTCTTTTGCTGGGACTAATAATGATTTTGGTGTTGAGTCTATAGATAGGAAATATTACCATGGAGTCCAAAACACCTTTTTCTAAAATTTCTTTCGTTTGAGCATCACGGGAAAAGCAAAAATTTAATGTTTTTTTTTAACCCCACAATCTGTTCAAGCGGTTATAGGTGGTGATAATAATGATTCTAGCGTTATTATCATGGGATGAAAAATACCTTTCTCATAAAATTTCGTTCTTAACTTTCTGAGCATCATGAAAAAGCGAAAATGTGATGTGTGTGAGCAAGTTCATGCAGCTACAGCGTTTGACCTTCCCCATGAGCCCATGTTTAATCACTACCGTTTCGAGACGGTGTCAGTTTAACTCGTTCGCTCTCATCATTTCAAAAATGAAACGGCAAAGATTCATCAGGCCATACAAAATCAGTACCGGGAAGCAACTCCAGACACAGAAGGGGGGGGGGAATCTTCACCTTTTTTTTAAAATTACGGTTCACTTGAGCAATTACAATATATGCATATATATATTATAATTGTTAGAGTATAACCATTTGTTACAAAACTTCATGAGGTGCGTTTAAATACTACTTCAGTACCTTTCGTGTAGTGATTGTTAACTGGTGTATGAAAACAATGTTTCCTACATGGCTATATGATTCTAAACCCCCTTTACGTGGCTTACCTCTACTAAAAGTTTGATGCTACATTTTTGCGGACATCCTGTATATACAAAGTGATTCAGAACTGTTGTATAAAACATGTGAGGAATTGTAAAGGATACCAAGACCGTTCAGAATCATGCAGCAATGTGGGGTCGGAAATGTCATCTTCAACTGCCTGTTAATAATTACTTTAGAAAAATAGTAATCGTTTCGAGCATGGTTGGTCAAGAACTAATAGATCTGTCAGAGAAAGCACTTGACTAAAATAAACTTGATTATTAACAGGATTGATTAGTGTATATTGATTACAGGATTGATTATTAACAAGCAAATGAAAAAATAGGAATGTGGGACATTTCCGACCTCACATATGTGAATTTGAACCGTCTAGGTTCCTTCTACCACCCCTTACATGATACATACAATCCCTACTTCAATAATCAATCTTGTTAATAATCAATTTTATTTTAGTCAAGTGCTTTCTCTGACAAATCTATTAGTTCTCGACCAATCATGGTCGGAAAGATTACTATTTTTTCTAAAGTAATTACTAACAGGTACATTAACCCCTTACATCCCTACTTCAATGATTAATTATTGAAGTAGGGATTGTGTATTTATTGCAGGATTGATTATTAACAAACAAATGAAAAAATAGGAATGGGGGACATTTCCGACCTCACATATGTGATTTTGAACCGTCTTGGTTCCTTCTACCACCCCTTACATGTTTTTTACGAGTTCTGAATCATCCTGTATATATAAAATCAAAATCAAATTTGAGAATATCAACACTAAATACTATTTTAAACCTTCAAAGCATAAAACAATTCATGATGTGGGAGCATCCTCTTAACGAAAAATGCAAGAGTATGGTAGTTAGAACTTGACATAATTTGAATACTTCTCTTCGCTTCAGTTAACACACGGCTTACATAAACCATTTAACCCTTCACTGCACAGTTTTTTGAAAACCTTAAAAATAAAAAAAATATTTTTGGTATGTTTGGTTATCCGTAGCACTTAGTAAATACACCGAAGCACTTTGGTATATGAAACTACTAAAATATAAACAAATTACAAGTTAAAAGTAACAGGATGAAGTGAACTTTTATTTAATTATATTAATGTCTCAATTTGTACATTGTCTATGGAGGCACATTTCTTGAAGCATTACCTTACGCTTCGTTTATGATTTCAGAAGCCACTTATCTGATCAATAAGAAGCGAAGTCATCTTAGATGAAAACAGTGTTGTAAGATCGAAAAAAGCTTCTTCATTTTATACTTGCCCGAGTTGAAAATGGTGAATTTCAATTGCGACTTGTAAAAATACGTCTGTTCTGTCATCTATTAACAGAAAGTGATTCAATAGTGCTTTATATGAATATTTTATGTACGAAAATTGATACAATATGCATCAGTAAATGAAATATACAGACATTTTAATATAGCAATAAAATAAAGTCAGGTATCAATTATTATACACTATATGACAAAGGATTAAAACAGGTTCAGGTTCATGGAGGACTAACAGTAGACCTTATAAGAGGGTTTACAACCGTTAATGTCAGTCTCCAAGATTTGTTAGATAATCCAGCTACCTTGCAGTTTCCGGCCAAGGCTATCTGGTCTGACAATATATTAAATACAAGCGTAGGCTATTAATGGTCTAAGCTAATTAACATGAGTTTTTGAACTATTTGCGTATTTATATACACAATTCATACTATTTCAAAATAAAGCGGTAAAGCAAACAACTCATATATATCCCAGTTCCTTAGATACTAATTTAACTATATTTATTGAAGCTTTAAGTTTTATTATTTTTTTCTTGGTGAAGAAAATTTCATTGATTGAAAAGCAATGAATAAAAATAAAATATTTAAATTAAACGAAAGGCATTGTTTGAACTATATCAATCGTAATTATCTTAGATTATATGCATGATGAGTACGTTGACTTTGACTTTGGTAAAAGAGCTTTCTATGCTGCACCTAGATCATATTCAAAGAGATTATCTGAAATTTACGGGAAAAAACTGCAAGAAATCTGCCATATACGGAAGAAGAGAAACTTTCGGTATATTTCTCTTCCGTAAAGATAGTTCGGTACATTTTTCTTCCATTTCGGAAGATTTCTGTAAAATAAACTGAGAATCTATAAAAAAAACTACGGAAAACTTCTCTAAAACATACGGAAATACACTGGCGTCCTGGCTGAGAGTTTTTTCTCGTAAATTTGGCAGACTTTTTTTACAGTGTATGATTTAAAAAAGAAATGTATGTTCGTTGCAGGTAAATACTATAACTATTTCGTATTGCTTCCCTCGTTTATTATTTATCCTTTAAAAAAATTTAGTCAACCTCCATGTATAGCCAAACTGACTGCAATGCAGAAATACAAATTTGCTCTAACGTACAGTCAAGTTTTGAATGCAGTCGATATTAATAGATTCCTTTGAGCACTTTTAAGAGAACCGTATTATAAATACTAAATCATGCATTTTCTTACTTAACAGACATTCTTTTGACGGGAAAACACATTCAGCAAACGTAATTGATCTCGTGGAATATAAATGGATTTCAGACATCCATTTGCAAAACGCCTACTTATTGTCAGGTCCTATCTCGAGAGCACGTGCGCGTGTCGTTTGAAGGATTGAAGGATGCTAAAAATAATTACAGACTTATGGAGCAATGTAAATTTCAAAAGATAATTGAAAGGTTAAAGCATTTGAGGTTGTCGGAAGTGCGCGCAGTTTGTCAAAGCTTGTGATTTGTTACTCTGTAAAAACTGGTTAGTTGCATGCGACTTGTTTAATCTTTTTAATTTTTACTGGTTAAGTAATTGTCAAATGGAAGGGTGTGGGATTAACTATATTTTTAAAACACTCTCAAATTTTAGATAGTATGCAAAAGCGTGATTAGGATTTTGGAATGCTTCTAAATTTTCTAAACTTTTAGAAAATACACTGAGCAGCTACTACTGTTTAAACATGAATGTGGAAAACCGAAGTGTGTTCTTGAACGACAGTGAAATTGAATATAAAAAAATTCATTTATGAATTTCGCTGTCCATTTTTTTATAATGTATCATTTATAGAACATTAAAAATATCCCACAAAATAATATTTTGATATACATATGGTAAAGTTAGATGTAAAGTCAAAGTTTATGAAATATCACCAACTTTTTAGCGGTACCAAGTGTCACTGATTTGGTGTCATTTAGAGAGATCTTACAACATTCTACCAGCCTCGACCACTCCCTCCACCAAAATTTACAATAGCAAAGGTGCGATAAGTTACTTTAGAACGAAGCTAAGAAAAATTTCATTAACTAAATTACAGCCATGTACGCTTTTCTCGTACTTTCATAAATAAAGTATTTAAATTACTTCAAATAAAGGATTTTTCTCTTTCTATTTCCATGAATACCGCAGGTTAATTTCTAGCAAAAGCAAAAGTGGTGTTAAGATACCATTTGATCCACCACAAAATATCTTTTGCGCAGTTGAATCAATATTTAATTTGAAGCGAACTTGTTTAACTAGTGGCTGAATACTTTGGTTCTGCAAAATCTAGCAGATATCTTAGAGGCTGACAACCTTGGTTGGAATTTACAAATGTCATATTTCTCTTTCTCGGTGGTATGTACGTTTCTGATGCAACGTAAAAGTGAACTAAGCAGTTTTTGATTCCTTCAAGACAATTTTTAGCCCTGTTTCTTTCAAGCAGATAACCAGCTTTTACACATAGTTAAACTTAATACGCTGGATTATCTACAAATGACAACTTTATAATATATATTACAGGAAGTTGCAAAAAATTAACGAATTATTTCTTGAAACAAACATTGATATCTTCTAAATTTCAATGTAAAAAAAATTTCTCAAAATTTCCACAAATCATACTTACGTACGAAATATCCGTTTGTTTTAATTAGCAAGTCGGTAGTCATTTTCCGTCCCAGTTTAATTAACACTTTTCAAAGTCGTTAAAAGGATGTAAAATGATCTTTCGAAGATGCTTTAATGCAAAGTGAAGAACATTGCAATTCAAGTTAACTGGTTGAGTGATCAAGAACGACTTTAGCTGTTGATAGGTTCCTCATTTATTCGCACCACTTGGAATTTATTGGGAGAATATATGAGTTTTCACGGTTATATTGAAAATGCGGTCTGAAATACTTGTTTTATGTTCAAATTTATATGGGACTGCATATGCGCTATTCAAATGAAGTTCAGGAAATTTAAGTTTTGAAGCTTTAATCATTTTATAAAACTTTATGGCATTCCATTTACATTTCTCGTGCTTCATTATTTGTAAGGAATTCCCCAGTGTTACATCGTTTATGCAGGTAACATAGATGATTTTAATTATTTTGAGAGTGGAAATTACGGAGCGTGTGGTACTGTGCTTCGTTTGTGGATACAAAGTCCATCTTTAAAGAAAATGTGAGCAACTTGATTCATTTGTATTATCTGTTCAGTTATTGATTTTTAAAGGTAGTTTCAGGTTAAAACATGTTTGCAGTATGACTAAAGTAAACCAAACTTATTTTGATTGTCTAATCTTACTGTTCTAGGATTATTCTTGCTTCAGTGCGCAATAAATAAAAAAACAGAATTTGAAAATATGTAGACGTGCCCAGGGCTGGGGAGTAGCGCGCTACTTGTAGCGAAACTACAGTAGCCGCTACTTTTTTTTGTAGTTTGTAGTGTAGCGCGCTACTTTTTTAAAAAGTAGTGTAGCGTGTAGCGCGCTACAAAAAAACAGTAGTTTGTAGCGAATTTTGGAAGCTACTTTTGCCGTGTCATCATTTCCGGCGATTGATCCCGTGGTGCAATTTCTCTCTCTTCTGACTCCAAGCATAACTGAAACTGATGCTTGAAAGACACCCAATCACTCCCCCGCCCCCCCCCTCCCAGGGTACACACGCACACGAGTGGGGGTGAGGGGGTTTGCTTTGCCTGAAGCGGAAGCCTGACATTGTGCATCTTTTTTCTTTTTATCGTTCTCAGTATTATTTGTAGAATCACCAATCTGCAATAAAGAGGAAAAAAAAGGAAGGTAAGAGAGGTCCAAAGTTGAACAGAGGTTATTTTGATGGGGCCTCGAGAGTCTCATTATCACACGGGCTTGTGGGCCCGTGAGCCCCTGAAAAATAAAGGCCTCGCAAATCTCTCCATTTATTGTATATTAAATTTATATATGCTGCAATAATAATTTTTATTAAGCTAAATTTCCTTTATCTATATCATAATTGTGTAACAATAAAAAGGCTTAGACTTATTTTCTGTTCTTCTTTCTAACACAATGATAATGGTTTCTAAGACTAGATCAATAAAATAGAAATTAAAGGCGTTATTGAAAATGTATGGCCATATGTACTTATCACAAAATATCCATTAGTTAGCATTTTTTTAAATATTATGATGAAGAAAAGAAAATTTTCTGGCAGGTGGAACTCAGCGCACACATACGCTAATAATACAAATGGATTAAAAAAATATTAAAATCAATTTTAAATGCACATTCTTGTTCTAAATTAGTATAAATACATGGGTAATTTTTAATTTAATTTTAGAATTATTTTGAAATGTTTTATTTTTATGCTGGGAAAATAGAAAACAATCACAAATAAGTTAAAATGTCTGTAATAGTACAGGGGCCCAAAACAACCTTTTTTTTTGCCCCGGGGCCCCTTCTATGTCTGATCAGGGTCTGCATATTTTTGACTGCTATTGCGTGTTTGCAACATAAATCAACATAAAAATGAGTATTTTTTGCTTTCGAAAAGGAATTTTACATATCTGTAAATTGTATGCTTTTGTAACATCATTAATTTTCTTTGATCTTTTTTTTTTATTGCACCCATAAATACAGTGTAGTGTCCACTTGCCAGGATGATTGCCAATCATTCAGTGTCCAGTATTCTGTGAACTTCCTTTTAGGCGATATCCTTTCAAATCTGACATGATATATAGTCAGTCCTCGCAATTAGCGATCCCCTCTCCCCATCCTCTCACTCACCATCTACGGAAAACTACGAAGCGTGAGAAAAACTTACGGTTTTCTCACAGGAATTTTCTTGAAAGCATCGAGACCGCTTCTGGAAGAGTCACCGACATTTTTAATTTTCTCTTTGCCTCCTCCTTATGATCGATGCATTGAACAACAATTTTATTTATGCTTAGTTTTACTAAGTTTATTTATATTAAGGTTTGGTCATTTTTCGACGTTACAGTGCACTTTTTTACTTTGGGCACTCTTTATTAACCTTGTGTCCTGGTGGTGTGTTCAACTTCCACAAAAGTAATGACAGTTCTGCAGTATTGTAGCTTTTCAAACATTAATTAATCACGTGATTATGTTCTACAACTCGGAATGTTTTTTGTCTCAAAGAAGTGTAAAAACTGATTAGTACATTTTTCGTGGAACCTGAAACTGAAAAAAAGAAAGTAAATATGTAGAAATTGTACACTTTTTCTTTTTTTTTACGAGTTGATAACCTTATCTTTTTTGAGTTTGTTGAAAAGGGACAAAAGGTATAAGCATATGCATCCAAGATATTATTTCAGGGGCTAAAAATATTTCTGACCTCGGTTACAGTGTTCTTCGTTTGTAGTGACAGTTTTCAGATTCGGTCCTAAGGTAGAGCGAACGGTGTGACCGCACCGGGCGCCATCTCTACCAAGGCTGTTCAGAATAATATAGCACTGTGGATGTCCGAAATGGTTTCATTTACCTGTTAATAATTGTTTAATAATAAATCTTTTAGTCAATGTACAGTAGTAATCAATCATGTTAATAGTGAATTTTAGTGAACTTTCTGTGAAAAAACAAATTATTAACAGGTACTCGAGGACGACTTATCAAACCCTACATTGTTACGTGATTCATAACCGTCTTATTTACCTTTACCACTCTTTAACTTTTTGCCAATGAGTTTCAGAGCATCATTCATATTTGACAGTCCGTATATTATTGAAGTTGAAAGCCTCATTTTAACCCCTGAAAGCTTTTATAGCTAAATGTGTGGCGTAGCTAGGTGCAAGAGCTGATCTAGGGTACGTGGAGCCTCCCTGCAAACGTAAAGAAGCCCCGTGTTATGCTCCAGATTAAGTTTTCCTTAGTTTTTTAGTTCGAATATGGCGCTCCGATGCCTTGCTTACCGTGTCGGGCCGTCCCTGGCTACGGGAGAGCAAGGAAGGTCAACTGTACCCGGGCGCAGCATCGGCCAAGGGGCGCTAAATGGTATATGAAAGCTACCAAGTTGCATTTTTTAAAAATAGGAGGGGGCGCAAAATCTTCAGTTGTCAGGTGGAAACGAAATTTAGTCATTTGCTGTGGGATAGAGAAACTGTTCTCTCAGCTTGTTTCCATCCCAGATTCAAACTATTCTGGATTGAGGAGGACAGGAAGACCGAAGCCAAAAAAATGGATGGAGGAATACCTCCAGAATATGTTTCCGACAACTTCAGATATCAGTATCGAGGATCAGCCCATGGATGATGACTTTTCTGTTTTTTTTTTAATTTCTCTTTCGCATGCACTCGAAATAGTTACGAGGAAGAACTTACAAGGTTCTTGTCAGAGCCAATTAAACCCCTATCTTCGCTTTCGGCGTACACGTATATGAAAGAAGCCTTCAAAAAAACTAACACTGGCGTGCAGTCCAGTGCATCTGTACAAAGATTGTTTTCGATTGCATCGGACGCATTTTCTCCTCGACGATCATGTTTGGCGGATAACAATTTTGAGATCCAGCTCTTGTTAAAATTTAATAAACATGTTTTTGAATAAATTTATGTGGTTTTTATTTTATACTAGAGGCATGGCAGTCTTCCATGAATATGTTGAAATTCTGCTTTCTTTCGTTAAAATTTTAAAGTGTCTATTATATTTAAATTATTAGGTTTTTTGTGTAATAATTTTCAGAATTTAATACGAAAATATGAGAATTTCTATTAATAATTAATAGTTTGTAAAATCCTTAGAGACTTATCTCTCTCTTAGCCTTAAAATAACAATATAATTCTATAAAATTATTTTATACCTAACACAAAGAAAAAGTTGTGTTGATGATAATAACTTTTAAAATTTCTTTAACATATATAGAGGATTTTTTAATGCAATGTTTTAAATAGATATATCATGAATTTAATTAGTAATTGTTTTCATTATTGTATAATATGCATATCATATGTGATGTTTTCAATTAAAACAATTATACAATATTACATGGTTCACACGGGTCATTCGTCATAAATCACTAATTTGGTAAGTCATGAAAAAAGGCCTTTATACTCATTAATTTTGATTTGTGCTCAAGAAACTAGAATGTTTGTACAACATGAAAGGGGTCTCAAAACGGGCCTTTTTTTCCCTTTCAGACATTCATTTTATTATTATATTTTTAAAAACTTTTTTAGTTCTCATGATTTTTCTCATGCTTTCAGAGCTCACTTTCCCAATTTATTTTTATCATAGAGGTATTAAAACTTAATTAGTTTCAGCAATACTTCAATAATTAGCAGTAGTTGCCAGTAGTGTGTATATAGGCTTCCATTTCGGGGGGAGGGGGACGATTCGGTATTTTAAACTTTATTGTTCTAAAGTTAAAAGAAATGTTTCAAAATAGCTCCTTTTTAATAATTGCTTTACATTTTCGGAGGGGGCCCGCCTCCCCCTGCTCAAATACTCGCCTGGTAGTTGTTTATTAGAGCAATAGTTTTTTCTAATTAAAGGCGAAAAGGTGCCCGGGGTGCGTCCACCAAAAGGTGCGTCCACCAAATCTGCGGCGCTCAACGCTACAAGGAAACCACCTTTTAATAAACGCGTTCTTTGGACGCGAGAGACACCCGCTGAGGTCATTAATCACGCTGGACGCGAGTAGAAAACCAAGGCTTTAGATATCGATAGTTTTCTCGAATTAGGATATAAATATCCTTAAATATGAATGTAATGCAAATTGAATCTGTTAGCAAAATTTGTCTCCTAAAAGTAGCGAAAAAGTAGCGAAGTAGCGACTACATTTCAAAAGTAGTGTAGCTAACTACATTTGTCAAAAAGTAGTTGTAGTTGTAGTTAACTACATTTTTCGAAAAGTAGCGGTAGTTGTAGCGCGCTACAAAAAAAAAAAGTAGTTTTTCCCACCACTGGACGTGCCTTACTCTCGCTGTTTTCTTTGACGTTTTGCTGTGTTGGATTAATTATACTTGGCTACTTGTAGGGGCTGAGAAGCTAAAAATTTGTTCTGATTGGAAAAGTAGGATAGTCAAAACATAGTGAGAAAGTAGTTAACCCTAAATTCTCCGTCCCCCCCCCAAATTGTCCGTCATTAGATTTGTAAGAGAGTGAGAGTTGTTTCGCATGAAATACTGTTACGGATGTAAACAATAAGGAGTTTTTGCTATCCATTTCTTCCTACATTAACGCTAACGCTATTAGCTATTCGGAATACTTTGACCAATCAGGTTTCGGAATTTATTCGTGCGCATGCGCTGTACTGTCCAATGACATTTAACGTTAGCATTAGCGTGAGTGAAACCACTATGCAAAAACTACCTAATATTAAACTACTCCAACTGCTGAAAACACCTCAATAGTTGTCCTATTTAAAAGTTTTTGCTTTATTTACAATTAACACGGCAAAACGTCTCTTTCATACAGGGGCAGAAACTTTTGGTTATTTGATAACTGGAAACTAATTAATGAATAGTAAATTACTGTTTTCAGTTACAGTAGAATTTCTCAAGTCCGGAAGCACTGGGCTTTATCAGTACCGGATTACAGAAATTACCGCATTGCAGAAATCCTGCAATGTAGAATAACAGCCTAATTTCGAATTTAAAAATCTCGAAAAATATTAATGAAAGAATGCAGCAAGCGATATGTTTATTAAGTGGGCTGTAAAAATTTTATACAGAAGTTTCGAAATAGTTGTTATAATAGCTGCTAACCGATGGTCTACACTTCGAAATCGATTGACGATCGTTACGTATAAGTATGAACTAATTCTCTGCAAGCAACCATAAGATGACCTCAAAAAGTTCACCGTTCGACATGCAGAAGTGGCGCGAAAGAATAATGAAATTTGTCATCACGGTCTGTAATGTCTCAATGGAAATGGATTCACACGACGCACAACTCTACGATTCAAACTCGTCCAGGGTGTTGGGGTGGTCTAGGACTATCAGGATTCTACCGGGTATATTTGTGCACTCCGATGAGACATACAAAGAGGCCTACAGATGCTCACTTATTGGCTCCAGCACTTAGATACGTCATTTAACGGTCGAATCTAACCTACGAGGAAACATCCGAAGGCTTCTTTTCGGACTGCACAAGCAGACCCGGTAGAATTGCCCCAGATTCTCCCGGTAGAAAGTGTGCCCCACCGAAAGTAGTCACGAATAGTGAGATAAGGTGAATATTCAGGCCAATCAGTTATGGAGACTTGCGATTAAAGCGCCATCTTTTAACGACTTTTGTAACTGCTGTTTCGAAGCTTCTGGATGAAATTCTTATAGCTTACTTAATATACCATTTGCTGCACCCTTCTATTGATCTTACGGCCAGATCCATCAACTAGGTGTCAGCACGAGATCAAGTAGCACGAATTACAGGATTAGCGTGCGGATTAAACGTTATTGGTATTCTACAGAAAATTCGAACCCGGGCTGGTTTAATCCATAAACTAATACAGATTTTTTGTAAGCTTTTCTGTGATTTGTCAGACTCGAGTTCAGATTAGAAACACTGAAGAGATCACCTGAAGCTCATGGACAGTTGATTTCTTGCGTTGGTTCTTTACATCTTTCTGCAAGTGCAGAATTTTTGATTTTACGGCTTTTCGGATTAGTTCTTCCTGTGTGGCGGATTCGCATGTGTAGCATTTTAGATTGCATTGAAATATATTCCATCCCGCAAGTAAAAATTTTACACTATTTGAAATCGAATACTGACTTGTGTGGATAAACATAAGGAAATTGTAAATAAAAAAAATAACGAATGCTGTAACAAATAGGCAAAAACAGAATATGACCAAAGCGAGTAGTACAAGCAAATAAATATGGCGGAGATATGGCTTTACTGAGGTCATGACTGAACTTCTCCGAGTATGCGTTAGCACTATTTTGGATGTTAATCCCCCGAATTCGGCGGATCATATTTCGGATGATCGAGATCAACCTCATATCTGGTGCTAATCCAAGTGTTTCACATGGTGAATACCATTTTTCAATTAACCCATGTTGTAGTTCGTGCTGACGTGTACTAGCACGTGCGCCAAATTTTTGGTAGATAAGGCCGTTACTTTTGAGATTTTCAACTTTAAAATCAGGGTCCTATTTTCTGAACACCGTGTATGCATTAAAAAATCGTAACAGTCAGTTAAAACATAGACTTACTTTTCTTGAGTAAGAAAAAGTATACAGGTCAAAGACTAAATAAGAAATTATTTTTTAAAAAAACATGCTTAATTAAGTATGTTTAAATTTTGGTTTGTACTCCATAACGGATTATTTAAAGACCGAATTTCGTCCGGATTAGAGAAACTTCGTAGTTTGAAAGTCAAGATTTGAGAAGTTCTATTACACCGTACAGATTAAACAAAAATTTAAACCAAACCTCAATTTAACAAATTGAGTTAATAAGGTTCAAAAAGTTGGTTGAGCCGATGTTATCATTCTGAATATGTTTCTCTGGTTATGAAATATGTTTTTTGGAGATCTTTGATTAAAATTTGTTGTGTATTGAACGACATATTTTGGCTTGTAAGAGTTATTAAAATAATAATGATTATAAAATAAAGAAATAATATAGAGTACATTTAAAAAAAAGGAGAAATTAAAATAAACTATATATTATTATTAAAATGAAGAAATATTGACATGAGATATTTTAGGGTTATTATAAAGGGATGCATCTAACTACTTAAATAGCTCACTATTCGCATTTATATGCCTAGAGATATTTCAGTGATTATATTAATTATAAGAAGAGCATATTGATATAATACCTGTGATCATTAGTTCATTTGTAATTTTTTTTCGCAATAAAACATGTACTAAAAAGCCAGAATTTTATCTTTTTTTTTTTTTAAATAATTTGTATAAGCAATCCAGCAACCAAACCCCAACCTCTCCAACCAAGAATTCCCAGAAGGGACACATGTTTATAGAAATGCTAATTGCAACTAGGAAATAGAATAGAATTTAGAAATTTTCTAGGGTAATTGTATTTTAAAGCAATATGATACAGCGATGAATTTTCTAGGGTAATTGTATTTTAAAGCAATATGATACAGCGATGATATATTATCAGACTTATAATTACTTGTACAAAGAGACAGTACTCTATATAGATGATTAGCTATAATATTTCTAAATACAGATATATGCATGCAAGAGGTAAAATCTGTAAAACTAATTACATTGAAAGGGAAATCATATCTTTTATTATATATGTTAAATATTAGTTTCTTGTCCTTACTTATTATTAGTTGTAAATCAAGAAAATTAATACAGTTATTAGTTAGAGGATTTTTAATTAATTCTAAATTATCAGGATAAGTAATAGGCAAATTATCTGTGTAAATATAGTTATCTGTAGCAATAACAATAATATCATCTATGTACCTATATATTATAAGTGAGGAGTTATCATATTGTTTCTCATAATTAAATAGATAAAGATCAGCTAAGTAACTTGAAGTAGATCCACCTTGTGGTATACCTAAGACCTGTTTGTAGAGTTTATTATTATGTAGTATATAGTTATTGTATAATATAAACTTAAGTAGATGTTTGAAATAAGTAATAGAATATTGTGATGGTAGATTTAGACTATGTATGCTATTATTAAATAGATCAAGTATAGTGTTGTAGAGATCATCTAAATGTATGTTATTAAATAGATCTTTAAAGTCATATGTAGATATGGAAGATATAGAAGGTAAATCTTTAATTTTGTTTCTTAGCTCATAACTATTACTAATAGATATAGAATTGCAATTAGCCTTAATATATAAGTTATGCAGAGAAGTTAGTATTTTTAGTAATGATTTACTAGCTGTATTATTGTAAGTATTACATCCAATAGTTACGGTTCTAAACTTAATTGGAGTTTTATGAAATTTAGGAATTAATACTAAGGAAGGACAATTAAGATTATCATGTTTCAGGTTAAGTAGCTTATGGTAGGCTAGTATCTTTTTATTAAATATGGACTCAGTAGTATTAGTAAGTTTAAAGTTAGAATTGTTGTTAATTGAAGTAGATAAAAGACTATGATATAATTTTTTACAAATAATTGCATAGTTATTAAAGGATTTATCAACATAAGTAATAACAAAGTATTGCTGCAAATATTTAATCTGATCAGATAGATATAGTTTTTTTGAGGAAGCAAAAGATTTAACTAATATATTATTTAATGAAGATAATACATTAATTTTCCACATATTAAAAAAGGAAGTAGGAATAATGAATTTTAGTGAAGTATTATATATATAATAGTCAATATCATAGGTAAACTGATCAATAATATCTTTTATATTATATTTAGATGGTAGTCTATACTTAGTGCCTTTGATCATAAGTTGTCTTAATTTTAAATCCTTTATTATTTTAAGGTCACCTGTAACTATGTGTCCATAATGGGAATTAACAAATGAACTATAATGATCACTGGTACATAAACAATCAAAGGAATCATCCGGTGAAAAATTCTTACTAAAAGAATTGTAGTTGAATATTTTTCTACCCATGGGTATAGGATATTTAAAGGATTTTTTTATAAGTAGGTCATTAATTGGAAATAAATCACTATGTTTAGAAAGACGTTGATTAAAGTTTATTGATCGAAACGAAGGATGTGTATAATGTATGACAAAGTTTATATATATATATATATATATATATATATTATTTAACGACAGTTATTTTAGCCTATATTTACAGTCATTAGTAGAAAAAATTTATACTCATTAAAAAGTTTATTAATTGCATTTTGAAATAAAATACTATTAGCTTTTATCAGCTTATTGAATCCATGTTCTTTTCTTGTGTCTAAAAACTTTGAGGAAACAGATCTATTCCTGAAAATTTCAGACATTCTGCTTTTATTTTCAATTTAAAAACGGTCTAAACAGCTAATTTTTTAAAATATTTTGATTTCTATTTATGTTTTAGTGTAGCGGGGTAAGATGAGTATGCAGGTAGTTTTAGTAAATATTATGTTTCTAAATGCTCCTAATAAACTTTTAAAATGAGTATTAAAGTTGGCTACAACTAAACAGAAAAATCTTTTAAAAACATACCATTTATATATTGATCAAAAAGAGATAAGTACTCATTTACCCTACTCCCCACCTTACCCTACAACAATGTGATGTCGGAATACAACGCTTATCTAGAACCCAAGTCTAACAACCCTGACCATTTTTTAATAATTTGCAATTCGCGACAGGAAATAAATAAATTTGCTAAAGAGTTTAGGAATTTGTTTGGCTTTTCTTTTAATCTATTACACATTTTACTCAAGATTTCTGGAAATGTAGCTCTTACTAAAGTTTACTATTTTTGTATTTAAAATTGATATAGTTATATTAAATCTTTTCAGATATGAAGGAGATAAATGTATTTCATAACGTGACACAAAATTGCTGCATGTTTAACATTATTAGTAACAGAAAATAGCCAATGAATAAAAAGTTGACCATTTTAACTGACGTTACCCTAACTAATAAAAATCTATCGGTGGGAGAGTTCTCATGCGATTTGTCTCAAACACCCTTTTGCGTACAGTTACTATTTTGAAAACTGCGTGGTGATTGTTTTCTGTGAAAGATTTAAGGAAAATAGTTCTAATAAAACACTCGATAGTGTTTCTAGTACTGTTATTAGCACTAGAATTATAGTTGTCACGTTTAATAAAGACAATGAAGCTTAATCGTAGGTTGCTAGTAAAAACTGGTCTAGCGCTTGGATTGAACTAGGCAACCTGTGTAAAATAGTGAAGAACAAAAATATATTTGCCACTGGGGAAGCCATAAAAAATAATAAGCCTTAACTCACTTTTATGAAATGAAAAATAAGATTAGATTACTTTTTAATGAAATTAAATTAAAATCTAAAGTTTTGCTGTTACTTCACGTAATATTATACTTACTGAAGGCTAAAAATATCACGAAACAGATATTTTCAGTAAATAAGGTTTGATCCAAGGTCTATCAATATCAATAAATCTGATAATAAAACAAATAATTTAATTGTAGAAGAAAAATGCAAAGAAAAAAAAAACAGGAAAACATGGCCTCAACTTTTAACTAGCATGTCCAACAATGCTAGTTAAAAGTTGAGGCAAATTAATTATTATATTGATTAAAATAAAGTAATTTTTCTTTCGATTTTGTAACATACGATGTAATAGTTGTGTGAGCCAGAATGCCATTAGTATAAAAAAAAGTTAAGAAAAGTAAGATATGTATCAGTGTACTACGCTACACATCGCCTTAAAAAATCTTAACGATACTTAATTTTATTAAACTCACATAAATGCGAGTAGGAATTAAAACAAACTGCCCATAATAATGGGAACTTTATAATTTATGACGGCTCACTTAAAAGCATTTCTTTTTTTAAATAATGTGCAACAAAGCATTTTTTAAAGCCTTTACACCTTTATCTTATGGCTGGAGACGCGAGAAGTTTATTAGACAATAAAATTGGTCGTAAAGCCTCAAAGATTGTCGGGTGGCTTTCTATTTTTCTCATTTCTGCTGGTTTTGTGTCAAAAAGACTGAAAGATCACATCGATCTTTAAAGGATTCGAAACATTAAGTTCTTTCTCCCGATACTTATGTTTTAACAGGTGACAATTTATTTCTTATACGAGTAAAAAAGGGAAAAAAATAAGCTTTAAATTATTTGGAAAACAAGAAGTTTAAAGAACAGAAATTCTTTTAAAGATGACAATCTACCGTGTACAAAAATATACAGGGTATTCAAAAAACAATGATATTCCTTCAATGATTTGTTCCTTCAATTGTTTGTAGACATATACATACTCGATTACAAAGTTATTCAGACAAAGACACATAATTAAATGACACCGATTAAAATCTTCATATTAAATCTAAATAAATAAAATTGAAATTTGTGTACGGCCTCCTTTAAAAAAATTACAGATCAATATAATGTACCCCATACACTAATTAGGTGATGCACAAAATTTCAGACTTTCATTTTAAATAGAATCAGGGATATGTTTAAACAAAGTTGGTAAGGGGTTATATAATAACAATAATAGCAAACGTATCATGTATTTATGCAATCAACACTTTCTTCCTTAATTTGTGTACAACCCCGGAACAGCTATCATTCGATGTAACTTTTTTTCCCCTTTAGAATTCTTTGAAAAGTGGTTTAAGTCAACATATAGTTGTTTTCATATATCTGGGTATTTTTATTCTGAAAGGCTAAAATTCTGTTCAATACCTAATTAATGTATAGGACACATTTTACTAATTGGGAATATTTTTTGTATGGAGGACGTACGAAAACGTAAATTTTGTATTTACTTAGATATAATCTGCAGAAAATTTTTATCGATAATACAAAATTCTGTACATTTTTAAAGTAACTTTGCAATTTATAGTACACGATTGTTCATGATCAAAATTTAAGGAATAAAAACCTTCATCTGTGTTTGTGAGACACTCTGTATATCAGACCCTAAGAATTTTTAGCGAAATTCAAAATGTTTTTGAGATGTTTAGAAACTTAATTTTACATTTTGCAGCGGACAATAAATGCTTTTTTAATCTGTACTAAAGATAGATGTTATTTTTAGGTTTTGATATTCTGTTGTACTTAAGGTAAAAAAGTATTGCATATGATATATATCCTTGACGCAGAATTTATTTAGAGTGGTGAAAAATAATGTGAAGTAAAAGTATAATGTTAACCTTTTTCCCACGAATTTAAAAGCAGTGTAAATTCCAATTTTTTTTTACATTTTTTTAATCTACACTTTATAAAAAATAAGAACTGCACCTGTTAAACTGTAACGAGTGAGATTTATCAGTAAAACCGCTAACCTAACCTCCTAATTTTATGGTAGGTTAAGTTTTTTAGAGTTTCAAAGCATACTTTTTTTTTGTTTTTAAGCTAATTTACTTCAAAGATAAAAACTTTTATTTCAAAAATAAGCAAAACGCGTCATTTTTAATATAAATGTTTAAAGCTGTCACATTTTTATTTTAATCAACAGATGTATTACTTAATATTTTTTAAAGTAAAAATCGCAGTTAATGGATGCTTGCTGAAATAAATTTAAGCTTAGGAATAGTCGTTTAGAAAACAAACTTTTGTTTTCAAACGATATACATGTACCTTTTGGATAATGATAGCAATGTAGTTTTTACAAGAAAATTCATTTCTTTTTCTTGGTAAAGCTTATCACACACTATTCGATAAAGTCGCGCAACTTTGTATTGGAACTGTCGCAATACTTGTTCCCCCATACATACCTAGCGACAAAGTCGTGGAATGTATACCTCGTGAGAAGTTGCAAGGTTATTCCAAATTATTTTTACCAGTTATGGGGACTGACCCGCTGTAAAAATGTTGTAAGACTCAAGTTCTCCTATCGAAATGAAGAACATGCAAAAATGTTGAGCAACAGTTCGGTGTTTGGACGCAGGAACGACGCCAGTCGTTGGCAATGCAGCTGGCTGCCTCCACCGGCAAAACCGACAGGCAAGAACGCCAGGGCAGTTATGAAACAACCCTGCAACTTGTCGCGAGATATCTGTTCTGCGACTTCGCTGCTCGATGTACACTGAGGTATAGTACAATGATAAGTGAAAAAGTCCAGAATCAATACCAGCGCATGTAAAAAATGTCATGAAACAGTCTTGCGATTTGTTGCAAGACATGGGTTCCGTGACATGGTCGCTGAGTATGCACAAGACTTTAGTATTTTATCTTTATTTATTTCAAGAGATCAGACAAGTGTATCACATCAGATAGCAGAAACTGAAATGTACAAAACTTTTGAAAAATAGTTATTCGGTGCACACTTAGGCTAATATCAAGAAAAACTGGCTGAATACTTCAATTTGTTTTACATACCTGTTGGTATTTTTTAACCCTTGGAAAGGACTCTCATTTATTATAGATTTAATGCTTTCTCGCATGTCTCTTATTAAAAATAGTACATATGTGGTGGAAATGAGATGCCTTAGGCCCACCATGGCCCAGTGGATAAAACACTGAACATGGTTGATGCTTAAAAGGTGAAGTTCCCGGGTTTTGACCTATCGCACGACTGTCGATCTAACGGTCTGAAATTTTGGACGTAAGTACGCATGTGTGACGTAAATACGCATTTGAACCCCTTAAAAAGTCCTCCGGCCAAGACACCCCCCCTCCTCCCCCTAGGCATATGCCTCTCGTGTAGGCTTGTCATAACACAGAACAAATGAGATACTCTCTGTGGAAAGCTACACCTTTGCATTTGAAGGCTGAGTAAGCAGGTAACCTTTGTCCGGTTGGATAACGCTTGAAGCTGGTACACTGGTGTCTTTGCTATCGATAGCAGGTCCCGCCACATTCTCCCTTCATAAGCTTAATAAAAATAAATTTATAGCAAAAAACATTATGTTCACAAAGATTTTTCTTTTTCCACAGGTAGTTTTCAAGAAAGGGGAATTCGAAATGCGGGAAGCTTTTATTAATGAGGTAAGTTATTTTAAAATTTTATTATCATTGAGTAAGAAGAAGTTGAAGCATATGATTAATCATTTAAAACTTGGCTTCCTTGAAATAATATGAAATCTTCTCCATATTTATGCTTTTTCATATGAAACTTTATAGAAATTTTCTTCAGTGTTAAATTTGTGATGCCCCTTTTCGCAGAATGGCAAACAAAAGAAAGTCTTTCTATGTATTTAATTTTTTTTTTATGTTTTCAAATTGCCTTGTTTAACACTCACAAAATTCAGATGCTGAAAGTTTAATATGAAGGTGCTTGATGAAAGTATTATTTCTATTTGGTAGTAGTTAAAAGGATTAATATAGCAGCGATCGAAGTGCAAATCTGATAGAGACTGTACTTTTTACAAGCTTACCCTGACAATATTTGTCTTGCTCAGTGCAAAATGCATTGTTAACAGATTAAACCCATAATACCGTAGGAGTGGGGACATTGATAATCTTGTCCCGAATATTGACGAACTTGACTAAAAACTCCTTAAAAGAAAAAGGATTGAATTAATTTTAACAAATTAATATTTTCTACATGTTCGAGGTGATGCTAAATTCACCAAAGAATCGTACATATGGAACTAATTGGACTGCAATAAATTCCAATAGGTTGGTTGCTATTATTCAAGAGTTAAAAAAAATAAGTCGCAGAAATGACGAGCGGGGGGAAAAAAACCTTCAAGTTGTAATCTAAACTGGTCCTTTGATTTATCGGCAAATATTATTTCTAGATTTAAGAAAACAGGAGTTATAGTTACTGTTAGTACTAATTTATAAAATGATAAGGTAGATTGTTGGATATTATTTTCGCATTTTTAGTTTTGTAATGTTATCCATACTCATCAAATTTACATTTTGTATAGATTACTGAATTCACAAATCAAATACAATCTTTATAAAGTACGTTTTAACAATGTATTTTATTCTATTCCCTCCTGAAAGCCAGTAATAACAATGAAGCATTTCAATTTTCAGATTATGCACATAATCCTGGAATAGGTTCATACAACACTCTAAACTGCTAATAAAGCGTAAGGATTCTCATAATAAAGTAAGAGATATTAAAACAAACCCTGCAGTTTCATTCATCGCCATTTTTCTCGACGTTTACATTTTTCGAATTCTTTGAAAGTATCATCATAAGGATATCCCCCAAGGCCGCATTTGTATGGGAATAATAACAGTGAAATATCCCTTCCGATACATTTTATTACTCGTAGCTGTCGATACATTTTGATTATTTATTTCAAGCTTCGTGAACGCCTTGTGTCAAAGGAATGTTTTAATGAAGGGATTTTATGTTATGATCATAGAAGTATGCTGGGTGAAAGGATATAAATGTTTACTTGGTTTAGAAGTTCTTTGAGTAGGTAAATTTTTATTTTCATGTATACGGTGGGGGTATGTTACACAAAATCCTGGGAAAATGTAGGGATGAAAAAACTCCTAGAAAACGCAAAATGATTTTATATAATTTTATACGTTATGCATTTTAATACACTTTCTTGTTTGAGAGAAAATTTTAAAGAAATAATGTATGTCAGTGGCTTTTTCTGAATTTTAAAACAAAAATTAGTTTAAAAATAAGTTTTCTTGCCCACCACCAATCTGTAGTCCGTATCTCAATTCAAGAGCAAATTGCGATATAGTAGGTTTTAACACCTCAATCTGATGCCTGCCTCTAGACCAGTGATTCCCAATTTATAACATTGTGTCCCCCTCCCCCCTCTCCACAACCAAAGGATAACTTTCGATGGCACCCCCCCCCTCTCAAATTCCTCAGCATGCATACATTTTTTTTAAATTCTTCAATAATGAACATTTAATCACCTTTTCTGTTAAGTAATGTTATCGGCAAAATTTGAAAAAAATCATTTTAAGCACAAACAGATATGCTATAAATATAAGGATAAATAAGATGATTTTTTAAATCATTCATCATCACTTGCTCTTTGCCTGTTATTTTTGCGCCCCCCTCTCCTGCAAACGCTCTGCTTCCCCCGAGGGGGCGCACCCCACCGGTTGAGAACCGCTGCTTTAGATACCAGAAAGAACTCTACCAGAAAGATTGTTCGTAAGCGGCTTTTTACACTCGTTTATTTAACTATCTGTTTGAGAGTAATCCTTTGTAGTATGTGCGCTGCATGTCCAGATCAATTTTTGTAGCAGATTTTTCACTCACTTCCCAAACTTTAACTGAGCTAAAATTTTGCATATTAATACTTTTTAGCTAACAATACATGAATCAATCACATCACACAAAAAAGTTTAATTACTATAGATATGTTCGATTTTTGGCAGAAGATGATAGCTGAAAATTTACAGCTTTTAAATGCAACGAACAAGAATACTTTGTTTAAATGTTATTATGGTTACTTGTGACGAATGCATCTTTTGTCGCCAACGTGGATATTGGCGGTTTTTCCCGACACAATGTATTCAAAATTTCATTCAAAATTCAAAATGGTCAGAAAATCGAGCAACCACTGTGACAGGAAATGTTCGGGTCTCTTCCAAAAGATGATAAAAGTAAAAGATGAGGGCGTTAAATGGAAGTTTGGTCCTACCATGGCCGAGTGAATAAGCTAATGATCATGGTAGACGGCTAAAATGTGAAGAACCCGTGTTTGAGTTTACAGTGCGACGGTCAATCGGTCTGGAATTTTGGTCGGTTTTCTCTAGATGCAGGGGTCAATCCAGGAATTTTTTCCAGGGTACCATTTTTGTGAAAATTGCTTATTTTTTTGAATTTCAGTACTTAATTTTTGTGAATTTCAACGCTTATTTTTGTCAATTTTCAATGAAAGTCGCTTTTTTTTTCGTAAAATAATTGATAAAACAGATTAAAATATAGGGTAAAGTACCAACGAAGGGCCGTTTTAATCGATTGTATTTTTGTGAAGGGGCCGTTTTAAGCGATTGCCTTTTTATGAAGGGGCCGTTTTAATCGATTGTAATTTTGTGAAGGGGCCGCGAAACGGACCCAATTTTAGTCTGCATCGACCCTTCTAGTTGTAACGTGAATGCATTAAAATTAAATAAATACACTTAGAAAAAAGAGAAACTTATTAATAACTACTTATAATTTTTATACGTACTCAAAATATCCGCAGCCGCTTTTTTCTCAATATTGCTTCACATGAAAAATAAAAAAATAAAAACTATCATATTCACGGTACGCATATCAACAATCAAGCTGGCGACTTTTTTTTCTTTTAATGAACGGCTTATCTTGATATTTTTAGTGTTTTATCGCATATTTTACAGTTCAGCTATAGTGACATTGTGTTCTTCCACACTGTGCATGCATGGTAATTGATATAAGCTTGATTTTAAGTTTATTATCGTTTATATTTGAATGCACTTACATGGTAACTACCATCCGCTTGATTTCATGCACCTTTTTGCTGTATGGCATATTATAGGTACACTATTGTACTATATGCTTGTTTTTTTTAAACTATACAACTGTTAACAAATATTTTGTTACAGTGTAATTGCAACATACTGTCTGAATTTGTTAGAATTTTTTTTTGTTGTTGTTATTTATCGAATGTATGTTTTAAAATTAAAAAACTCTTGTCGAAAGATTTTAAATTTTTTATCCTTTCTCTTTCGAACAATAATTTTGAAGCTCCTTCGTGTAATGTCGACACCTAAGGTCCAAAAAATTGCACAGCACAATGTGCTCACGCTCAGTGCAGTTTTATTTGCAAATTAGAAAGCAATTATTTGGGCATGATGTAAAGAAACAAAATGGAAAATAAATAATGATAATATTAAAAAACTAAATGGAATATAACGAAAAATTCGAAGACTATTTTTAATAATAGAAAATATCGGAGAGTGTTTTTATTTATTTATTTAAATGTAAGTTTTCTTAACCATGAAAGTAAAAATATTCATTATACTACTCTTGAACTTTTGTACAAAGAAATAGTTCTAGCTTTCTTGGAATCATTGGGTTCTGTTCACGAAAAACAAAAGCTCCTTGTTTCATTTGTTAATGAAAAACGTTTTTTTAATATTTAGTTCAGTTTACACAGGAAGAAAATCTTTTCAAGAATTTAAGGTCATATGACTGTAAAAATTGTTCCTGAATTTGGGGTTGTGAAGATATACTCTTCTAAAATTTAGATATATTTTTATAATTTTACACCACAAAGGAAGATGAGGCTATGCTGATTCAGAAAGCCTGCAAAATTAAAAAAAACTTTTCAGGAACTTTTATTTACTCGTAACAAAGAAGACGTCTGCAGAAGAAAAATCATTAGGGTGTGGTGGGGTAAGAAGAGGTAAGAAATACGTCAGCTGTGAATAGCTTATTATTTGCACTACAGCAATGGAATTTACATCGAAAGCTTCCTTTTTATTACATTTTATGTGTATCGTGAAATTATGCTTCCATGGCCTGATTTCGCTTTCTGACGTACAATTTTTGAAAATCGTGTAATTTATTCTCTGCTCACAAGGCTTTTTGAAGCATTTATTTAAAAAAGTGAATTAATATTTTTGATTTTTATTGACTTTTCTTTTACATATTTTAAAAGATACTTTCCATCATATTTTTATTTTGTTTACATCTATAATTGTTTCAAACATAAGGGGTGTTGTGCACTTGCCCCTGTTTTCGGTGGTTCAGCATTTCGGAGGCAAGTGCGTACACCAAATGTGTGCGTAATACTTAAGGTAAACAGTCCTTATCAAAGATACTCACTAACACTACCTGCAGTTGATTAAACGCAATTTAAGGGTAAAATCAAAATAAGATTTCTAGACTTTTTAACGATCGAGTTTTCTTGACTCTTAAAAAAGTTCGTATCTCAAAAACTGTAAGAGATAATTCAGTTCTGTATAAAATGTTAGAAAGCTCCTCCCGAAAAGTTCTATATGCTCATTTCCCCACCATATTTCTACTGCACCTATTATAGGAGATAGAGGCAGAAAATGCACTTACGCCACTGGAGTGTGCAAGTACATGTACTCAGTAGAGAAAACTTTTTTCTACATGATCTACATGATACAAAAGTGTTTTCTACATTTTATATTTTTCTAATTTTTTCTACATGAAAAATTTATTGCATATCTATAAAAATTTTAGGTTCAATAAAGAGCACCCTTGAAACTGAATGATAAATATATTAAGCTTGTACTATTAAATACGATGTGCTCTGAGTCGATGAAAACGCCTCTATCCATTTTACGTAGTGCACTTACCCCACATCACCCTACTTTTAAAAGAAAACTGAATAGTTTTCAAAATCATTAGCCCATGTTATTTATAATTCAACACAGTATCTACTATAATAGCATTTACGTGCTATATATGAGGCACCCAAACATTAAAGATGAAACCAATGCTTGTAAATGCCTCACTTACCTCTTATCATGTTATGGCAAATGCGTTGACATAAATGCATAACTGCTGGCAAAGGTTAATCGCGCACTACGAGCAGATACCGATGGAATAGTCAGGTATGTAGGTTGCCCAGGTCTCTCAGTGTGAAATTAATATGATTCATATCATACATTAGTCGTGAGGTTGGTGATGAGAAGGTTTCTGAAGAATTAATTGGTAGTGTGTTGCACGCTGCTGGCTGTGTATAGTAAATCGGTAATGTAGATGTAAAGATCAGCCCTAACTGAAATCATACAAAAAAAAGCCTTTAATACTTACGTTAAAAGTATCTGAAGACAAAACCAACGTAATTTCAGAAGTAATGAGCTATATTACGTTTCTTTAGGTGTATTGTATTCAAAATCTTCTGAAGTGGAATATCTGAGGGAAACATGGTATGAGAAATATTTATTACCTAAGTAAACATTTTTTAAAGACGCTATAGTAAAATGTATATCTTTTTCCAATTTGTGGTTGAAAAATTAGAAAAATTTTTTGCACATTACACTGTATATAATTTACGTCTACACTTTAAATAATTTTTTTAAGTAAAATTTGTTTTTATCAGCTTAAAATATAAACAAACGTCTAATTTCGTTTAATGGAGTATTATGCCCTGAAAAATTTCATTGTTGATGGAAACTTTTGGCTTTTAAGGGAGTATTAATTTGAATTAGACTATTAAACTTATAGAATGATTGTCATGATTCTGGAAAATTGCTCGAGAGCTTTTGGAAATAATTGTTTTCAAGATTTCACTCAATATCGCAATTTCACTCAATTTTGAGTGTGTACACTCGAGCAAAAACTGCGTTAAAATATAAGTTGTTAGCGGAGTAGGGAAGTCAAAAATTTCCAAAAATTTTAATACAAACGAGATGTGATCTAATAATATGCTGAGAGAAAATGACTATGAGGCAGGAAACTTTTGATTGTACGAGACATTTCAAACTTCTTAAAGAGTTTTTTTATTTATCAAGGATTATTTATTTTTCAGAGTTCTGAGAGTTGCCTTTTACCAAAGGATTAAAAAATCTCATTTGAATACTTCCTTCACACAGTGCGAATGCTTTTGCAACTGAAGGCACTGAAAGTAAAAAAACTGATATTGCAAGAAACTGCATTCAGATAGCTTAGGCATATTTTCAAATACGACAGCACGAAACTTATTAAGAAGGTGACTTTTGCAGATGTAGAGGGTACTAGAAAAAAAAGGAAGGCCCTGGCTGATTATGGCGGCTGATAGGATCCGTTTTGAAAGAAGCTAATTGAGACGGCCTTGGCCTGCAGTAGGCGGTAGCACAGAAAGAGAAGAAGAAACTTCATTGAAATTTATATATTGGTAAAAGTGGAACTTTAATGTGACCACCCTAAGGGAGAGCAAAACTGGTCACTTTAGAAAGGTGATAGAGTGCGGTGATTGTAAACTAAAATTACACTAGTTTAACAAGATAGTCACTCTAGAAGGCTCTACTGTAATTTAATAAGAAACAAATCATAAGCATTATTACAAACTTTTTCAGACAAATTGATGAAACTGAAAAATTTAAAGACATATGGAAAACGATGGGAAAACTTTTTCTATCCTGTGTCTAGTGTCGCAAAAATGGATACCAGATGATTATCTCTAAAATATTTTAGTGAAAATTTTTACTGTAAAGCATGTGTTAAAGTTAATCGTTTTTATAGACGTTTACAATCCATTATGAGAAGTAAATGCATAAATAAGCTAAATTGTTGTTTGCTGTTTTGTGTATCTTATTCAAGTAGTATGAAACTTACATAAAGCGATTTTTATAAATTACAGAAACCCCTAAAATGTGCTTTAAGCTTGCGGTGGTGTAGTAAAATATATGACTAATACAAAACATGGAATCCCTGGTTTAATAAAAGCAAGATTAAAAAATTAAAACTTACTGAAAACGGGAACCTAGGTAGAAATAATTTAATTACAGTTTATTAATGATAATTTAAAAGATTAGTTACAAGAATTTACTGTTATAAATGGAAGAAAAAAAGTTACATGGATTCATAAAGCTAAGCTGAGGGAAAAGAGAGGAAGTCATTTCTACGGTATAAAAATATCCAGATCTTATAAAAATTTAAGCAAATACGAATACAAAAATAAAGTGTTCTTTCTTTCACTAAGAAGTAGTAACCACAAATGGAGCAATCAAGAAGCACATCAGTAGATTTAACATTTTAGCGCAATGGTGATGGCTGTTTGACTTTCTGATAGAAGGTAGTACTTTGGAAAGATAAATAGAAAGCGAATTTCAAAAGAAATGCCCCATTTCAGATGTTATCTCTATTTGTATTGGTTTTTACAGAAGGTAATTTTCATTTTGAAAACATTTTCGTAAGACATATGTGGTTATGCTATATAAGTGAATGTGGATGTTAAAATGTTGATTAATAAGTTTCATATTGAAGAAGTTTGTTGAACTTAATGTTTGTATCCTTAATAAAAATCTTAAGTGGGCATCACATGATTTCCTTGTTCTTTTACTAAGTTACATACATTTTTGATGCAGTTCTTTTAAGTTTATTTAATTCGGAATTGACATACGGTACTTCAATAATATTAAGGTTTGGCGATTTCAAGTCAACTATAAGAGATACCATTAAGCTGTCTTCAGTTTTGGTAATACTCTTTGTAACAAATTTGGTGATGTTTTACAGAGTTTGGCGACAATTGGTGAAATTTTGGACATCTCTAAAAAATAGATTGACCGTAGGCTTTTAATGTATTGAAGATGTCAAGCCTTAATGAATGGAACGACTTTTGGGTGATCTTGTAATAAACTACCCACTCGATTGCAATAAAAGAAGAGAGGTCACAACTAGAAGGTACAAAATTCTTAAGTACACCCTCCAAAAAAAGTATTCTCGTAAGAGATAAATTTTCTACTTCAGATTTGATAATAATAATTGAGTTTTTGAAAAAAGCACAACTTGACAGACATATGGAAAGTCATATTTACACATAGCCTAATTCATATTCTATGATAAATAATTTTTAACATACGAAACTTATGTAGGAAATCTATCTCTTCCTCGAATACATTTTTGGAGGGTTACAAGAAACGATTAATCGTCTTTGAGTTATCCAAATTACTTACGGGAATACATTCGTAAAAACGTCATTACAAATTTATTCAAAAACTATTAACAGTCACTCAAAATAGATAGTACATATAAACACAAGAAAGTGCATGCATACACAACTATTTTTGCGTCCCGATATCCAAAAGGACAAGTGAAATTTACGTAAATGTTTACTTTCTGTCATAGTATCCAAACTAAGTGAAACATTCAGATACGTAATGTGTTACAAAGAAAACATTTACGCAAATTTTGCTTGCCCTTTTGGATAGCGTAACGCAAAACATAAATTAAATTATTGAAATAAATTCATTTGAATACATTATATAGACTCAGTGAAAGCGTGATTCTTTTAATAGTCTATTTGATAATTAAAAGCATTGCTTGAATGCGTAATAAATCTTTAGAAAATAAAATAAAAGTAATTGTAATGGAATTAAAAAACAAATCTTATAAAGTCAAATCAGGGAGTCACTCAAACTTTTATATCTTTATTTTTAAGAGCCATATTTAAACTTCTTATATCTATAAAGTAAAATGCAGCGTCGCAAACTTTTAATCCGTTAAAGGTTTTTGCATGGGCATGTATACAGCCTCATGTCCTTACATTCATTCATGTTTAGGGAAATCCTGTCATTACAAAAACATTTTCAAATACAAAATGTTCTTACACAAAATATTGGTACGATCCATATTCATGATGACATTCGAGTTTACAGTTTTAACTCATAGTGTAGGGACTATACACAAATAGATGAGGGAACAAATAATCTTATCAGAAGAACGAGCCTTTTGAGTGGATACAGTAATAACAAAAGTGTACGAGTCAAAGAAAAGTACAATATTTGTCTAATGATTACTATTGAAAAAAAAATTATAGGATCAGGTGGGGGAAATTTAGTGGGAAAATCATGTATTTTTTCAAAAGGTCATAAAATCAAGTTGTTAAATTTGTATTAATTAAATTATTGACGTATATTACATATATCGGACTTATATAGATTGAAAATACAACAGTATTTTCTAATGTTATCAAAATGCTACTGTGTCATCTTTGCTCGTATTGATACCCCCCATTTTCCCCCCATGGGGGAAATAGGGGTAGTACAAAAATACCTGTATATTTTTTAATAAAACTCATGTTAATGCTATGAATGAAAGAAAAGACACTCAATTCAATGTATTCTTAATACACTTCAAGAAAATGATGCACAGAAAAGGATTATTTCCTAAAATATTTAGCTAAAGAAATAATGTCCACGATTATCAAATTCAGGTTCACACAGCATATGGCAAATGTTACTTGTTTCCACACAGGGGTGGAGGCAGGGGATGTCTGATGGGGCTGCAGCCACCCCCAAAATAAGTAAACTTAAGATAAGAAAAAGATTACGTATATGTGGATAAATTTGAAAGTTCCCCTTGAAACATTTGAGGTTCAGCTTTGGACCTAAGCGAAATTTAATATTTTTCAATGTTTGTTTCTCCAACTGCGAAGATTTCAAATTCAATTTATGAATTTATTTATTTATTTATTTATTTTTTAATTAATTTTTATATGCGGATCTTTGTAGGCAAAGTAAAGGCGTTCCATTCCTCCCCCCCCAAAAAAAAGGTATGTTATATGGATTTTTATAAGCTATATTGCATTCTAGTTTTTCGAGTTCTCAGTCACCCTCGAAAAAAATTCTTGGCTACGCTACTGGCTTCACAAAATTAATTTATATGATAAACAGCTAATTAAAATGTCAGTCTCGTTGATTATACTGTTGTTTTAGGAATATTTAACTGAAGGAGAGATAGGAATGCCAGTATCATATATAACTCTGTTAAGTGTAACCATTTCCACAATTTACCCCAACTCAGAAGGAAAAATTTTAAAAATGGAAACTAAAATTTTATTCTTATTTTTTTCATGCAATTCAGTTTTTTTGAAGTCTCTCTACTAATATGTATCAAAATATAAATGCCTTATCTAATTATAAGGAATCCAGAAGAGAGTTTTTCAGCATCACTTGTCAACAGGCAGTATGTTTAGAGAAAAGCAAGAAGTTTTATACACATTATATATAATACAGTGTAAATATCCCAAAAATTCATTAGAAGCACTTGCAATGTAGTTAAAAATATTTCTACCAAAAAAAAAAAAATATTGAAACATCTAAATTTTTATGGTGAAAAAAGGTATTATTCAATATACCTTCATTTTCTCCCACCTGACCCTATTTCGCATAATGCGTAAAAACACATAACAGAAGCTTACACAAATTTAATCGAGCAATGTGAAATAATAACGTAATGAGTAGGTCTTGCAGTTCTCGCGGATAAACTCAACCAAAAAACAAAACACAGTAGAAATATACCAGTTGTAACAGATAAATACCCTCTTACTTTCTCATCGCATGTGCTTCAAAAGTGTCTTCTTTGGAATAAAATGCATAGACAAGTGACCTCTTGAACTTTTCTCAGCATTACAAGACTGACATTCAAGTCTTCAAATCTACTCGGATCACTGATTTGATTTCCAAATAATTTTGGAAACGAAATTTTTTCTGCACTGCATTTTGTATACGGTCCGTGAAGATATACAAACAGATATACATGTGTGTAAATTGGTCGAAGTCACTAAACGCGATATTTAATATCTTGGGGAATATTGATCATATTAATGTCGAACTTTTTGTGTTTACAATATTTTCATATGGGCTAGATTTCCTTAAATATGAATGTAAGGACCTGGGGACTATATACAAATTCAGATTGTGTATTGTTTTGACTAATTTCTTTTTTCGATTCAAACTTTTAAAATTTTCATTCTGCATCTAATTTTGACCATTTTTGTAACAGGAAGTGTGCATCTAGGACTATAGGTAGCTGAGATAAATGTCGGTCAGCGTATACGTGAATACACTGTGTAGACGTTTATACTGTATAACGGCTTCTCTTCATAAGAAGAATGAAAATATAATTTAGAGTACTTTACAGTGTCTTCTAAAATTGCATCAATAGTGATACATCTTTTTTGGGGTTATATTCAATACCTCGCCAAATTTGACCACGATAGATCGTCACCAATGACCGTCACATATCAAAAGATTGCCAAATCTGGGGGAAAAACAGTTATATGTTGGACAGTGTTTTGTGACCGATACGTTTGAATGATTTATCTGTTTTGATTTTACTGAAAGGAATAAATTTATTATAAATGATACGTAAATACCTTATACAACGGTATAACAAATTTCCTATGATAAAACGGTCAATTACTTTTTAACTGTTTCCAAGCGTAAAAGGTAATGGTAAAGTTTTCTGTAAACATATTTTTAACAGACGAGAACATCTTTTGCAAATTTCTCGACATGTTTACTGCATAAGAAGCATTATAGCATATGCTGTTTACGTTTTGCAAAGTCTTTTATATATTTTGCAGAGCTGTTTATTCTTACGGAATGCAGAGAATCAATAACAAAACAACATTTGTTATACTTAATTTTACAGGAATCTTACTGAAGAAAATAAATATTTTAGGAATTGTTTCGACCATAATATTATACTATATAAAACAAAGAAGACAGTTAAAATATTTAAAATTAACTAAACGATTTGAATATTTATTTTTAATAAGAAGAAATTTTTTAATTGGTATGTAAAGTACAATTTTCAAGCAACAAATTTATTTTCAAGCAACAAATTTATTTTCAATACTGCTAGATGTTCAAGTTAGCGATAAGCGATTTTTACCGAGTACTTAAAAATGAAAACGCAAAAAGAAAATAAAGGGTTCACTCTACGAAAGTATAAGATTAAATTTTCATACTCTAAATATTGCATTAAGTGACATGGAAAGAATTTTTTAGACAAATAAACCTCTACTTTTTAAGTTATCCCTACTCTTTTAGTGATTTAAAACTTCATAAAGGATCTTTGTTTAACTATGCCATGATATTTAAGGTGATTTATGATAAAGAAGTTAAAGTACAAAAAGTAATTTTTAACTTTAGTATTTTACTTAATTTTCATATGATCCAAACATACGAGCTCATAATGCATAAAATATCTAGTCTTTATATAGAATAAAACTAAACGATCGTTACTCAAAATCACTATCATATTGTTTCCCTAAGTATTTGATTTATTTCAAATAAATGGTCACATGACATTGCCTAAAAAGACGGAAAAAAATGAATAAAATAAACAACTAGGGTATGTCAAACTAGAAGTGCTCCAGAACTGAATCTCCCCGTTTTCAAATACTTTCTCTTTTCCGAATTTAAAAATAGAAATGAATTTTGACATTGCCATAGGATCTTATTTCTAGAATCATTGCTTTAAAAACAGAGATTCTTTAAAAAAAAGTTATTTAAAAAGTGCATTTCGTAAGTTGCCTTTCCAGTTAACATGATACAACCATTAGCCTCATGCTTTCATGAAAAGTATCAGCGAGAAATGGGATTTTATTCTGTTTTTTTTTTCCCTTTCCCATAAAATGCAAAACTTCTCTATCGCATCGTTTGCATCTTAGTGTTAAGTTGGATTTTTCCAAGTTCGATTTGGACTTAAAACGGTGCTTCATTCTTGAGATTTTATTACTCTGAGGAAGTCTTGAAAAAAGTATTGCAACGAGCATACTACAAGGTGGATGTAATTGAATGTTTAACCCTTTGAGGCGCAACCCTTTCCCAATGCTGAAAAAAAGGCAGGCGTTGCCATCGCTCAACTTAACTACCAGCAAGATGGCGGACGATCGAAACGTTCATCACGTGCCACAGATCTAGAGACCCTTTTTTGACGCGCTGGCTGTGCGCGCACAGCCAGCGCGTCAAAAAAGGGGGTCCCTGCCCCGAGCGGCAACTTCTAAGGGCGACAAATTCGTAGAAAAAAATGTGAGTACGGAAAATTTAAGATTTTTGCCAACTTCAGAATCTCTATATGGCAGCATATTCATATGTAAAAGGACGGCAATTTTATGCTTTTGGCCCAACTCCGAAAATTCAAAGATCCGGCCAAGATGATTTAGAAGAGTGTACTGCGAAAACCATTGGTCAAAATGCTATCAAAGTGGAAGGGAACATTTTCCAATTACTTTTCCATTTACTTTACTCCAACTTAAGGAAAACTTTATGGAAGATAGATCTTCCTGGAAAAAAGAAAATTAAAAATCACCACCAGATGGTGTTTTACCATGCTATAGTTGTTGATACGCAAACTTTCCTGCCACGCAAAGGTATAAAATACGTGCTTCACAATATCCTCATTGTCATTCGTGCTTGAGAATGGTTGCAGTAATTTGGCAAGATCGTGCGTTACCGTGAAATTCTTTTATTCAAACAGCGATTCTGCACTTGCGGCTCTGCGTCGGTACTGTGCCTTTAAAGATGGCTGATAAAAACTCATTGACAGTAGTGGGGGAACAAAAATGATAGCATGATCTTAAGAAACAGGACTGTTGAGTGTACGATTTAAAAGAGCATTGAGAAAAACATTGATGAACAGATAGTGCCTTGTGCACTGCGATCAGCACTGGAGCATGCCATTATAAGGTGTCAGATGAGGGCTGCGAATAAAGGAAACCGCTCTGTTTTTCATTAATTACTCTTCAAAATAAGTTGAAGTTGTTTGTTTTATGTACACAAAAAAAAAAAGAATTCTGGTGGTGAATTTTTGAACTACTTTTTTCCCCACACACATCTTTTTTCCATTATCTCGTGAAGGTTTTCTAGAAATTTCTTTCACTCTGGCTCGTAGTTTTTGCTTTACACCTCCTTGAATGTGTGAAACTTTAATTGAGAATTCCCGGTAATTTTTACGTCCTTGTTAATATTATACGGACTTGTTAAAAACCTAACCACTTCAATAAATAGAAGCAATTCCTTGGAAATTCCGTATTTGTGTGTTGTACAGTGACTTATGTGGTTTCTGAAACGGCTATTCAATTGAACTTTCCCAATGAACACCATTTTACAGCTAAAACAGTTTGAATGGATCATTATTCACCTTTGTGGTGTATGGACTATGCACGATATGCGCTGAAGGAATTAAAAAATAATAACTTAAAAATAGCCACTATAGGAACTACGTACGAAGAATTTAACTACGGAAATGATTCTCAATAAATGCTGACATGTTTTGTAAATATCAAGTTGGCCTTTTCGTTGTTAAATATGCTGTTTTTATATGTAAAGAGCCACCCAATGGACTTTTTGAAACTAAATTTATATATATTTGAAAACAAAGTCAAAAAATCAGGTAGTTTCTGCAGTGCAATTACCTCGGGATATGCTAACATAGGATAACTTAGTTAGTTGTAAGGCGGTCGCTAAAAATTAATGACTATAGCAAACACTTTTAACTTTAATATACTCGAAATACTTATTAACACGGTATATTGAGCTTCAATCCATTTTATCGTTATAAAATTGTCCATTTTAAAAATTCATAATCTAACGTGTCAATTGCACAGCTAAAACAATTAAAAGATTATGTCCATGTCTAAAAATAAAAACAATTCAATCGGAATATGATAAGCTCAATTTAAAAATTTAAATTCTAAATGGTTCAGCAGAAGGAAATAGGCTATTTATTTGAATCCCGAAAAAAGGTCAAACTGTATAATCTCAAGGGGCTATTTAGAATCACACACATTACGAATTTGTTTTGACGTAACGTAAATTTTGTGCCACAGTTTATGAGTCTAGCACAATTTTTAGTTTATGATATCACGTTTCTGATTGCTGTAAAAGAAATCACGCTTAGTTAGTTCACCCTATTAACTACTATGGTTACCGTATTAGTTTTCTAACGTAATAATATTAAAAATTACAACGGTGTTATTAATTATTATTTTTATATACAGGGTGTCCCAAAAAGGTATTAACACGTTTTAATTCTTTATCTATTGGAAAAAAGTGGGCAATGTAAATTGGAGAATGTTCGAAATAAGGTCGTAAGAAACTCTACGTTAAGAAACATTTCCTTTATTTTAATTTTCTAAAAGTCATTTTCTTTCAATTTTGTACACTAGAAATTTTGTGTACTAGAAAGCTTCCCCCCCTCCTCCCCGTACAAAAACATTGCCAATTAGTAAGACGCCTCATGCACTAATGAGGTTATGTACAACATTTGAAAGTTTTATTTCAAAAAGTGTCTCATAAATGAAGATAATCAAATGAAGACTTAAATTACTTTTCAATGGCTCTCGAAAGGAAAAAATTCGTTCGGATGATAGAGTTTCAGGGCCTGTGCAGAAATTGAGAAAGAAAACACATTTTTGCTCTCTAGCAATAAACGCTTATTTTCAAATTCATGTATAGTCCCCAATCATGTTTGTTGTGAAATATCCCTGACAAGTTTTATGATGAAAGGCTGAAAACTTCACATCAGCTAATTAGTATATGGGGAACATTTTACTAACTGGCGATATTTTTGTATGTGGGGGGGGTGTTTGTTTAAAAATAAAAGTATAACTTTTTGAAAATGAACGAGAGGAATTTTTTTTTTCCTGTCTTGTATTGAACATTATTTTTTTTTTCAATGCAGATCCCCCAGTTATCTCTGAAAAGCATTAAAACCTGTTACCAACCTTTTGGGACACTTTTATGTAGGTACGCAATCCTCCGTTAAAAGATTCTTTCAGAGCATCTCGTGTACAGTTCATATGCCGAAGTTGGTGGAATTTTGGTATCCACTTTAACTACGCAGGGTTCCGCTTTATTAGTAATATAACCACTTTATATAAGGTACTAGAAAATTCATGTAAGTCCCTGATATTATCGAGTAGTGAATGTTTTCTAACGATTTATGCGGCATTTTTCTTATATCATCGTATGTAACAGTTGTGTTAAAGTCTTAGGGAGTGATGTTTGGAAGTCATCAGTTTGGATTAATTCGTATATGTAAGTTGTTTGGTGAATAAGGCAGTAATTGTCTCCTTATTCACTCCGGAAACTTTCATGGCATAATTCTAGAACGTACATTGAACAGCAAGAAAGAGGAAAAAGAACTATTCATAATAGAACGAGTATTCAAAATAAGACATAACTTTAGACATAAGTTTCTTTAATGACACGAAGCATAACCCATCCAAATAACCGCTAACTAGTGAGAGATTAATTAAATGATTAATTTCGACATTTAAGATGAAATATCGCAATGAGGATAATTTCAAAGGCGTACTAATCCCTATTTATACATGTGATTAATTTTATGATAGCTTGGAAATTACTTGTTTATAAATGGGAAATAAAGAGATAAAAATTGGTTTATTTTTCAATAGAAAGTAGTAAAGTAATATTTTAAAAAGATGCAGATAAGATAACAGTTGCAATATAAATTAGGAATTATACGAAAAATATTTGCTTGGGCAGATTCTTTTTCAAGGACAGACATTGCTTCAAAGGATAAGATTGAATTTTATTTCGAATTCTATTTTTAGAAATTTTTTAGAACTAAAATGAAGAATTCTGGTGTATATTATTTTCAATAATACGAATAAAAGCTATACAGAATAAGATGCAATTCTTTGAACATTGAATCAAGCTCTGATATAGGGAAGGTACCCCAAAAATGATCCATTCAGGTTAAAATTTGTATAAAATAACATAAATGTTTTAATAAATTTTGGACCCTTTGCTATTATATTTTACACTGTATTTTGCATCATAAGCATATTTTAATAATATCTTAAAAGCACAGTGTGTAATAAAAAAATAGAATTTTACGTATGTGTGATTTATTTTGAATAACTCTGAATCTATGAGTAATTCATACATGATGTTTGTACGCAAGTGCATACTTCGTTATGATTCAAAAACGATTAGTCGTAAAATGTTGAAATTTTGCGTATATAAGACTGTTGCAAAAAGAAGCTGAGCACCTTCCTTTTTTGACTGCAAACGGATGGTTAGTTCATTTACAGGGTCACCCAAAAGATTTTCAGTAGATTAAAGCGGATGGGCAACCTTTGGAAAGTTTCGGGCCAAACTTTTAGATGTTCACGAAATCGCGGGCAAAATTTAGGATGCCAGCAAAGTGCATGCAAGTGCATGCCGATTTAATCGGCAAAATAAAAGATAAGTAATTATGACTATACATAATGAAATATTGTATTTTTACAATCATATAGTTGGCATGATTTATTAAATGAAATTTTGAAAATAAAAAAGTGTCACAAACACTAAAATGGAATATTTTAAAACTATCATTTAAAAATTATGGCCTTCAATAAACGCAGAAATAAATTAAATAACGTAATGGGGGGTTATGCATTTTGAGAACGGTTGACGGTCTGTCATAGCGCTTAGGACCCGGCACTGGAGTTTCTTCGTGAGGAATTCAGTCGAGGGATCATTTCGCTCGGCAGAATGGCTGCCCACTTTAGGTCATATCACTGGAACACGCAGAGAAATATAACAAACTTAGCAAGTATAATTCACATCTAAAAACATACTCTATTCAGTAAACCAAGTCATATTTCTGCACATTAAAGACTGTATTTGTAAATAAATAGGAAAGTACCTAATAAGAGATGATAAAAAACCCAGTTTTTTGAAGAATTCTACCCAGACACGTAATACCCCAATAGCTTAAATACCGCCATTGCTTCTTCTTGACTTGGCACAACTAGTTTATGTGTTACCTGGTAGATAGCGCTGCCTTTCAGGAAGAAAACACATGTGGATCGTTTTGGACCACCTTCCCTTTCTTTGTTAATTGTTCTTGAAATCGTTACTGAAGTTTTATGTGTAAAAAAGATTCAGAAAAGGCTTAATTAAGCGAGTTATTTGACGTTAAAATACTTCATATTTGAAGCCACATAGCTAATGTAATAACTGTGATTTTTGTTTCCTAGTAAAGGAAGTATTGTAATCTTGAAAAACTTCGGTATTCAGATATTGACGCAAGTATGCATTTTGGTTATCCTTGAATTCTTTTTCGCATGTTTCTATGTTACGTCTGTACGCCAATACGTATGTGCGATTTATTTTGAATAACTCTGAATCTATGAGTAATTCATACGTGATGTTTGTATGCAAGTGCATACCACGTTATGATTCAAAAACGATTAGTCGTAAAATGTTGAAATTTTGCGTATATAAGACTGTTGCAAAAAGAAGCTGAGCACCATCCTTTTTCGACTGCAAACGGGTGGGTAGTTCATTTACAGGGTCACCCAAAAGATTTTCATTAGATTAAAGTGGATGGGCAACAGGGTTCCCATTAGAAAAAAAAAAATTGGGGGAGATTTCTCACCCATCCAAAAATTTTGAGTGAGATTTCTGAAAGTTAAGTGAGAACATAAATATTGTTTAACATCATTTTATTTATTTATAGTTCAATTTCAATAACACCGATTTTTCCGTCCATTAAAAAATTTCAGCTTGATCATATGGAAAGCTTTCTAAATTGATATTTCCATCAGCTATTCTAATAAGATTGCTTAAATTTGCACTTGAAAGTGCACTGAAATTTGCACTTGAAAGTGCACTGAAATTTGCACTGAATTGTTAATGGATATTCAAAGTTAATGAATATTCAAATTTATTCAAAGAATCACATCCAGTTTAACTAAGCAAAAGAATTATTAACTATAATATTTTATCTAGTATAATAAAATTATATAAAACAACTTTATTTATATAATATATTTATATAAATATTAAATTATATTATACTACAAAGTTGGTAAGATATAGTTAAGTTCAAATTCTTACTACAGTATAAGCTAGATTATCCGGCATTTAACCGGAAAATTTCAGCTTCTTTTTCTTTTGGGGGGGGGTCTTGTTAAAAGATTAACTCTTACTGTGAATGACAACTAAACTTAGAACGAAAGGGGGGGAGGTTCCAAATTTCAAACTGCCAGAGGTTATCAATAATTCCATGAATAGTGGTGGTATATAAAAAAACAAACAGATGAAATGCTCTTAAAACTCATATACGATGGACACACATACAAAAACAAAACATTTTACAGCTGGCAAGCAGCGGGAGAAAAATCAACACGTCAGCTCCGCGCCGATAGCATTAATTAATATTCTTCCTCTGCATTCCGATGATTTAACCGTGTTATCTCTGAACAGAAACTCAAGAGAGGAAGGGGGGGGGCGCTTCATTGCGGCCGCGGCACGCTCGTTATCCTACAGTAGTAGAGTAAAAACAAGTTTTTGTATTAGTAAACTGGCGTTTTTGAACTTTCAAACAGCGTGCGAGAATCTCGCGCAGGTGGCGAATATTTTGCTGAGCGAGAATACCTCGCGCTGCAATATTTTTTGTGCGAGATTTAAGAAATTTATGCGAGATTCTCGCGGTCTCGCACTCTAGCGGGAACCCTGATGGGCAACCTTTGGAAAGTTTCGGGCCAAACTTTTGGATGTTAACGAAGTCGCGGGCCAAATTTAGGACGCCAGCAAAGTCACGGGCAGTATAATTGTGATTTATATAGGGCTTTGATATGTTACGCGTGCCGAATCAAAAGACGGGACCAGTGGCGGCTCGTGGGATACAACAAGTACTGCCGGGCTGCACTTGAAATTATCAGTACATACTTTAAAATAATTTATTCTATAAATTTTCTTAAATTCAGATTAGAATTATGGAATTCCTATGGTAAATTTAAAAAAAATAAAAAAAGACCGTAATGTAGTAACTGCCGGATCGCTCAATCAGAAAAAAAGCCCTTTAATCTTCCCGCAATTCAACTGCGAAAGTTGTTGGTACAGCCCTCTGCGCTGAAAAAGGAATTGGCAGCACCGTTGCCATGGTAACAACTACGTATGCAGTTTCTCCGGCATAGGATAAGCAATAGGAGGTATGTAGCTGACTCAGCTGAAGAAAGGTTTTCTGACTATGGCTGCACTTGTGAATTCGACTAACTGATTGGCTCGGACGAGAAATGAGGGAGAGAATAAAGACACAGAATATATGTTCTAGCCCAGCGTTTCTCAACCTGAGGGGAGCGCGCCCCCAGCAGACCGTTTGCAGGGGAGGGCGCGAGAAAAACTAAAGAGCAAGTAGTGATGCATGTTTTTAAAAAATCATCTTATTTATTCTCATTTTTACTCAAAAATATATCCATTTTCGCTTAAAATGTTCATTATTAAAGATTAAAAAACTCAATGTATGCTGAAAAATGTGAGGGGGGGAAGCGCCACTGTAAGTTAGCCTTTGTTGGGGGGGGGGCACGACGTTAAAAGGTTGAGAACCTGCTGTTCTAGCCCATTCTAACGGAAACAATAGTTTTTTTTTTTTTTTTTTTTTTTTTGGTCTGGGAAGGTTGAAAGTTTTTAGCTTTATTTGTTACTGTGTCCATGTGTTATTGGAATCTATGATTTAACCGTTTTGAAACATGGAGCCCCGTTATTATCCAGTTTGCGTCTTGCTTGAAACTCCGTTTAACATATGGAAAGAAGATGATAAACGACAACCACTAAAAGAAAATAGACCGACACCAAAATTGTCCATTCATAAGCGATAGACAAAAGCAGGTTCGTCACAGCATGGTCGTAGCTTCCAGTCATCATGGTATGCATTATTCTCTTGGCTATGTGGCAGTTTTTATTTACAAAAAAATTGTTTGTTTGCCGTGTTTAATCGTTGAGATATTAAAAGAGCGTTTCGAATTGTACTGGATACGATGGATTAACCACCATCACACGAGCATGTAAAACACATGAAAGCTCAATCGAACATTTAAAAAAATTCTTTAAAATTTAAGGAGTTGATAAGAAGTGGGAGCTAAATTGCTGACGAATTAAAGGAAAACTCTCGACTTTATATTGCTGAATTTATCAAGAAGGTAAGCCTGAATAGACGCTTCATGCAATTACCCATCAAAGCAGTATTCTTTTTAAGTAAGCAAGAACTGGCATTTAGAGGACAAGGGGAGCGAGAAAATTCTTTAAACATGGGGAATTAAAATTAAAATGATATCTGAATTAAAGCAACGCCTTTTATGAGGACATCACTGACTGATTCGCAAGTTTAAAAGAAAGGAGGATTGATTCGACTTAAAAAATAAGTAAGTTTTCTTTTTTTTTTCTTTTCCTCTCAAATTATCATTACAAAAGAAAATTCTAAGGAAACTTCGAATCAGACACGGATTATTGCAATTTTGAGGATGGGAGCGGCTGGTTGAAATTTATGTCCATTTTATGGAAGTAAAATAGGATCTCTTACATTTTTTTATGTAATTTCTTTTTTTTATCCTGCGTGAGGGCTTAATCCGCCAGCTTTCGAATTCAGTAACAAAGATTTTCCATTCCTGTTCGGAGGAAGGGGGGGGGGGGTCATATGTTTCCGCTTGCACTAACATTTTTGACCACGGGCCGCCACTGGACGGGACGGGCCATATCAGCCCCGCGGGTTGGAATTTGCCTATATGTGGATTACATGACTGCATTTCGGAGTCGATCGTGTATTTCTAAAAGAATAAACACCACTGAAAATAGCGAATTTCACGTTTATAAATCTCTTACAGGGAAAACGAAAAAGAAATCTCATAGGTTTAAGTTCAAATGAGGTGCATCAAAAATATTTATAATTTAAGAGGTACAAGTAAGATATGTGGCATCCACTTTAGATTTTCCTTGAAAAATCAGCGTTTGAAGTTATTCCGATGTGCAACTCTTAGAAGACCGTTTTAATTTTTGTAAAGTGGCCGTTTCAATACGCGTTAGTGCGTTTGCGCTTCATTTTAACCCTTTGAAGCGCAGCCATTTCCGAATGCTGAATAAAGGACAGCCGTTGCCATAGCTCGATTTAACTACCAGAAACATTGCGGTTGATCGAATCATTCATCACGTGCCACAGATCGAGAGCATTTTTGACGCAGCTGGCTGTGCGGCTGCCCTCTTTTCAGCATTGGGCAGTCTATAGAGTTATTCTTCTATATCAATATATTTCCATAGGATTCTCAAGATCATCGTATTAATCGATTTCAGCAGATGCCAGTGCAGTTAAAAATAATCCTGACAACTTTACAAATAATCGACAATTTTTACGGGAAGTGATGTGCTAAAATGTAAAGGATTCTCGTGTAACTATGTCTCCCTCAAGTCTTTTTATAGAAATCAAATTTGTTCTTCGCGACAGACAACATTCAAAAGGTCTAAGTTTTGTGCCCCCACGGCGAGGACATCGCCTGTCAAAGGGTTATAGCGCATATTTTTTTGATGAGAATTTTTTTCTTTTAGTTGAAGTGTTCTATCAGTTGTTAAAATATTTGCCATTTCTTTCTGTGCCCCTATCTGATGACCCTGTTATCTTCTTAAATCTATAAACGAGTGAAAAGTGTTATAAAATTCATTCTATTGCATGCTGCTGTATATAAAACGTATAATAATTCCTGAGAATCATATACAACACATACAAGGCGTAGCGTAGAACGACTCCATGTTTATTTTCAAGAAATTTCCGTTACAATCATCATGTTACCATAAAAGTAATACAAAGTTATAGTTTGATCTATATGGCGTCATTATGGAGCGCGACACATTATTTCGTGGGTGTTGTGTTTTCCTGATGATTTTTTTTTTTTTTTGGTGAACCAGGCACAGTAGTAAAAAAAAATTAAATAGATTATTTGACCAGAATGCATGGAGATACAAACTTTCTTGCAAAGCCCATTGGAGAGAGACGAAGAACTATACTTTTGAGATAGTTGAGAACGTTGAAAAAACCAAATATACTATTAGTTAAAAATTAGAAAACGGTTGCCAAAAATACAGACTGAGACGATGAGAAGCATAAGATACCCAGACAGCGCAGCAAACTTGCATCAAACTTGCAGCAAGCTTGATTTATCAAGTCAATAAGCTTGAAAATTCCAAGCGTGTAAGCTTGATGAAAGCTTGAATCAAGTGTTCTAGTTTACACTAGCCCAGCTTGCATTAAGCTTGACATTTCAAGCTTGAATCAAGCTTGAATGTTCAAGCTTAAAAAATTCTCCAAAAAAAAAAAAAATCGAAATAAACGGGGCGCCCGCTGGCTAACGCGCCCCACATAATTTATTTTTCCGCGCATTTTCCCCCTCTACGCTGAAATTTCAATTTAATTTAATCTGTTTCCATCGAGTGTTCGTGGCTGGAATAGAACTCGGGCCCTTTGGCTCAGCTGTCGAGCACGCTATCCATTCAGCCACCGGAGCCTTGTGCAGCTATGACTAAAGTTTGAAGCGACTTACCACGCTGTTTTCTCGCCAGATTGATAAGTGGGCGATGTGTTATTTGTTTCTTTTATTTTTCCATGGGATGCATCAAAATTAAAATAATGTTATGTGTGATTTAGAGACTCTACTAATAGGGAAATAAACATAATATAAACTTAAGAGCAGCACACGTTTTAAAACTTTCAGTACCGCAACACTCATGAGCAATACTGCTGGTCAAAATCGAGACAAACGACTGATTTTGAAATAAATTTCGTAGTATAATTGTATTTTATTTTGAAGAATTTCCATATTTGGAAATATAGAATGGGTTTACTTTAACAGAAATTTTGTGTTAAGTAATCTGAAATGAAAGAAACACATAGTTAAACGTTACTTCGAAATGCTATATCACAGTTGCTCACATGTATGGAATACAAACACTTTAGTCATTTTTGTAAATATTTCTTAAAATAACAAATAATTGAAAAATTTTGCTATTTTTTAACGCTAAAAATTCTCTTTACAAATGTGGTTATTTTCCTACATATTGGTATGCTAAATCGATATAGAGCATTTCGAAGAATTAAAAATAAGTTTAAATTAATTTATACAAATGTAAATTTGAATTATTTTCATTGTTCAAACTTTATAATTAAAAAAATTATTTAACTTCTGAATTTTTTTTATCTTTTGTAATTTTATTTTAAAATTAGAAAAGTGTAAGATGTAAGATTTTTGGGCCCTTAAATCTGTAGGCCCTGGGCAGTTGCCCCGTTTGCCCTGCCGGTTATATGGCACTGGTAATAAAATAAAACACATCTTTTACGAACTTTCAGCAAATTTGAGGACGCTAGACAATTAATGCCCATTCTCTTTCACAGATGGCGCCATCACTGCGCACTTTGCAAGCTAAAATCCAGCTTAAGCCAACCTTGCATTGCCAAGCCAAATGTCAAGCTTGATTTAAGCTTATGTGCTGTCTGGGTAATGTCAATCAAGAAGAAAAACAAGAAGCTTTATTTTTCATGTTAAGTGACATATAAAGCTATATATAAAGATGCATTGTTCTGTAGACTGTCTGCGTAAATTGCATTAGTACCCACTATTCCTATAAATACAACAAACCACAAAATATTAAACATGCGTTAGGCTATATATTATAATTTATAGTGAGTTATTAAATTGCGTATCTATACATAAATAATAAAAAGAACGAAACCATTTCTTTTGTTGACTGTTTTCTACAACATTTCCAAAACCTTCTTTGCAGTGATAGAGCTGCAAAATAATTCAGAAATTCATATAGCTTCTCCAGATTTTATTTCTCATAAAATATCTGCACCTGAAAGGTGCGAGATAAGATAAAAAAAGAGTGCTATGATTCTTTTGACGAAGTAATACAAATTTTGACGTTTGAAGAACGTCAAATAGAGCCTAAAGGGGCTGGCAGAAAGAGATGAAAATGTAGCGTGCTGATGAAATTTGGAAAAGGTGGATGTTTTTTATGTTTTTAACAAGAACATATTCCTTTTAACAATCCTATACCTTAAGAATATACTTTAAGAATTTTATTTAAGATTCGTATGATGAGGGTATATATATATAGATATATTCGTAAAATGGGACAGGCACACTTTTAAACTACTTAAAATTTAAAATGGTTTTCATATGTTGTGCTATAGAAACAGGGGGAGTTATTTCTTGTTCAAAAAGAGTATGAATATTAATTTTTTTTATCTTTTCTCAAGGGCTTATGCATACATGCGCAAATAAAAGCTTCCTTAACTTTCTGTCCCATAACGTATGAAATCCTTTTTAAAAATTGCACCCGTATATATATATATATATATATATATATATATATATATATAAATATATATATATATATATATATATATATATATTTATATATATATATATTTATATATATATATATTTATATATATATATATTTATATATATATATATATATATATATATATATATATATATATATATATATAAATTTTACGTATAGATTTTTAACAGACTTTTATGAAGTCTATTAAAATTTTGAGGGTTTAAACGAGTAAATACAAAAATTAAACGTTTGTAGCGTAAAAAAATAGAACTTAAAAATTAGCATACGAAAAATGTGCCCCATACAATAATGAGGTGACGTAAAAAAATTGAGCTTTTCATCCTGAAGGTGACAGAGATATGAAAATAAATGTTTTTTGACTGAAACCATTTTTCAATGGTTCTAGGAGTGAAAAAAGCAAATCGGATAGTGGGGTTTCAGGAGTAGTACATTAATTACGAAAGAAAAAGAACGATTGAATGAATACAAAATATTTTTACGATTATTCACTACAAGCAATGATCATCGCTGGCTGCGTGGCGTGTAGCCAGCAAATTGTAGTAGGTTGGTATTGTACTATTATTGGTATTATACCCCTCCACCAAATTTACTTATATATCTCTGAGACTTTTTTTAATGAAAGACTGAAATTTTGTACATCAACTTATTTGTGTATGGAATACTAAATGGGAATGTTTTTGTGCAGAATCTGTATCAAAATTAATTTTTGTATTTACTCAAATCTAATCCCTTGAAAAAAATATTCAATCGGTTTCATACAGTTATGCGCTATTTTTACGTAACTCTATGATTTGATAGATATTTCTATGATCAATATTTAAGGAATAAAAGTCTACGTTAATGTTTTTGGGGCATCCTGTAAAAGAAAATACAAGAAAAATACAATTATTCACACTTCAAGGATTGCGTTTTTCTGTCTAAGGTAAGAGATCAAATTGTTTTAGATGTTGAAGTTTTACGTTTTTATAGAATTTCATAGATTAATTTTGTTCTTTTAAATACTCGTACGTTAATGACTTGAATGGAAGTTTTATGCATGTTTATAATAATCGAATTTATTGAGTTAACTATATTAATGATATTAATCGAGTGAAATCTCTTATCCGAATTGATTTGTACTGACTGCTTACGAACAGTCGAAATTTTTGAATAATTGAGAATGCTTCAATTACGAGATTATGCAGTATTACATATGTTATTTCTTATTGCGATCTAAAGTGATTTTTTTTTGTATACGTAACACATGTTGAATTCAAGAATAGAAAATAAAAACATTTTTATTGCATTTCGGAAAAAAATCTTAAAAAAAAAAAAGATTTTGAAATAAAGCTGGGGGAGGGGAGCGCATTCCCTCCTATAATAAGGCAATAAATTTTATATATAAAAATTGATCAATTAACTGTCTTGGATATTTACCAAATCGTTAAAAATTCAGCGGAATTTTCAACAAGGAAAATATTTAATAAGACATAAATTAATGACTTCCCGGATTCAACAGTGAGAAAGATGATTCAGTTATAGAGAAATTTTATAAATATTCATTGAATGCTGTAATTAGCTACATAAAATGAACAATAAAATTAATTAGCATGAACAATAGCAAAATTATTCAAAGAAGTGAATAAAAGACTGGCTGCAACGAGGAAATAGCGGAAAGTTAACACCGAAAATATTCACAAATGTAATGATGTGGAGGAAGAAGGAGGGAGAGAGCGAAAGACTGAAAATATACACAGAACGTTCTGTACCAAAATTTAGAATACCTCATTTACAAAGAAATTTTTTTGTTCCGAACGTAGTTATTAAGCATGCAAAAAGTATTTTTGTAGACTAAGAAATTTTATTCAATACTTGATTTTAGCAAAGCTTGATTTCATCAACCTGTTAAGTTATCCTTCTCATGGCAAACGTGTAAACTTCTAACATCTGATATCTCGTAAAATTCCTAACAAGTTTAACTAACTCCATTCATAGAAAAGTCTGTATTCTGACAGTAACAGATGGCCTTAAGTTTTCAGATATGTTGTATTTTTCAGAAACAATAGCAAATATTTTTAGCTTAACCACAGTGTATGGCGCGCATTTTAACACAAAAAGTTTAGTATGCAAATACTTGTGAGTTAATGTACATATTTCAACATAAATAATTTTCGAATTCTTTGCTTTTACTGGATATTTTAGAGTATTTCTTTACATCTTCTTTAATCAAAATTTGCTATGATGCATCATTCCTAGAATTAAAAAAAATATATTATCTTTCTTAGTGGCATTCAGGAATGTTTCCTACAGGAAAAAAGTATTTAATGCCGTTTTCTTAGCTTTAGAAAAGTAACTTTATTAGGGCATCTTTCTAGAACTGAACAACTCATACAAAGCTGTTCTTTCGCTGTGGAGAGGCAGTTCGGGAAATGCTTATTCAGCAACACTTTCTGTTTAGTTAAATTTTCTGATAAAAGTTCCCATGTTTGCATGTTTGTGTGAGATAGGAAACAGGGAAAGGGAAAGAATCACTTAAGAGGAATTATTTGACATTTCGAGTTTTGTAAATGCATTTTTGTTAGAACAGAAAACAGTCGTATATATGCATAATTTTAAAGCTCTTTAAATATTTAGTAACGTGCACTAGCTTTTCAAACCTGTTGTTGTCCCCGTTTGCAAGTAGAAAAAAAAAGAATTAAAGAAAATAAATTGACAGCCCTTTTTCTAGCTTCTTCTTTATATACTCAGTAATAGATGGCGCTTCTGTTGTTTTTTGCATTTTTAAACAATTATGATATAGTTAAATTGCGGTCTTAGTTTATCAAATCAAATTTTATGCAAAACTGACAATATCCCGTCAAAAATATAAGGAGTAGATATTTCACTCCAGTTAAATATCAGGTTATTATTAAAGAAGATTATGTTAATTATTTTTTAAGCAACAAAATACAATGTAATAGCAGCTATGGACATTTGACATTTTTAAAGCTGATGCCTATGACACCGTTTCATTAATCCTTTTCAATAAAGTTTTCTAAATTTTTTTTACGCCCGGTTGGTATAAAAAAGTCTTTTGCAAGAATTAGCATGAATTTTCTCAACAAAATGATGCCCTTTGTTGTGGTCTAGGTATTCTTTTTTCTGAAGAGATCGAATAAAAAACATTTATGCTGCTTTATTTATTCTTTTACATACATAAAATTATTTTTGAAATATTTTAAATTTAAATGAAGCTATAAAATGAGAGTGAATTAGAAATAAAATCGTTGTAAATAAAAAACATTTTTATATGTTTCTTAAACTTAAAATTCTGAAATTTAGACTTTTGCTAATTGAGTAAGTATTTTATGAGAAATTATACGTTTCCCACCTTTTGTGCCTTCACCTGGCTATTTGCTTTTAATATTTGGTTATCTATAAATGATGTAAACTTTTCTCTTTTCAATTATATAACCTAGTGGGTTCATATAATTTTAGTTATGTATTTTTATGAGTTTCTTTGCAGCTTTAAATGCATTTACAGTTTTTCTTATGCTAAATAAAAAATGGCATGAGTAACCGAAAGAAATCCATTAAAGAAGCTGCTGCAAGGCTATAGAAATTGGTTAAAACGAAAGAATTTTTATTTAAAGTAATAAATGAAAAGTTTAACTACTGTTGTAGACTTAAAAGAGTTGAGGAAACCACGGACTCAAAAAAGATAGAAGTTAAATGAGAGATTGCAGTGTCTGGAATATTCGTTAGGAACAAATTAAGTCTTAAGGACGCAACTCAAACTTTACTGCTTTTACAATATTGTAAAAGTCGCCGGAGCTCAATTCGCAAAGAATAATCCCCCCCCCCCCCCAAAAAAAAAAAAAAAAAAAACTTTTGGACGAACTCCGTAGTTTCTAAAGGAATTGTAAATCTCGTACAACAAAAATTCTCTACAAGTAAAAAATTTAGTTCAGTGCAAATCTGTCACTGGTCTACAATGTACATATTTCCACAATCCACTAACCAAACAGTGGATGCAAGCTGCCTTTAATAACTGCTCTTCTAACGACCAAATCCCACATTACAGCTGTGGGTGCTGAACCAGATGTGATCCCTTCGCCTGACAAATCACAACTATTTTGTCGGGTATGATTCGCTCTTCTTTTATAACGTTACACTTTCTGGAGCATTCTGGTTATTTTGATCTCTGGCAAATTCAAGACCTCTCCTGAGATTTAATTGCGTGATAATGCTGAAATGAAAAAAAAAACAAAAAAAAAAAAACACACCCAACTAACCATGCAGTAGGCCGTGCCCAAAATGTCGGCATTCTGGTTATTTTTAGCAAAACATCGCTGAATTGGCGCCAAAAATGAGTTCACAAAACGGATTGCATCTTGTCGGTATCACCAAACTGTTATGTTAATTGATACGGATTTCAAAGATTTATAACTCCCGTTTTAATAACCAATTTACATTATTAAAAGTATAGTCTTTTTTAATGATGGGTGATGATGCTCTGACGGAAGTATATGGTGGACTTGTGCCTGTTTTGAGGATTATAGTATTGAGTGAATGGAATGGCCAGCTCAATCGACAGACCTGAATCCAACAGAGCATGTTTGGGACTACCTTGACAAAAAGACTGTTGCTTTGAGTCTTCCTCTACAGTTGTTACCTGAAACTAATTACATGGTGGGTTGAAAAGTTGTTACAAAATCTTGAAGGATTTTTCTCTGTCGGTCTTCGCTTCCTATTTCGATGTCATACAACATAATTAGAAGCAAAAAATGTCTATGCATTGCAATTAGGGGCTCTTATTTTTTATTATTAGAATTCATTTTTGTGATGCTTCCTCGTAAATTTTTCACATCAAACTATAATGTACTGTTTTCTCCGAGAAAGGATTTTTCTGCCAAGTGCAGTTATTTTTGGTGTATATCACGTTTGTGTTTGAACGCCTGTAAATTTCTATGTTACATCCAATAAATAAATAGTTAGGGAGAATTTTTTCTAAATATCTTGTTTTTATGCATATTCATTTTCAAAATTAGACATATAAAACAAATTATACTTCAACTTTTGGAGGCTAATACAATCCTTCTTTTATTTATTAATACGAGCGTAATTCTTTAAAAATTCAAATAAGCATTTGCGACATTTAGATCTGTTGAAAAATGCGAAGAAATATTTTAAATGCGGTGTTTAATAACTTGTGAAAAACAGAGCTCTGCATTTTGTTCCCTAGATATTTTAAGCATAAACAAATTTTGTTATTTAAACACAAAGTATGAAATATCTTCTTTCGCAACTATTTCTTATCCTTTAATCCACAGAATATATCTGCAAGTAAACGAAAAGATCGTGGTATTTACACACTTTTAATTCGGCAACGAAATATATAAAAGTCAACAGTTTCCAAGATTAGACTTTATATCACACTTCTCCCATTATGTTTAACAGGTTCCATACAAAAATATCTCGGGATGGAAACTGAACATTCAAATGGAGATTTTATTTGTTTATTTATTTAGATGCGAACAGATTGAGTCCTTTTCTCAAATAGAATTGCAAATGAGCTTCTCCTTTTATACAGCTGAAGGAAAAGGTTTAAAAGGGACTTAGATGATGAAGTTCTTTTTTTGGAAACTGCAAAAAATGCAGTATTTATCTTTAGGTGCGTTTTCAAATAAACTCCGGATCTGCCAGATTTGTTTTAGTTAGTCTTAATAACGCCGCAATTTTCGTTTTAATGTTTCGGTACACAGGTGTGCTCGTAAAGACCGGGTTAGTATTGGATTAATTTCAAAGTAGATGACAAATAGATGCAGTGGTTAACACGCGCAGTGTTCCCGCTCGGGGGACACCAAACTCAGACGTTTTGACTGTTGCCAGTCACGAAGAATAGATCTGATTTCTATAAAAAATAGTGGCGGGTGACATAGCTCCACGAGAATCCTTTACTTTTTAGCACGTCATTTCCCGTAAAAAAATTGTCACGATTCTTTTTAACAGCACTGGCATCTGCTGAAAAATGGAAGAATGCGAGAACAGCTGGATAGATTGCCCAATGCTGAAAAAAGGGCAGCCGTTGCCATCGCTCGACTTAACTACAAGCAAGATGGCGGACGATCGAAACTTTCATCGCGTGCCACAGATCTAGAGACCCTTTTTCGACGCGAAAGACATATGAGTTTGCCCTCACCCAAAGAATGTATTCACACTAACAATCAGCGGACGCTAAATAAACATAACTTCGCGTAGACTTCAATGATTTGAAAGTCTTTTGGGTCACACACTGAATAAACTAATCTGTCGGTTGCAGTAAAAAAGGGAGGTGCACATCTAGATGTTAAAGCATTCCTAAAAACAAATTTTTCCCATTTTACTGATATTCATTTTTGAGTGATGCTTGGATTCGATGTACCAAGATGCCATTCATGTATGGATGATAGTTATATTCAGCTCTTGTTAATGTGGTATTTTTATGCACGTAGTGTAATATCCTTTAAACAGCGCCAAAATAACCGATATTTGCGCAAAGGTAGAACGTTGGCTGAATTTCTCTCTACTCAAAAATGAAGACTTACACTAACCTGTATTTTTTAGGGGCTCTGGTCAAAATGTATCGTATGTATACACGGACGTACAGAAAATCTGTTCGTGGTGCAACGTCCTGAATGTTCAAACGATACCTTTGTGGGGGGGGGTGACAGGTTTCTCATCTGGAATGACTCAAAATTAGGAGAACACTCATAGCGGTCGACGTTGGTCTACCTGATAAGCTCCCTCATAATAACCAAATCTGCTTTCCTCGTAGTGGTCAAGCCTACAGTAGACCGCTGACCGGGCCATTAGTACGAAAAAAAAAAAAAAAATACTTTTCGCGGTTACAGCCTTTTCTATACTTCCCAGGAAGCTAGTAAAACTGATTCGTATAGTTTGAATGGATTTTATATATCACGAGTTCCAGGTTTAGTCATTGGCAGAAGTCGCGGGTGTTTGAGACAAATTTTACTTCTTTTGATCTTCTGTCGCGATGGAAGATAAATTTAGCTCGCTTACGACTGAGTCGGACACGGGAGCCATTTCTCTCCCGGCGCGGGACAAAAAGCGTGCGGTAAGAGCTGGCAGAACTCACCAGCCGTGAATCTTCAATTTCAAGAGTAGCAATTATCTCTTGACAGGCGGCTCAAAAAGCACGTACGCTTTGTCGGGCAATTAGCAACGTAGGTGGTCGGAGGAAAGAGCAGCGCATATTGCATATTAACTTTATTGCTGCCACTAATGGCTCTTTTTGAAGGGATCGTAATTTAATTTTTACTGCTATTTCAGCGAGGTGTTTACGAAGGCGTATCTTTTATAGTTTCGTTGACATTGGGTGCATGTTGAGTTAAATGCACATTTTCAAATAAGATTCTTTTTTTCACTGAGCGAAAACAGTCTCTCACTTGCTTTGGAAGAGTGGGTTTAGAGTTATGATGAAAAGCTCAAAAGCGATGGCTTTAAAAAGACCACTTAACCCTTTAGCGCGCAGTGTTCCCGCTCTAGGAATGTAAAGAAGGTTTTTGGTTGAGCTGATTTAAATTTAAAGACTGCGTTGTGATACATGATAATCCAGGTTCGATGCACTTATGTTGCAATAAAATAAAAAGACGTTAAATACTGAAAAACTATTTTATTAAACATACGCTGTTGGAATATTATTATAACGGCGGTGGTGGCTCAGCGAAAATAAAAATACGTCCTATATGGACAGTGAAATTAAGGTGGAATGATTTAAAAATTACGCCAGCATAGAATTACACATTGGCGAGAACAATAACTTGGCTGAGATTAATAGCGCCAATTCCAGAGCAACCCTAACAGTTAATCCAATAAAATTACAATGACGTAATCGCGAGCAAATAATTTTAAAGTCGTCGCAGGGGAACAACTAAATAACATACGCCAGCAGGATGCCAAGAAGAAACTCAAAAAAGGCCGTTGATTTTGCAAACGGACGTAATATAATCTATTTTTAGCACACCGGTCTGAAGAGACGAAGAACAAAAAGAATAGTGCATACAGGGAAAAGTAAATATACAGATTTAAAAGCCGAAATGACAGGAAAATGAAAACAGAAGTGATTTAGAATTCTTGAATTTTGGATAGATTGCATTAAAGAAAACCAAAGTAAATGATTATTAAATTAGATATGTGATCTTCATCACATATATACTCCCCTCAACCAGGAAAAAAAATTTTGAAGAAATTTTTTTTTTATTAGTTACAATTAATGTATTTAAAAAATTTTAATTAAATGCTCTGTTTGGCTGGCATAAACAATTAAGAAAATCTTAAACATATTCAGACAAAATTATACAATTGCAAAATTACTGCTGACCACCATCTAATAAATGTTTAGAGAAAAAAAAAAAATGTCATGACACAATAAAAATAATAACTGCTAGCAATACAAAAGTAAATGTCGACAAAATAAAAAGGGAGCATTTAGCTCACAATACAAAGGGGCATTTTAAGCTCATCCTTTCTTTTAAACAAGGGGCATTTTAGCATACCCTTTTTTTTTAAATAAGGGGCATTTCAGCACACCCTTTTTTTTTAAATAAGGGGCATTTCAGCACACCCTTTTCTCTTTAATTGAGCATCTCAAGCTCATGTGCACATCAAAGATATACTGCTTAAACTTGCAGTGAGTACTCAAAATTATAATTATAAACCAGCGCTGTTGAATGGTTTGCATATATATATCAATAAGGCCTTCAAATGTCAGAATTATGCATCAAAAATACTTCACTCAATTGACAAAATAAAACAATACATTCAAATTATGATATGATACTAAAAATTTTTTTTTTGTTTGATGGTAATTTTTCACATAGTTCTGTACCATCAGATTTGTAATAATGTTTTAAATAGTACATGACATACCAGTATCTTGACATACATATCTGTATATCAGAAGAAAAATAAACACATTCAATTAAAAAATTATACTTGCACAAAATGACAATGAAAAAAACTTTAAGGAAATTGAATATCAATCTGTACAATACCATCAACGAACATCAATCTAAGTACAATTAAAAAAGATCTCAGTAAAAGGTTTAAGTGTTATTGGACACTCACATATTTATTTATTTTAAATTTTCAAGTTAGAGATAATACTAAATGAATCATTTTATTTTATTATAAATTATTATTTTATGTCTGTGTAATTATTTACTTTAGAAGTCATAATTTATTAAGTGTTAAGTTTTAACTTTAAAAAACAAAGATATATTAACAGACAGCAAAAATTCCTCATACACATGTGATAGCTGCTGGTCCAGCCAGACAATACACAGAAACAAACAGACATCCAAGTAAGTGCGGCCGTCACAAACTTAGGAAGCAAACATACAACACAAGCATACACCAATATATCAGTGTCTGACAAGGAAGTTTTTACGTATGTGAAAGGTAAAATGAAATTAATCTCAAAAAAAGCAGGACAGTTAATTTTGAAGTGTATAATCTTAAAATATAGCTCAAAATTGAAGGTATTTGAGGTCATATGGTGGAAAAATCAACTAAATTATTTTTGAAAAATTGAAGAAAAGAATGTGTCATTTAAGTCACCACATTAAATTTTTTTTTTAAAGTGACAAAATTGTGAAAGAAAAACACAAAAGTACAAATAAAATGCACTAAAATGAAATTACAAAACAATACAATATATCCTAAAATTTCACTTATTAAATGTCTTAAGTGTTAATCTGATCAATATATAAACATTTTATTAGTAAAATATATGAAGAAACAACAGTTCACAAAAATAACTACAAATAAGCATATAACTAAGTAATCAGATAAATGTAAATACTCTGAGAATATATTTCAACTAATGAGGTATTTTATAACATTGTGAATACTTTTCAATTAAAGATGTATTAATTTACAGAAAGGTACACAAGAGATGTAAATAGTTCCCATTGTAGAAAGTGAAAAAAAATGAGATATCAAAATAAGATGTTATGTTTGTGTATGTGAACACAAAAGAGTGACAAAACATATACAATGTGTTTAAAATATTTTTGAAATGCACTACTGTACACCATAGTGAAAATGTGGGAGAAAAAAATGTAACAAATATTCAAAAATTTTGTGTGTAGCAAAATGTGGAAGGACAAGCACAATGAACTCAATGAGCAGAACATCAGTGTTAACATGTTTGTGAGTGTGAACATATAAGACATAAACACAAGTGTGATGAAAAAAGAAAAATCAAGTGTGTGAAAAGGTTGAGAGTCAGCAAGTGTAAGCAATGTAAATAAAAAAAACAGCATGAAAAATGTAAGTAAATGTGAAAAAGTGTAATTGTGGACAAACACAAACTTCAAAGATCAGTGACTATTCAAGTATGAATCTTATTTGAAGTATAACAAACAAAGTGTCATATTGTGTAATTGAAAAAAAAAAGTAATCAAAAGAATACCACTATACTCTTCCAAAGAATGCATGTATTAAACAGAGGCATATCAATGGCAGGAAAAAAAATAAAACAGTGTTTCTAAAAAATGTGTGAACTGTACAACTTATGGTAAGCATGTAGCACTATATTACAAAGGCCAAAAAGGAGTGGAACACAAAAATATAAAGTACTCTTTAAAAAGTATTTAAAACAAAGAATGTGTAAAAAAATCAGTCAACATGGTGACTGTAAATAATAGCATGTTCAAAGAAAAACAAAATGGGTAAAAATATATGATAAAAAAGAAACTGTATATTGTGAGGTAAGAAAAAAACTGAAAGAATATGTATGCTGTGCCATGGACTTTAATATACAAAAGTTCAGTGTGTAAGAGTGAGTAAAAAGTGTGTGCCTTGGAAAGGCCTTGCCATGGACTTAATTATTGCTAGAGTGTGGAAAGACATGTAATTGAAGACTGTCATGATTATAAAAAGAGTAAAGAAAAAATTAACGAAGTATGTGTACGTCATAGAAACTGTACAACGAGCATAGTAATGTAAAATATAGCACTAGAAAAAGTTCAAACATTATAAAGATAACCAAGAGGAATATTTAAGCAAATAAAAAATTAAACAAATAAAAAGATATATAAACAAAACATATAAAGTAATAAGTAAAACTGATATTCATCTTAAAAATTAATAGGTCTTATCTTTTTGCAAAATTAATAGGTAATTGAAAGTAACGCCATGTACTAAAATCTCAAACAACACTACATTTACTCTATTTAATACTTAAGAAAAATGCGCATTTTATATAAAGCACTTAACTTTCATAATTTAATTTTTAATGTATACATAACAGTAATGATGTAAATAATCATTTTTAGAAAACCTCAAAATTATGTAGAATTATTTTATACAGTATACATAAATACAACACTGAAACACACTTTCTTTTTTTTTACATATATAAAATTATCACCATTAAAATATCACTATATTAAAAATAATTGTTGAAAAATTAAATTATTCCGTTTTCCTTTTCGGCACAGTTATTTCGATTTTGTGAAGTCCCGACAGAAACACCACTTTTACCTTTAAATAAAATGTTCTCTATACAAAAGCAGAAAAAAAACAATATTACATACTTTGTTACTTCTATCTCAATTTTTGTGTCACATGTTACACAGCTGACCAATGTCCAATCAGCAAAACTCCTTCATTTTCAAGGCGAAGTACGAGCGAGTAGAGCACAAAAACAAAACAAAACGCCAACCAGAGGTGTGGGGATGCCACTGTTTTTCTCTCACGTTCATTCCAGTGCACGGAGCTACGCACTACAGCCGAAGAAAATAACATATCGTACGTCACATGCCGGGGCGAACTAGTGATTTTTTTTTTTAATTTTTTTTTTTTTACGCACAGAGTTCGGCTTCCATAATCAGCCTTCTAATCTAAGAATGCCGGGCAGAAAAATATTCAGTGTCATTACGTATTATTCGCACCCCTAGGAGAAACAAAACTGATGAAGTGACGCAAAACAAAACTGCACAATTCCGTAAAAACACAGTCGGGATTCGAGAATTCTTGAGAATATGAGTCATACGAAACACATGGTTGACACGAACACTGAATACGGCTAGAGATCAGCACAGCGGGCCGAGCACCAGATGAATAAACGGCTATCCACAAGTAATAAGTTCTCGACCCCGCCATTCAGATAGAGTAGTGACAGCGGGTAGTTCAGGCTGGATACTACGCTTCCAATTGCAAAGCCACCAAAAAAATGCAGAAGTAGCAGATTTCCGTTCGCCTGAACGCTGACATCCGACCGTCCGAGATGATTCCATACGCTGTTTGCCAAGCCACCACCGAAAAATGCAACTTAAGTGCCTGGGTAGGCACCAATTTATGTAAAGAAGGTTTTTGGTTGAGCTGATTTAAATTTAAAGACTGCGTTGTGATACATGATAATCCAGGTTCGATGCACTTATGTTGCAATAAAATAAAAAGACGTTAAATACTGAAAAACTATTTTATTAAACATACGCTGTTGGAATATTATTATAACGGCGGTGGTGGCTCAGCGAAAATAAAAATACGTCCTATATGGACAGTGAAATTAAGGTGGAATGATTTAAAAATTACGCCAGCATAGAATTACACATTGGCGAGAACAATAACTTGGCTGAGATTAATAGCGCCAATTCCAGAGCAACCCTAACAGTTAATCCAATAAAATTACAATGACGTAATCGCGAGCAAATAATTTTAAAGTCGTCGCAGGGGAACAACTAAATAACATACGCCAGCAGGATGCCAAGAAGAAACTCAAAAAAGGCCGTTGATTTTGCAAACGGACGTAATATAATCTATTTTTAGCACACCGGTCTGAAGAGACGAAGAACAAAAAGAATAGTGCATACAGGGAAAAGTAAATTACAGATTTAAAAGCCGAAATGACAGGAAAATGAAAACAGAAGTGATTTAGAATTCTTGAATTTTGGATAGATTGCATTAAAGAAAACCAAAGTAAATGATTATTAAATTAGATATGTGATCTTCATCACAAGGAACACCCAACTCTGACGTTTTGACTGTTGCCAGTCACGAAGAATAGATTTGATTTCTATAAAAATAGTTGCGAGTGACATAGCTCCACGAGAATCCTTTACTTTTTAACACGTCATTTCCCGTAAAAAAATTGTCACGATTATTTTTAACAGCACTGACATCTGCTGAAAAATGGAAGAATGCGAGAACAGCTGGATAGATTGTCCAATGCTGAAAAAAGGGCAGCCGTTGCCATACGCGCTCGACTTACCTACCAGTAAGATGGCGGACGATCCGAAACGTTCATCGTGCGTGCCCACGGATCCTAGAGACCCTGTTTTTGACGCAGCTGGCTATGCGGCATCAGCCAGGCTGCGGCCAAAAAGGGTCTCTAGATTCGGTGGCACGCGATGAAACGTTTCGATCGGCCGCCATCTTGCTGGTTAGTTAAGTCAAGCGATGGCATTCGGCTAACCCTTTTTTCAGCCAGTGGAAAGGGGTTGCGCCTCAGAGGATTAAAACAAACGTAAGCGCGATCTAGTGGTTAATAAGTTGCAAAAATGGAGTTTTGAGTCGAAGATAAAGTTGGCGGAATTACTCAGCTACATCCTTCGGGTTCCGTCGTTCTAAAGTCCTGTTGGTGTAAAAAGTTCAAGTAAAAAAGTCACGTTGTCAGCGATGGAATCACAAACTTTATAGCTTCTAGATCTTCGTAGATACATATCAGCTGCTACACAATTCCACAAGAACATCTAGCAATAAACGTGCTTTTAACAAGTCCGCTTGAGATCAGAGGCTCTTCCACAAATGCTGTATTTCTCCCACCAAAATAAGTCACTTTCACAGGCAAAAATTCGTTCCTAGAAATAGTCAAGGGATATAGTACACAATCCCTTAAGACCACAGCAATGAAGAAGTTACACACAGTCAACTTTAGAACAACCAGCTTCACAAAACTAAGAACTAAAACACTCGCTTCTATAGCACTATCAATTCACACACATCGTACCGAGAGCTATTCCACACGTCGAGCCGTTCAGCTACGCACTGACTGCTGTCGGGGCGATGGCCCGCTTCTTTAAATAGCCAGACGCAGGAAGGTTACAAGGGAGGTTTCCAGAAAAGTCAATTTCCTCGAAGGGTTCTACATAAAGCGTGAATTTTGATTACGTCATAGAAAGTAGAAATGTTTTAGGGTTTATTAGCGTTGTTAATGCAGGAAAAACACTTCCAGGCCCAATGGGAAAATCGCGGCCAAAATGCCAAAACAAGTCGCCCAAGCTTGGGCGACTTTTGGCGACGAATATCGCCAAATATCGAGCGCCAAAAATAAGTCCTCAAAGTGAAGAGATCTAAGACTCTAGGACTAATATTTCTCCGAGATTTCTAGAAGCGCCATAGAAAAACCTATAGGGAAAGCGAAACCTCCGATATCTCTGGTTCTAATTGGCCGATTTTGATGCAGACCGATTTTGATGCAAGCAAAAAGCAAATTTATCTATTTGAAGCGTAGAATTTACGAAGTGTATTAAACCATTTTAAGCCCCCAGACGCAGCAGGGTTGCCTCGCGAAAATTTCGTACACATTGCCCCCTTCCCAAGGAACTGCACGTCCCGGGCAGTAACAACCCTAGTTAGGAGGTCAACACAGGTTCTACCTACACTGTATAACACCTTAAGCAAGTATCTTAACAAAACAAATATTCAAGTGCAAGTTAATCAAATAGCACAATAAGCCAAATACACATTAATAATCATAAATAATCAAACATAATAAATAATTACACCTGTAATAAGTAAATCAATGTAATAACAAATACACATTAATAGTCTACTCCAATATATTAACAGAATATGGTTCACTAAACATGGCGTTAAGTGGTGAGAGAAAGAGAGTTGAAGAAAGGAGGAAGAGAAGGGAAAGACAGGAAAGAAAATGAGAGTTGAAAGAAAAGAGGAATTACGCCATAGTGACCATGCGGTCCTGAGTCTATTTTACAGACCGGCGGTAGATGGCCAAGCTGATCGTAATGGAACAACTCCTTGGCTATTCGAGTATGGGTGACTTACGGAATCCGTGTACGATGACGTCATTCAAGCCTGGTTTAGGGACTGTGTAAGGGACCGTGCCCACGGCGGATTGCAGCTTGGGAGGACAGGCCTTTCCGTTACGAGTAGGGAGTCCTAGGCCAAACTCTTTGTCACCTGCGTTGAACTCGTGTCCGTAGCCGTTCGTGTACGTAGCAGAGTCATCATCTTTTCCGTCAGGCTTCACACTTGATCACGCTCCCGAGCCAAAATGATGTACATCTTCAAACCGTCCCGAGCGGTTTTTCCACGTACCCCTCTGGGGCGATGAAGGCGGCATGCTGGAGGGCGGACCGGAGAACACTAGATTCGGCTGGGAAGTACTCGAAGATCGTCTGCCGAACGAGCCGTCTGGGAGGTGTGAAGCCGTTAGTCCGCATGGACGGGACGCTCACTATAGGCCAGCAGGAACACAGGGGGAGTTTCGTTGTTCCCAGTCCTCTTGATACCTAGATTATCCAGGAGCAGAGAGAGTTGTTCAAAAATGTGTACGATTGAACCTCTCCACCATTGCCGTCGGAGGTGGGTGTACAAAGGCGTAGTACCTGGGTGTTTGTCCATTCCGAAGAAGTTGGCATTAGTCCTTTAAGGGACTGACAGAGGTAGAGGTAAAGTTCGTTCCTACTGGTCGGAATGGAGAGTTGCAGAAGGGGTTACCGATAGTCCTGGAAATCCATTGCATGCGAGTCAGAACCTCCTGTGCTACGGGTCGTAGGCTTCTTGATCGGGACAGTAAGGAAAACGCCTTCGGGCACATTTAGAGAAAGTAGTCAATGACAACTAGGATGTAATTTAGTTGCCATCCGAAGTTCGCGGGAAGAGGTCCCCCCCAGGATGTCGAGATGCATATATCCTCTCAAAGGGCGCTCCTACATTATAACGATGTAGTCCTTCCACGGCTTCGGTTTTCTTCTCGGGCCTTGGCGGGCGGCACAGGCGTCACATGACAAGCTTGACGACCGGACTTTTCGACGTCGCCTCGGAGCCTCTAACCCCAGTAAGAAGCGACTCGCGGAACTCTCACTGCAGGGTCCTTCATTACGCGCAAAGTTGTGGCCCCCAGTTAGAGCCAATAGGAATGCTCTTCTAGAACCTTTCGGAATCCTCGAGACGAGGGGGTAGCCAACTGCCATCGGTAGCATCTTGCCGCGTCGTCCGACTCCCATTTACGATTACACGGACTCCACTTCTCAGGCGACAGCGAATCCCATAAAAGCCCAGTACTCTGTTTTGTTAGCCGGACTGTATGAGATGAAATTCTCCATGCCAAACTGGGCTTTAGCGCAGGAGTTTTACGATCCATAAATTCCACAAATAGGTTTGAGGATGTCCGCTGTCTGTTAATTGAGTCCGCCCGAACCATTTTCGTCACTCCAGGGATCTTGAGATGATGCCGATTTGATGGAACTTGGCGGAGCTAGCGGGATGTTTACAGATGGTAATTTTTCTCTCGAGGCCCTGGGAGCAATAGCGACAAAACAGGTCCCTATGCATGTGAGCCTTCTCAGAAACAAAGCAATCTGCCTTTCCAATGAGATGAACTCCTTCCGATGACGCTATCTCGATGTCATATTCCTTGTAGTCGCTGTATCCACCCTGGCTATTTGAGGCCCTCCGGATTCTTGAAATTTAGAAGATCCAGGTTAAAGAGGCATGGTCCGTTCGGAGCAAGCGAAACTGTTCCGGCCGTAACAGGTGAAATGATGGATAGTGCTCCATCGGCCTTAATGTGATAGCAAGGAAGTTCCTTCCGCGTAACACAATAGGTTTACGTTCTGCCTTTGAAAGCGGACATTTTGCTCCACAGTAAGCAATGACGTGTTCTTGGGCATCCACCCCTCCCATCTATCCTCCTGGGACAAAACTGCTCCGACACTCTCCTTACTTGCGTCTGTGTCCAGGATAAATGGCTTGTCAGGGTGAGGATACGACCAAGATCGGCGAAGATGTTAAAGCCGTCTTCAGTTCGTTGAATGCGTCCTCACATTCCTCAGTCCATTGAAATTTACTGTCGCAGTTCTCGGTCAATTTGTGAAGAGGTCTCGCCAATTTGAGAAAAGCCCTTCACGAATTTTCGATAGTAAGTACACAGACCGAGAGAACACTTCTTAAGTCCGTGGATATTCTCGGGACGACTCAGTTCTGGACTGCGGACGGTCTTTTCGGGATCGGTTCGGACTCCGTGGGCGGATATTATGTGCCCGAGGTAACGTACTTCACCGACGAAACAAATTACACTTCGATGGACTTAGTTTTCAAGTTTGCCTCTTTTAATTTCTGTAGTACCTTTCGAATGTCTCGAGATGCTCTTCGAAAGTCTTCCGACGATGATGATATCGTCCAAATAAACGAGACATGCTTCGTTAGAAAGTCCTCTCAACACTGTCTCCATTAGACGCCTCGAATGTAGCCGGGTGCGTTTGCAGAGTCCAAAAGGCATAACTTTGAACTGACCACAATCCTTGTCCCGTTGTGAACGCAGTCTTTTGCACGGTCATCGGGATGGATTTCTACTTGCCAGTAGCCACTCTTGAAGACTCCAGAGTGGAGAACCATTCGTTTCCGGATAAAGTGTCCAATGTGTCGGTCTATCCTTGGAAGAGGGTAGCTGTCTTTCTTGGTAATGTTCATTCACGACGTCTATAGTCAACACAGAACCGGGTGGAACCATCTTTCTTTCGGACCAAAACAACTCGGCGAGGCCCACGGACTAGTCGATGGCTCGATGACGTCATCACGCTGCATCTCTCTCTAAAAGTCGTTCACCTCTTCTTGCTTAGCAAAACGGCAGCCGCCTAGGATGTTGCTTGATGGGAGAATGGCTTGCTTGTGTCTATTTTATGCTGCGTTAACCTCGTACGGCCAAAGTCACCGGAAGTACGAGAGAAGAGGTCTTCAAATTCAGCTATTACTTCTCCGCAGCGCTTTCTCTGTTCTGCCGTTAACTCACACGTCTTGTAATAATTCCTTCGTCAGGCACTCGGAAGATTTAGCTGTCGTGTTGGTTTGGTGTTCTTATTAATGCAGGTAACAGGAGTGCATGTCGCCAACACTTCATTTTTTCTTTATCACCTTCGACTTGTCCGTCACAATTTACTACTCTAACTGGAATTTCCGTTCTCGACAAGTCCACAAGTGTTGCTCCCACAAGTACTCCTCTGACGGAATCACTATTGCTTGGGTGTTCGATTAATCCAAAGCGGAATTTATTGCTTTCTTTTACTGTTCCAGAAATTATGGAATCAGTTCTGGGAGGTAGAGTGATATCAGTCTGGGCTATTATTTGCTGAACAGGCAAAAAACAGTTTCGTTTTCTAATATCGAACGCAGCTATTTCTTCTGAGTCTGAACGAAGCTCATTATTCTTAAAGTCCAAGTTAAATTTGTGCGATTTTAAAAAGTCGAGTCCGAGAATAAAAGAGTCTGTAATATTGGCGACATATACCCACATGGTCGTATCTGGCATTTCCAAACGTGATTTCTACTTGCGCTTTTTCCGCCCACTTCGATCTTGTCACCTGTCACAGTCTGGAGGGTCAGCGAGGGCGGAGTCCAGATAATCTCTCAAGTTCAGTTTCTTGGCCAGATCGCGTCCTTATGATGGTTACGTTCGCTCCAGTATCAATCACCATGTGGCATGGGGAAACCATTAACGTATCCCAGTACGAATAGTCCATACACTGCCGCCATTCACTGATGAAAATCTGTAAGACTTTCAAACGGGGCTTTTGAATATCCCTCAGCCTCTGTTCCTGAAAGTCGTCTCTTTTCTTCGCTTCCTTCATGGGCTTCTCTGGTGCGTGATAACTGCGATCTTTACGACGAGAGTTCTTTTGTGCGTCGCAGTATTTTCGTAAATGCCCCTCGCTGTTGCACCTCCAACATTTCACTTTTCTTGGCTCTTGACTGTTCTTGTCGTTCCACCAGATTTTCCAGGGTCTTTAATTTATTCTCTAATCTCTCCATTTCTCCATCCGTAGGCTCCTGGAATGACACAGCTCTAACATTATGCCGCTCTTTTCTTACGGCCAGCTGAGCTGCCTCTAGCTTACATGGCGGAATACGAGGGCAGACCTGAGATCTTTATTAATCCGCCAAGATTCAATGCTTTCTGAATTTCAGAGTCCACGAGGCCTTCAATAAAATGTTGTACTGCAGACTTCTTCTCGAACATTATCAGGATAACTGCCATAGGCTAGATGACACAGCCTATCTATGTTCGGAAGCCAGCTCTTGGAGGGTCTCGCCAGATCTCTGCATCCTTGACTTAAGTTGGATTCTACTATATTCTTTCTGGCACTTCTCTCCGAATTTCATCTCCAAGGCACTTGCGAGGGCGTCAAAAATCTCCTATCTTCGTCGCTCCAATAGTTTGCAATACGTTAATTGCATCTCCGCTAAGGGAAGCGGCCAGTTGGTCCGCTTTCTCGGACTCGCTCCAACCATTGGCTTTGGCGACGATTAAAAATTGGGTCTTGTAGGCTTCCCAGGAGTCTTTTCCGTCATAAGTGGTAAGTTTTCACTGCTGGGCGGCGGTGACGACAGTCTGATGTTTTCCGGTAACTTTCCCAGCTTGACGAGAGAGTCCAATTTTTCTTCCATTTTAGGCTTCCACATTCTTCCTGTATTTTCGAAACTATATTTTCTTTCCAGTCTAGTTTCTCCTCAATTTTATTCTTAAATTCTTCCCGCATTCTGCAAATATCTTGCTGCAATTCCTTAACATTTTCTTCTATTTTTCCTTCAATTCTTTGTTCATATTTCGTTTGAGTTTCTTCTATGAGCGACATTCTTTTCTCCATTATCTCTTGACTTTCCTGCACACTCTTTTCGAATTTCTCTAATTTTCCCAAAGCAGTCTCCATTTTCTCCAATCCCAATTTCATTCCTTCTTGTCCGGCTTCAATTTTCTTCTCTAAATCCGCTTTCATCTGTCTTGTCCGGCTTCAATTTTCTTTTCTAAATCGGTCTGTCCGGCTTCAATTTTCTTTCTAAATCGGTCTGTCCTGCTTCAATTTTCTTTTCTAAATCGGTCTGTCTGCTTCAATTTTCTTCTCTAAATCCGCCTTCATCTGTTCTTGTCCAGCTTTCATCTCGTCTTGTCCGGCTTTCATCTCGTCTTGTCCGGCTTTCATTTCTTGCATCATATTCATGAGCTTTTGAAGTTGTTCTTCCATTTTTTTGTCTAGTCAAAACCATAAACTGGAAAATTAAAGTCTTTATTTAGAACCCCGATTCTGACACCAAATGTTGCGGAATTACTCTGCTACTCCTTGGGTTCGTCGTTCTAAAGTCCTGTTGGTGTAAAAAGTTCAAGTAAAAAGTCACTTGTCAGGATGGAACACAAACTTTATTGCTTCTAGATCTTCGTAGTAACAATCAGCTGTACACAATTCACAAGCACAATCTAGCAATAACGTGCTTTTAACAATCCGCTTGGATCAGAAGCTCTCACAAATGCTGTATTTCTCACACCAAAATAAGTCACTTTCACAGGCAAAAATTCCGTAGAAATATTCAAGGGATATAGTACACAATCCCTTAAGACACAGCAATGAAGAATTTACACACAGCACTTTGAAAACAGCTTCACAAAACAAGCTAAAACACAGCTTCTATAGCACTATCAATTCACACAAACAATCGTACCGAGAGCTATTCACACATTCGAGCGTTCAGCTCGCACTGACTGCTTCGGGGCGATGCCCGCTTCTTTAAATAGCCGACGCAGGAGGTACAAGAGGTTTCCAGAAAAGTCAATTTCTCGAGGGTTCTACATAAAGCGTGAATTTTGATTACGTCATAGAAGAGAAATGTTAGGTTATTATGCGTTTTTAATGCAGGAAAAACAACTTCCAGGCCCCATTGGGAAAATCGCGCCAAATGGCCAAAAAGTCGCCAAGCTTGGCGACTTTTGGCGAAATATCGCCAAATTTGGCGCCAAAAATAAGTCCTCAAAAGTGAAGAGATCTAAGCTCTAGGACTAATATTTCTCGAGATTTCTAGAAGCCCATAGAAAAACATATGGGAAAGCGAAACCTCCGTATCTCTGGTTCTAATTGGCCGATTTTGATGCAACAAAAAGCAAAATTTATCTATTTGAAGCGTAGAATACGAATTTTAAACCATTTTAAGCCCCAGAGCAGCGGGTTGCCCCGAAAATTCGTAACATAATGATGCATATAAAAATCCAAGTCGTGACTTAGTGGTAACGTACGTTTATGCCGTACAAATTAGTAGAAACTCACTCTTATTAACACTAGTATGCAAAACTTAGGCGACTTTACTGATTTTGTCTTAATTCTGTCAAAAATGATCTGAGGGACATGACATTCAGGTTACAGACACATGATGAAAAAGTGTGACATTACTATTTTGCTGCCACACAGTGCGAAAGTATAGAAGTAAGAAAGTTATAGGAGACTTACAGTACGGAACGAAGCATAAAAGGTAGGTTTTGCTTAGAGAACGGCGCAAAGTATTTTCCGCTTCGTTCTGAACAACTGTTGTGCTGTTGTTTACTGTTTTGCTGCAATGATTTCCTTGTCCTTCAAGCATTCCACTGTATGTCTGTAATCAAAATGTTAATTCTCTCAGTTAATTTTTGGCAGATTGATGGAAAAAAATTAGCAAATTAACTTAAGTTTATTTGTTTATTTTCAGTTAATTGCGTAACGCAAGAAATCTACGTAATCAGTTGATTCGTTCTTAAAATAATAAGCCATATTCATAGAACAACCTGTGCAGTCTGTTAATTAAGGTTGAATCCCATTGAGTGCAGGCTACAGTCACTGACTTTGAAAATCAAGTAGACGCGTGAATCAGTTATTGGACTTTTCTGGTTGTTTATCCAATAGATACATCGATGTGGGGCAGTTTTCCATGAAAGCCATCTCGGGTGGTCCTCCCAGCCCACGAGGGATATCTCCCGGGAAAATAGCTCTAGAAGACTTTAGGGTTGTAATTTACCATTTTCCCGGTAAAATGTTATCTTAAAATTTAAAATATTTCATATTTACATTAAAACCTTAAGACTTTACATAGCGTCCCATCGAAACTTGAGAAAATCCTGTTTTGGAGCTTGTTATATAGCAGAGTATAATATATTAATAATATTTTCCGCATGGAAGCATACAGTGTGATAAAAAGATAAAATTTGTACTGAAAAATACATAAGTTGAATCTTAAATGCAACTGCAAAAGTTTTGCTCATTAGTCATGAATTATACTAACTCAGAGCTAAGTATTTAATTTATCATTTTCTTGCCGTTCAGCCATAAAGTAAGTTTTTATTACAAAGAAACCTCTGTAGAATCTATATTTTGACACAAGAAGTGTACTTTTTTAAATATGAGTTTTAATTCATCCATTATTCTATGTACTTATTCTGCTGTTTGTTAATGGGTTAACTTGTTAATTTTTTTTTAACTCAACCTTCTCATTAAGGAACTTGAAATACTGAATGTACAGATTAAAAAAGTATTTAACTGACAAAATAATTAAAAACATTGCATCATAAATGTAGTATTAAAATATTGGTATATTAAAAAATATTAAACTATGTAGATCAATATATTACACACTTTTCCAATAAAGCGTTTGATTTTATTAGGAAATGACAATTCAGAAATTAAATCATTTTTATTATGTATGGAGCTATCTTGGATTGAAATAGAAGCTAATTAGATTTCATACTTTTAATTATTTATGCAGTTAATGCTTTTCATCCTAAATCAAAGACTTTAACTTTTTGTAAAGTAGAACAAGAATTGATGCAAAAACAATTACGTTCTTAAAGAATAAAGTTATATTTAAGCTTTTTAATTGTATAGAATATAATGCAGAAGTTATAAAAGTACCAGTCGAGAAAGTTATTGAAGTACTCATAATAAAGTTAAGGAAGGAGTAAATTTAAGTTTTATTTAACTCAAACATTTGGTGCTTTTGAGATTTCATACATTCCATGATGTAAATATATAATTTATGTACAAATAAAGGTTCTAAATATTTTTATTTCACAGTTTCACTTATCACTCAGAAAAATCAGTAGTTTGCTATGATTGTTAAAATTTCATAGAAGTTTCACAAATTACTTTAGCATTTAAACCTATCTAACTAGCTAGTTAATAATTAACTTATGCTATAACTTTTTTCGGAGAATGTAGATTGAGCATGAAATTAGGATGAAAGTACTTGTGTACAGAATACACATGCGATATATTTTTAAAATTAGTTAACAAACGATTTATAAATGCACTTTTTGTATTTGTGATGCAAGTTAAAATAAGAAATAGTGCTTAAGTTTGAAATTTTTTGAAATATACTGCACTTTCATGGTTTAGTACAATAGAATTTTACAAATTATTACATGATTTCCCAAATGATGAACCAACAGCGATGTTAAATGATGTAAAACGAGTAAACCACCAAAATCAACACTTATAAGCATTGTAAAACATATAAAAATAGATTTAATGTTTTCTAACTTTTGCTACTATGTTGGAAAAAAAGGTCTTATTCCTTAGAATTATTAAATTTTGTGACAAAACTTTTGTTGCGCGTTTTTTAATTTATTTGCCCTATTCAACAGTCATCTCTGTATGCGACAAAAATAAATTTTTTATAAACTATTTTTTTCCAAATATTATAGAATATACTCATGTCATAAATTTTTGAGTACGTGCTGATATTTGATAAATAAACTTTTTTCCCTCGAATTTCAAACAAAACTCTCTTTTTATTTCCACAAGTTGACTGAATTAGGTTCGTAGGAAATTTCTAAGATTTATTAGAGAACGTTTTTCTTTTTCTTTTTAGCTTACAGAACATTTCATCCCAATGAGAATTTATCGTTTTTCATTCCGATCCAACGCATTCTTTTGGAGTTTAATATAAATTTTTATTTGCTTTATCCTTGACCGAAAACCTTATAAATAGTCATGTAAAATTTCTGAATTTTTCTTCTTCGGGGGGTGTTTGGAATTCATAGATACTTTAAATTAAGGTGAGCTATCCATCATGACTGAAAAAAGGGAAGAAGAACGCAGATTAAAAAAAAAAAATGGCTAAATTGGGACCACGTGTACTTGAACTAGAGAAAGATAAGGTGTTTGTCATTTCCGTACCATTGTGGTTGGTTTTGGCTTTCTGCGTTATATTTTTTTAATATTATGGCGTAGTAATAAAAGAACAGCGTAAAAAAAACTTTCATTTATTTCAGCTTTTATGCAAGTCATTCATAATTGGGAAAATCTAATTGGAAATCCATTTAATTGTTTTTTTCACCAATAAATATTGTTCGTGAAGGAATTAGAAGGTCGAAAAGAAATATGACTCAATTAAATAAAATAGAAAACCTTATTCCATAAAAGGAAAGAATGTAAAATCATAAAAATGAATATTTGGCAAACAGTACGGTTGAGAATTATAGAGTGCTTCAACTTGTTTGATGATTCGGACATTTTGTAAACTATCGACATTAGCATTGTACATTGAGTTTCTAAATGATTCCTAATCTCATGTAGTTACTTTTTTGCGGTATACATTTTAAAATGGACCATGCATTAAAAAATGAAAAAGAGCAACTTTTTATGTTGACCATGAATGCAAAAGAACGAGAGAAAATAATTGTAATATATCCCATTTTCTAGTTTTATAAATGAAACAGATTTACAAAACGTGTCTTTGTTGCGCCAAAAAAATAGATACTTAGAATAGACAATATAGTCTAAGCTTAGGTTTAGGGTTCGTTTCATTATAGTTATTTATGCATAACTGTTAAAGATCCCCACCCTACCCCGTGAAGTTTCGAATTACAAAAAATTCAAAAACGACTCTTGAATAAAATGGAATTGAATACATTATTTTTTAAAAAAGAATTAGGAAATAAATTCTAAGTGCTACGCGTTCCACTTTTTCCTTTGCCGCAGTAAATTTGATTTATTAGCACGTGCTTCTTTGACTAGCTGTGGGATTATTGGATTCTTCCCTATTTTATGAATCATTTTTTTTTACTTCTCTAAAAAAGGACCGTAAACAATTCCGCTTTTTGCCTCTTTACCTCATGAAATTGTGTAGAAACTATATTTCAGCTTTATAGAAACTATTAAACTAAACACTCATTCGCTTCGCGGACTTTTTAGAACTTATTCAGGGACCACCAGTTGGGAACCACTGCTGTATAGTATTAAAAATCTTCTGATTACACAAACCTCTTTATAAAAAATATATGCGTATCATATTTTTCTTTGTTTTGTGTTATGGTAAGACTATACGAGAGATTTTGGAGTAAACTGCCCAAAACTGCAGACCGTGAGATCGACAGTCACACGGTAGGCCCGATAGATGTTTATTGAGTTAATGTTGAATTTGATGATTAAAAGTGAACTTTTTAATACATATATTAGTCATTATTCATAATGTTTAGTCTATGTGTAATACAATTACTTATGAGCACTTCGGTATTTACTATATTGAATAAAAGTCTGTAATGATTGTGAATTTATATACTTTACTGATGGTTCTCGCTAAAAGCATTTTTATGATAATTTTTCAGTCCCTTGATAAGTACAATGTTCAGATAAATATTTTAAAATACACGTTTGTGATAAAAATGTATAAACTTTAACGGGTACATAAAGGGGACTTACGTTTAAAGAAATGTCCTTTTATGTCATAAAAATGTCATTTTATGGTCTTAATAATTTTTTATGTTCATGAATGGCATAAAAATGCCTGGAAGTATGCGCGATATAATATGTCAACTGCACTAAAATATCGCAGTTATTGATTAAAAGTTTTAAGTTCAACTGCCCTCATACATGTTTAGAATTTTTAGATATTGATTCAGTATAGATTAATATAAAATAAATCATCCACGAATTTTTATAGGCGCATTGATTTTGTATTTATGTAATGTAATTTTATATATAAGTTTTCTAGCGATATCTACTGAAGATAAATGCATATCATAATCTCAAATTCCAGTAATTTATTTGAATAAATTAGAACTATTCAATACAAGAAAGAATATTTTGTCAAAACAGAGATGCTTTTTGGATGAATAAAGTATGATAATTATCTGTGCATTTTATATTTTCGTTCCCATTATGTTTGTACTGAAATATACTTTTCCAATTATCCACTTTGAAGGTGAACTCCATTGATAACGTTACGTAACTGCATATTGGAAATTGAGTTTTATAATCTAATCTACATAAATTCTATGTTATTGAAAACTCTGAAACCCCCATAGACTACTATTATTATAGAATGAAATTGTAATGTATGCAAATTATAAGAGAATTAAATGGAATATTTAAATTTATGTAAGGTATTTTGTTTAGTTTCTTTTTACGAGTGCCATTGCCTCAAAAATCCAATCCAAGACGTCTTTGAACAACAAATAATAATGCAGAAAATTATGATGTAATATAAAATTAGGATTTTAACTCTGCTTTGTAATTTTATAAATTTCATTAATATTTGTGTTATACACGATTTTTGAAAAGAAAATTTTCCTAATTAAAAATGAAGAAAGTCATTAGAATATGGGATATCATTAGAATATGGGAGATTAGAGTGAAGTATTTGTAATTCATTTGCCATAGACAAATGCACTTTCTCACTGGAAAGATGATTCAATAACAAAACATAAAATTTATAACAGCATTACTTATTTTTAAAAATATTGGTTGTGATTTTAATTTTGCAACAGTAAATTTTAAAACTTTGTGACGGAGAAACAGATTTCAATACTTGCTCTCTTCCCCATGGCTAATCACTGCCTCTTTATGAATAATTATGTTCCGATGCTTCTTTTTTAGAATCAATGGAGATAGAACTTGAAAAATGTCCGGCATTATATTTCAGGAGATTCAACTAAAAAAATAATTAAAAAACTGTGAAATCTTAAAATTTCTTTTTCACATAAATTTGAGCTTCGAATAATCTTCTTTGTGCCACATTCTTTAATAATCAGATTATTATGGATGCTTAAACGAATCACAAAAGGATGACGAAACCTTTCATTACAAAACGCAAAAATGAAGGTTGAATTCATCCTATGTGCTCTTAAACTCTTGGGAGAAGAATCAGAAACAAATTTACTTCAACCGTTAAAACATCTCTTTAAATCACTCGATGTAGCAAAATAATCCAGAAAAGTCTAAGCGTCTTATTTACGCACCACTTGTTTCTCGTTGTTTGAACAAAATTTATACCTCCACGCATTAGATTTAATTAGCTTGGCAAGCATAAAAACAAATTACTTGCTATAATACAGTCTCAATTAATTATGACAATCGGTGAGACGCATGTAAGCGCATTTCCTCCCTGCGTTTCCGTTTCAGGGCCTTAATTAAGGCTAATCAAAGAGGCAATCCGTTGCTATTTGCGTCACCCTACAGATCCTCAATTCTCTGAAAATAGCATTCTTCTTTTCTGGGAGAGTTTTCAACATTTCTTGTCTATAATACACGTTTGTGAATTTAGCGTTGCTCGTTTTAATTTGCACAGAGGATTAACAACATCTTCAGCCGGATAAACAAAGGCCTGGTAAGTGATTTATAGTAGAATATAGTGCCTGACATGCTAAGCTGTGCTGTAATGAACTTAGCTGGAGTCTAAACGAAAAGTAAGAATGAATGTCTACAGTTGGATTAAACAATTCTTATATCAGAAGTAAAGTTTTACGTGGATCACATTACTGATTTTTTGAAGGTTTATCTATGCTGATGTTAGCAATGAATACAGATTGGCATATTTATCTTTTACTGTGCCTTAAAAGTTAAAATTTTTTATTACGTTCTAACTGTATGGATAGTTTCGTATTTTTCTCAAGAGTATTTCATGGAATATAAATGCATTTGTATCGATATAATTTTAGTAAAAAGAGCTATGAATATCGAAGAATATGAGGGAAATTTTGTTTGAATTTATCACTACAGCATTTACTTCAATTGTGCATTTCACTCTTACTTAACATATTTGGGGAGATTTTTAGTGAACCAGCCTAAGGGGAAAATTTACTTTTAACAGCAATTAACACATGAGAAAAGTCATTATATTATTTACAGTGTTGTAAATGACTTGGTAGTTGTAAATTTTATGATTCTGTACAACGCCCGTTAAATAGAGAGATTTAATCAGCGACTCTACTAGAATCACCTAGAAGCTATAAATAACTCTTAAAGTGTATAGCATTTTAATTTTTCAATACAGAGCATATCTTAATAAACAACTGTTGCCTACAAACGGGACACTTACCCCCATTTTGTACTGGTCTCAAGTGTTTTTTTTTTTCTTCAGGATAAATTTCAACCTTCTTTCTTACATTTCATAGTTTAGTAGTAGATCCATGCTGAATTCATAAAAATTATGATACGCCTATAAATTAAAATCTACATACATTTTATTTTTTCCTCTTAGGATCTGTCTGTGTTTGTTTGAGGGGTGTTACTCTAAAAGGAAATCAGTGAGGTAAAAACATGATAACAATAAAAATCTGAAAAAAGTATACATTAAATGTTTGCAGGCGCGCATACAGGATTTTTGGCTGGGGGGGGGGTCCAACTTTTACAGTTTGGGGGGGGATCCAACTTTTACAGTTTGGGGGGAGGTCCAACTTTTACAGTTGGGGGGGGGGTCCTACTTTTACGGTTTGGAGGGGTCCAACTTTTAGGGATGTTCCAGATTGACAAAAATCAGTGATGAAAGAACTCGTTTTCATTAGATGGAATTCATCAAAACTCGTCCCATCCAGTTCCCTAAGAATACACTACGCAATACAATAGGAAGCAAAATAATAGTTGTACAGTTTTGAGAACAAGATGGTGTTTTATGTTCGCTTTCAGTTCGTTTTTGAAAAGTTGAGGAAAACGAGAAAAAAAATTTCTTTTTTTATTTATTATAACTGAAACTATTGCTACCTTTTTTTTGGAATAATTTTATTTATAGATAAAGGGTAATAATCAATCGAAAAAAAAATCAAAGCCGATGGGGGGGGCAGACCCCCTGGACCCCCCCTTGTGTGCGCCACTGAATGTTTGTTTTTTTCTTACCAATGCGAACCTCTGCCTTGGAAGAATTGGGCACTAATAAGGCCGGCGTTGTTGGTCTCTATTATGAGGGCAATTAGTAGGTGCACCAACGCCACCCGCTATGAAGGGACGGACACACTAACAGCCAGGCCCAGTCGGGGATCGAACCCCGACCGCTGGGTGTTGAACCCGAAACCGTTGTACGGTGCGTTATTCACCATACAATCTGGCTGAGACATTAAATATTAAAATTTTGTGAATAGAAAACATCGATATCTATCTATGTACATCGTGTACATAGTACTTCAATGGAAGTATAGTTGACTATACTTGAATTTCTTTAGTCATAATACCAAGAAAATAGATGGAAACCTTGATTCCTAGAGGTTTTTAGTAACGGACAGATTTCTAAAAAATTTACACATTTTGATATTATTTGATATATCAAGTACTTAATAAATTAGCATCCTACACATCAAAATAATAATTATTATTTTATTAAAATCACACGAAACATAAATTTCAAGAAATTAATGCTCGAAATATTCTTTGAAATTTTTACTGTTCTTTTTGCTTTGAATATTTTGTGATGTAACAGAGCATAAATATCAGCTAAGCTATCCTTACAGATTGCGCAAAAATTTCTTATTTCATTCACTAGAATAACTAATTATCAGTATGCTGCCTAATTCATTAATTTAATGATACCAGAATTGAATACATCCCCAAATTCGTTTACTCACGCCCTCATATGCATCATCTCATTATCAAGTAACAGCAATTTTGGTTCCATTTTATGGTAGTCAAATTTTCTTTTCAGCTTTATGAATTTTTGATAAGGCTCCCGTAATTAAGAGTTCTATATTTAGAAGCTTTGTGCGACAGTTAGTGTAAATGACAAGTAATGAATCAAAAACAGCACGAAACAGCTAATAACATTTACCTGGTATGTCAGAATATTCGAAAGGTTTATTCTAGAATATCTAGGAAACTGAGATTACAACAAGATTGTTTTGCATTTATGCAGATGAGTCGCATTGAATGAATTTAGGATTATTGATTTATAAAAGGATATGTTTGATACATGGTTCAGAATATTTAAAACATTTTTGGTTGATATTTATTTGTATTAAGATTTGGTCCTCGTTTCGGTAAAATAGCTCAAATTATACTTTAACTATTGATTTATACGTTTTCTTATTTTACTGTCATAGGCTTTCCTTGATTTCAGAAATTTAAGATAAGAGGGCAACTACGAAAAAATTGAAATCTAACTTCAGTTTTTCATAGTGATCCGCACGTTTCCATCATATAAAAAATTATTGAATTTTGTAATTTTCGACAGAAATTGCTTATGAATTGCTCACATTTTCTTGTAGGAATGTATTTTTAACACGAGAATCGTTAACGATTTCGTCAAAACTATTTTTCCTTTTTAAGTAGAATTCTACAGACCTTTGCTCACATAGAAAGTTAGTACTGTTGCTATCTCATATCTCCGATTCTAATCACTCCAGCGTCTTAAAATTTATAAAACTTTCTAAAATAAGTGAATGATGGAGCTTTATACAGATGAGAAGACCTACAAGAAAATACCAGAAATTCATAAGCAATTTCTGTCGCAAATTCCAATATTAAATTGTTTTTACATTTTATTTCATGATGGAAGCGTACGGACCACAATTAGAAGTACACCTATAGCTTTTTTGCCCTTTCCCGGGAATGAAGGGATAAATGAATTTAGAGAGTTCTTTCGCGAAAAAAATGCCTAATATCCATGTATCGGATGGGCGAAAACCCGAAAATCTCCTTACCAGGCACAGCTCAACAATCAATCCGAAACGACTTGTCTCATGAACTACCAGGCTACTCGTTCCTTTAAGACATCGATTTAAAAGATTTGCCTGTAGGGCTTCGAATCTGGGTTGTACACTTTTAATCAAAGTAGTTAACAATTCAACATGAAATGGTGCAAATTAGCTGAAATCTTTCTTCGGAGAAGCGTTGAACCATGAGTTGGTGCTTTGGAACCAAACATACAGAAACTTATCTTTATAGAACGGCTGTAGTTAGTACCATTTTATGGTGAGATGTTGAAATACTATTATTAGTGTCAATTGGTGACAAAATTTAATACAAAGATTGCAACGTAGACATGGACAATTTACAAATGACAATTTCTATACAGCAAACCGTTTTTTTCATAGTTTATCATCTCATCGTCAAAATTATCATAAAAAATTTTCACTTACAAAGGCTGAAGCAAATTTAGCCCCATTGCATGGTGAAATGTTGAACTTCTATCAAGCACATAAAAAGCCAGCGCGCTTTCAAAGAATAAATGCGGAAAACGAAATTTAAAACTTTCTTTTAAAAATTGAATCTTGTTTTTTAATACCAGAGCGAGAACTTTTACTGAAAGTAATTTTCTTTAAAGTGAATTCAATTTTTATTTTATACACAAGCTATCTATTTTTATTCTAAACGTACAGATTTTTTGAATATCACTGATAAAAGATATGGGATAACAAAATACGTCCAGAAACTTTTCAGAAAATCCATATTACGCAATAGCAAACATCACAGGCAAAGAGTTGGTTTGAAAAACTATCATAAAATTCTTGAGCGATAAAAAACAAAATGAAAACTTCTATCAAGATGAAATTATAGTGCATGTGATGAAAGTACTGGTGTTTAAGGAAAATTAACAGTCATTTGCCAAATGACTTAATGAATTCACAAGCTTTATAAAACAATAATTACATGTATATGTGTTGTTGCATTTCTGAAAATTATAAAATTTTTGTTTTATGGACCGCGAAACTTCTTACGAAGCTAATTGGGGAAAATCATTACTTGCAAAGAACGGGCTTTTAAATCTTTAAAGAAGTTCCTGGTATTTTCTTTCTAAGAGCGATAAAGAGTATTGGAAAAAGAAAAGAGAGATAATTTTACCGATACATTTTTCTGGTTATATTGATTTATCGAACACTTCTTTGTAATAAGAAATTATAGTATTGTTCACATTTCTATATATCTGTTCTTAATTTGAAGGTAAAATTAATTTTTCCAGTTGAATATAGGTGATATAAAATGGTGCTTTCATTTTTTTTTAAATAATCAAGAGCATACGCTAATGTAGTGAAATATGTGTATAATGATACTGTTTATAGTGATAAACCGCCTTATAAAGATACTTCCTTTATTCCTGATGGAATTTGTATTTGTCGTGCTAAGCCATGACGGCTGTGGCGTAAAACATTGAAATTTTAAGAAAGTAGCGTTCCTTTTTAGCTAAAATGTAATAGAATTTGTACATATCTCTTATATCCATATTTTTATGGTTACTAATACTTGAAATTTTAATGAAATTTTTAACTTTATTTAGAATATTGAAAGTGCAATAGTAAGCCCCCTAATCAAAGAAGGCATTTAATATGTACCTCATATATTTCGTATTTCACTTCATCAGAATTCACCCGACTTTTTCAAGCTGTACAAAATGTACCCGATGTTGTGTGTTATTCAATGCGACAAGAATACTTTATCTTAATAATTAGAAAACGCCTTTAATGCTCAAATAATGTACGAAAGCTCCATCTATCTACAACAATAAACTGTATATGATGAATTTCCCTTGTTGTATGCAGGTTTTACTGTATTTTTTTTTTGTTGTTATTTGCTTGCTTACACGTTGTGTTGTATAACAATTATTGACTGAAAATTGGTCTCACATTTTTTGTCTGGTTGTTGTGACAAAATTTCTAATTTTCAATTACTCGATAAGCAAATATTTTTTGAGTCTCTCATAAAAAATTCCATTCTTCTTCTTAGTAAAACATTTAATCATCGGACAAGTTAGTTTTATCAATGTAATGCTAAATTTTTAAATTATAATTTACATTATTACTTATTTAAACTTTTTTTTTATCAAAAAAGCTTAGTTCTCATATTAATTGAAAGAACAAAAGATTGTCTATATAAATGATTAATTGCAAAAGTTAATACACCTTTATTTTTACTATAAACTACTTAGAGAAGTAAAGTTAGTGGGCTATTGCTTTCACTGTAATTAAATGTACTCTATTATAGGTTATCTGACTCTGTTAAAACTTTCCAATGTTTAAATTTTTATCCCTACGTAATTAATTGTGACTATAGGCTTACTGATTAGCTTCTTCTTCTAAAAGCAGAAAATGGAGTGGAATGATGAACTTTCGCTTTTAGAATTTCGATTACGTAAAGCTGACACATAATGAAGTGTGAGCTAATTAAAATTATATAAATACTGTAGTTTCACTAAAAAAGACTTTTTCCGCGTTTCATCGTTATACACGTAGCAAACTAAATGCTGAATGTAAAACTGGGATTTGCTAGTTCATAATAGATTCAAACGAAATTCAAAGTCTGCGGATTTTTGAAGCTGTGAAACGGTGAATTGAAGATTAGACGATTGCATTAAGGCACATCTTTTAATTTACAAAAGATACCATTCTTGTTGAACACAATCTTTTAACAACTTCCTCTTCAATGACATATGCATAATTGAAGTGTGAAGGGGTTCGGGCCCATCATGCAGCTGTCGATCTAACCGTCTGGAGTTTTGGTCGGTTTTCTCCAGATGTAATGTGAATAAGAATTAGAACGCCTTAAAATGTCCTCAGAGCAAAGCACTCCCCTCGTAGGAAGATGCCCCATGTGTAGGCTTGCCATAACACAAGAGGTGAAATATATGCATAAGCTCATAAAATAAGTAAGGTAATTTATCCGAAGTACACTGAAGATGCCAGAATCGGAGATTAATGTTAATATTTTCTTGTAAATTACAGCAGAATCAGTAGAATTAGTAGAATTAACATGGTATATTAGAATTCAAGTTTAAAATATCTAGAATGTGTAGATAGCGCAAAGTGGCTCAGACTGTCACAAGATCCAGCACTCGCAGACGTTGTCTTATGAGAAAAAATAATTATTTTAAGTGCTGAAATGTTACCTAAATTCAAACCAGAGATTAGTAACTTACAATAATTCTCGAAAAATAAATTCGATTGCTCTTCTTAATTATAGAACTATTTCGTTTTGAATGATTCAGAATTTGTAGCATTGACGCTCTAAAAAAAAATCTGATGTGTCCAACACATGACTTCCTTGCACGTCCATTAGATCAAAAATATTTTCGACGCACTTCCTCTACATTTATTTGTTTGAAAGAGATAAAATATCAATAATAGTAAGGTTTAGCGAATTCTAGCCAAATATTTCGATATCGCCAAGCTGAGTTCAATTTGAAAGATTTCCTTCTGACACTTTATTTGGCGATATTTCACCAAAAGCCGACAAACTTGAGATAGTCAGCGAGATTTTGGGGATAGCCAAAGTAGTCATTGACCACAGACTTTCAATGAGTTGAATGCATCTATACACCTCAATGTATTCAAAGTCATTTGGCTCACCATGCAAATAAATTCTCAGTCGATTGCTGTCAAAAAAGATATTGAAAACAGTTAGGTATTACAATAGTTCTAAATACAAAGTTAAAAAATCTACGGGTTAAAGTTTTAGAGTTATACAAAATAGGAAATAATTTTTGGCGCCAAATTTGGCGATATTTCGGCGAAACTCGTCAATGTCGACGACATTTGGCGAGATTTTAAGCATAAACCAAACAATGACAGATTATCGCCAAATTTGGCGATATTTCGCCAAAACTCGCCAAGAACGATGACAAATGGCGATACTTTGGGCATGGACCAAATGACTGACTATCGCCAAATTTGGCGATATTTCGCCAAAACTCGCCAAGGTCGAGGACAGACGGCGAGATTTTGGGCATGTACCAAACAATGACTGTCTACAGTTGTATTATAATGAAGATGTCCATAGACATTAAGGTACTGAAATTCTTTTCGGTGGTCCTGTAAATAAACTCTCCAGTAGATTGGAACCAAAAATCGAGATGCACAACTAGATGTTACAACATTCTTATATATGAAATTTCATAATAGTTTTTGAGATTTGAGAGTTAAATATGCACACACGTACACCAAAAGTCGCCAAGCTTGGCGACTTTTGGCACAGTTCTTGAGGGAGGCACGTGACCGTGGTCGGACCATTACCTAACTTATGTGGTAGGACGGTATTGTGCTGGAAATGGATGAATGCCCCTAAAATTGCTATTGGCCGTAATGTATTGGAAATCTTTTGAGTGTTCCTGTAGCAGAACTATAAATGATAAAGACACTTTTTTTTAATGGAGAAATTCATTTTCTAACTCTTTACAGCATATATCACTTCTGAGTCGTTTGAAATATCCCAATACCTCTAAAAAACGCTTTGATGAATTTCGGCCCATAGAGCGTAATGTATTTCGAATCTTTTGGGCGGTCCTGTAGATAAACTATTCAGTCGAATGGAACCGAAAGGGGAGGTGCACAACTAGATGTTACAGACAATCCTAAATATAAAGTTTCAACATTCAACGCCTAACAGTTTTTGAGATATGCGAGTTTAATGAATTTCGGCCCATTGAGTGTAATGTATTTCGAATGTTTTGGGCAGTCCTGTAGATAAACTATCGAGTCGAATGGAACCAAAAGGGGAGGTGCACAACTAGATGTTACAACTATACAAAATATGAAGTTTCGACATTCTACGCCTAATAGTTTTTGAGTTAGGCGAGTTCAACGAATTTCGGCCCATAGAGCGTAATGTATTTCGAATCTTTTGGGCGGTCCTGTACATAAACTATCCATTCGATTGCCACCAAAAGGGGAGGTGCACAACTAGATCATAGAACAATCCTAAATATCAAATCTCAACTTTCTACGACCAATAGTTTTTGAGATATGCGAGTTACATACATACGTACGTACGTACGTACAGACGGCATGGAAAAACTGACCACAATAGACTCGCCGCTGGTCAAAATGAGTTGCAGACGCCTTAATATGATCGTGCATGCTAGCCTACGATGAGATGCATCGAAAAAATTCTTAAAATTAAATTTAGAGGTACTCAAAATCGGTTTTTTTGTCGAAATTTGGCCCCCAAAATTTTTCGGGATCACATTACTTCCTTATACTACGTACAAGGAAGTAAAAAATAAACGTAATTAAAAATGACCGACATTTCATTATATTTAAAACATCTATAAAGACATGATAATTGTTTTAAAATGCATAATTATTTTCTCAAACAATTTTACATTTAATGGGAAATCATACAAAACATCTCAAATTAAATTTGAATACATTTAAAAAAACTTTTATTAAATGTATAATCCCCGAAATACCTGTAGGAGAGATTATTCATGATAAAAGTACAGCTACAAATATATGTTATATCAATATCTAATTTCGGTTCCCCGAAATTGAAATCACATTGGATTAAATGAGGAATCGAAGCAGTCATCATGAGATTATTAACCATTATTTGCTGCGAATAACTATGGGCTGTAATTCCACATACGTCATTCACATATCAAAGGGTTTTAGTATTATTACATATTTCCACCAATATGATATCATAGCATACGTTGCCTTTAAATATCCAGACTAGCTAATATAATTATTGCAGATAATAATAGCTTAAATAATCACATGACGTAAAGAAGTTGAGACTCTTATACTTGTAAAGGTGATGGGATGTACTATGTTATATGATCTTTCATAAAAGCGCAAGATATTTTCGAAAACTGAAATTTTATGTAATCTGAAATTCAATTGTAATGTGAGAAGATTTGTTTTCGTATTAATTGGCTTTTGATACTTTATGACGAAAATATTTTTTTCTAATTAAAGATTGTTCTAAGACTTTATTGAGTTCGATACATTTTAAGCCATTAAGCCTCATTTAATTTCAAGTTTATTGGCATAATTGCTTTTTTATCTTAAATTTCACAAATGAAAAAAACCTATAAAAATAAAATTCTACGAAAGACAAAAATAAATAAATAACTAGATAAAACATTAAGTACAATTTAAGTTATATTTTCGAAATGAGGACAAAATAACCGAAAATGCTTCAGACAGATGCCTATTTTTACTTCCTTGTACGTAGTATAAGGAAGTAATGTGATCCCGAAAAATTTTGGGGGCCAAATTTCGACAAAAAAACCGATTTTGAGTACCTCTAAATTTAATTTTAAGAATTTTTTCGATGCATCTCATCGTAGGCTAGCATGCACGATCATATTAAGGCGTCTGCAACTCATTTTGACCAGCGGCGAGTCTATTGTGGTCAGTTTTTCCATGCCGTCTGTACGTACGTACGTACGTATGTATGTAACTCGCATATCTCAAAAACTATTGGTCGTAGAAAGTTGAGATTTGATATTTAGGATTGTTCTATGATCTAGTTGTGCACTTCCCCTTTTGGTCACAATCGAATGTATAGTTTATGTACAGGACCGCCCAAAAGATTCGAAATACATTACGCTCTATGGGCCGAAATTCGTTGAACTCGCCTAACTCAAAAACTATTAGGCGTAGAATGTCGAAACTTCATATTTTGTATAGTTGTAACATCTAGTTGTGCACCTCCCCTTTTGGTTCCATTCGACTGGATAGTTTATCTACAGGACCGCCCAAAACATTCAAAATACATTACGCTCAATGGGCCGAAATTCATTAAACTCGCATATCTCAAAAACTATTAGGCGTAGAATGTTGAAACTTTATATTTAGGATTGTTGTAACATCTAGCTGTGCACCTCCCCTTTCGATTCCATTCGATTGTATAGTTTATCTACAGAACCGCCCAAAAGATTCGAAATACATTACGCTCTATGGGCCGAAATTCATCAAAGCGTTTTTTAGAGGTATTGGGCTATTTCAAACGACTCAGAAGTGATATATGCTGTAAAGAGTTAGAAAATGAATTTCTCCATTTGAAAAAGTGTCTTTATCATTTACAGTTCTGCTACAGGAACACTCAAAAGATTTCCAATACATTACGGCCAATGGCAATTTTAGGGGCATTCATCCATTTCAAGCACAATACCGTCCTACCACATAAGTTAGGTAATGGCCCGACCACAGTCACGTGCCTCCCTCAAGAACTATGCCAAAAGTCGCCAAGCTTGGCGACTTTTGGTGTACGTGTGTGCATATTTAACTCTCAAATCTCAAAAACTATTATGAAATTTCATATATAAGATTGTTGTAACATCTACTTGTGCATCTCGATTTTTGGTTCCAATCTACTGGAGAGTTTATTTACAGGACCACCGAAAAGAATTTCAGTACTTTAAAGTCTATGGACATCTTCAATATAATACAATTGTAGACAGTCATTGTTTGGTCCATGCCCAAAATCTCGCCGTCTGTCCTCTACCTTGGCGAGTTTTTCCGAAATGTCGCCAAATTTGGCGATAGTTAGTCATTTGGTCCATGCCCAAAGTATCGCCATTTGTCATCGTTCTTGGCGAGTTTTGGCGAAATATCGCCAAATTTGGCCATAATCTGTCATTGTTGGCCCATGCTTAAAATCTCGCCAAATGTCGTCGACATTGACGCGTTTCGCCGAAATATCGCCAAATTTGGCGCCAAAAATTATTTCGTATTTTGTATAACTCTAAAACTTTAACCCGTAGAATTTTGAACTTTTGTATTTAGAGCTATATTATAATATCTAACTGTTTTCAATATCTTTTTTGACAGCAATCGACTGGGAATTTATTTACAGAGCTAAATGACTTTAAATACATTAAGGTGTATGGATGCATTCAATTCATTGAAAGTCTGTGGTCAATGACTACTTTGGCTATCCCCAAAATCTCGCAAACTATCTCAAGTTTGTCGGCTTTTGGTGAAATATCGCCAAATAAATTGTCAGAAAGAAATCTTTCAAATTGAACTCAGCTTGGCGATATCAAAATGTTTGGCTAGAAATCGCTAAACTTTATTATTATTGATATTTTATCTCTATCAAACAAATAAGTTTAGAGGAAGTGCGTAGAAAATATTTTTGATTTAATAGACGTGCAAGGAAGTCTTGTGTTGGACACATCAGATTTTTTTTTTATAACCAAAAAGATTAAATTTGAAAAGTCATAAAAAATAATAACTTTATCTTATATTTCTTGAATTGGAACACATTTATAAATACATTAAGTATACAAACCTCATGCAGTGTATATGATAATAGTAATTAAACATATGCGTCATTTTTCTTAACTTGATTTACCTATGAAGTAGTAAATATATTTACAACATTATTTTACGCTGTTTCAAACAGATAGGTAGCTTAATGGGAATGCTTTAAGCATACTTTTAAGTTTTTTATTTTACTAAGCAAAAACAAAAAGTTGTTTAATTTATTGTTTAACACGAGTAAAAAGAAGATCGTTTCTACCGTGAACCGTTTATGAGTGAATCTCAACTGTCAGAAAACAGACGGGAAAACACTGTGCAGAAATTTGTTCCGGAAAGGGGGGAATGAAGAAAGAAAGAAAGAACAACAAAAAAAGGAGATTGTCATTTGTAATTTTAAATGTTTGTACTTTTGCCAACTTTTGCAGTGACAGAGAAAGTTGTTGCTTCATGTGTTTTGGTATGTAGAAAATGAATTGGAACATGCCCTACATGTGTTTGCGAAAGAGTACAAAGTGTAAACCTGGTAGGGGAGAGTAGAGTAGAGAGGGGTGGGACAGTGGGAGGGATGGGACACCATCAATTATTCCTTTAAGGTTGTTCTTCTTGGAAATCATGCAACTTTTGTGCAACTTTAAAAAAAGTTTAACTGCGCTAGAGACTCGGAAAAATTTAGAATGTCTCTTTACAAGCTGAACTGTGAATTTTTACTAACAATGAACCTGTAGGAGTTATTGAACACTCAGGAAGACATACCAAACATACAGAAATTCGCAATATTTAACTACACAGGTAAATAGTCGGCTCATTTTTGAGGGCAATTTTTGTGCTTATGAATTTTTTTCTGATAGTTGCATGATACAAACAGCTTTACTGTTACAGTATTACTTACAGTATTAGTTCACAGTGAATTGGTTGAAGAAGCTTTATCAATATTTTCGAGTGTTTATCATTATGAGTTTGTTTTTAAAGCTGCTCAATAGTCCTGTGACGGCAAATTGCCCTTCAGGTGGAACACCCTCAAGGAAACATTGTCTTTCATTTGTGATTCTTCCAGCAAGTGGATTAGCCATAGCATCATACTTATTGCTTACTAATCATTACTTCAGTTACAAATTTCTGTAAGATTATGAGACAAAATATCTGTTCTCAACATCAAAAGTACATAACTGCCTGTACTTTCGATGCAATTTTTCAGTCACATTTTTTGTAACCAACAAAATTCTTACTTTTTTTAGACCAAAGAATATAACTTTTATAAATGAGCAGTTTTATGAGGCGTAGCAGCAGCATACTTTTAGGAATGATTTATTTTATCGATATGTTGTGTGTAAGGGAGGGATGGAACACTTTAACTTAGAGAGGAAAAATTATGAGAAAAAATAAAATTATGTGTTCCCTCAAGACATTTTTCTTGCTTCTTTAACTTACCTATCTAACGAATATTTTAATAATTACTACAAGTTTATATTTTTAAAACATGTTCAAATGTTTGAAGATGTTATCTTGAAACTTTCAAAGTTGCACAATTAGAAAATAATTTGTAAGAAAAATTTTGTTAAAAATGTCCCTTCCCTCCCTACTCTCCCCTAGTAATAAGTGTTTAACTTCTCTTAGTTTGTCAGAGAGTATTGTTTTAAAATAATCTTACGAAGTGAGTTATTTCCATAGTTAGTTGTAATTTTGTTAGTTGTAATAAAAAAAGATGCAAATCGCATACGAAGGCTGTCATTATTTCAGTTACGTGTTATATTGATTGATTCTAGTCAGATACCTTCTACGCACTAAGTGCAGATTAAAAGAAAGCAATACAAATCATGTGAAGAGCATTGATTATAAAACTGTTTCCGATATAAGTATATATTAGGAGCCCCGGAAAGTAATTCCGTTTTTTAAAATAAAATTCAAATTAATAAATTTCCTCAAGTTTTTAATTACGAACCAGCTGTCCCTAAACATTGAATTCGTATTTGTTACATCTCAAAGGAAGAATTTTATAGCTAATATTTTTCCTTTCATAAAAATGGCCACCTTCACGTTTTTTTTTTACGTCTGCCCTTCTTAAAGGATAAATTTTAAAATGTCTTAAAATTGATTTGTAGGTACTTGTGAATGTTATATTTTGCAGTAAGCATTACATGGATATCTCTTTTTTTCTTTGGGATTACGTAAGTTATGATGAAAGAACGTTTTGGCCCCCTATTCTCATCGTTTAAGTATTTATGAAAATTCTGTCAGGCGCATTTTTGAGAAACTCACGTACATGCCGAATTGCGTATTGTTAGCTTCAGTAGTTTTAGTTAGGCGATATATTGACATACGAAATGACGACATTATCTTTCGGCCTCCTTGATATTTATGTGCATGCTATGCATAACTGAGAAAATGCTACTATAACTTTTCATAATTATACATTACCAGACATAGAATCTATTACAGAGAGCTTTATCTAGCCCTGTAAAAGACGCTATTAAGTAAAGTAAGTGAAGTAAAGTAAGACTATAAAAAATTAAAAATAACAGATAAAAAATAATAGCGTATAGAAAACAAATATTTCTTTTATAACGCTGGATGTGAAAAATGCGTATCATGTTTATTTTCTTTAAAATACAGCAACGTCACTAAAACAAGCTTTATAAAATTGGAGTAATATTTTATTTCTCCAGTCACTTTGTAAAAGATCTATTAATAGAAGGCACATCCTTTTTAATGTATTACTCATAGGCGCCCACATGATTGTTTGCAGGAGAAAGGGGGGGGGGGCTCAGTGGGACTACCCTAGAAAGATTCCATATTTTAGTGTATAATCACTCCTAAGTTATACCAGAACATATACATTTTTCGTGGGAGCTAGGGGGGGGCACTGCCTATAGGTATGGGCGCCTATGGTATTACATGCTATTAAAGTTCAATATCATATTTAAATCCTTGAAAATTCAAGCATATCTGCTTAGATTAGTCATATTTGCAGCTTCTTCTAAAATTATAATTAGGGATGGATGCGAGACTAGACAGAGATTCACAGCTCTTTTGCGAGACGCAACAAACATTTTTAACATTACAATATAGGGAATTCCCGAGACAACACAAAGCATTTCGGCTTTTACGCGAGACGAGAGGACTATTTTTCTTTTCGTGTCCATTCCTAATTAAGGGAAGTTGGTCCAAAATGACCCACTTAAGGTTAAAACTTGTATAGAATTACATAAATGTTTAAATAAAACTTTGGTTATTTGCTATCATATTTTACACTATACTTCGCATCATACACATATTTTAATAATATTTTAAGCGAACCATGAGTAATGAAAACAATAGAATTTTTAGAAAGTGTCTAAAGGACCATTTTACCTTCAACCATAGGGCAAAATGATTCTTCATTTGAAAATAACTTGAGATTATATTTTATTGGCAAAAAAGATATAAAACTAATTATGACTATAAATCATGAAATAAAATTAATTTTAAAAACATATGGAACGCATGATTTATTTTATGAAAATTTTAAAATTAAAATGTATCCCAAACAATAAAATGGAATATTTTAAAATTATAAATAAAAAATTATGGCCTGCAATAAACGCAGAAATAAATTAAATAATGTAATAGAGTGTCACGCATTTTGAGAATGGCTGAAGGGCTGATATGACGCCTAGGCCCGGTACTGGAGTATCTTCAGTTGATAGATAATTTTACCCGAAAGTCTGGCGTCCCACTTGAGGTCATAATACTGGAACACGACGAGAAACATAACAAACTTAGCAAGTGTAGTTAACATCTAAAAACATACTCTATTCAGTAAACCAAGTCATATTTCTTACATCTAAAACTTAATAGGGAAGTTAGTACTTACTTTAGAAGCGATATGATAAAACCCAGTTTTTTTTAAGAATTCTACCCCGGCACGTAATACACCGATCGCTTAAATATCGCCATTGCTTCTTCTTCACTTCTCACAACTAGTTTATGTATTACCTGTTAGGTGGTACTGCCTGTGTATCTAAGAAAACTTATGTGGATCGTTTTGCCCGCTAGGATCATTTTGGGCCACATTCCCCTATATTTCACTAAATGCTGTAAGCCATCGCAGATGCAATTTTGCACACAATAAATCTCAACGAACGCAAATCATGGTGAAATTCTAGCAACAATTTTGCATTGCAGAAAAAAAAAATATCCACATACATCGTTTGTCTCCTCACTTCAAAAATGCAGTGAAATATTTCGTGATTCTCGGTAGCATATTTTATTGACGTGAAGTTCGGAAAGAACAGTAGATTGGAAAACTCTGGAATATTACATCACTTTTAAACATTTTATTTCACTTCAACTTTAACGTTTGCCGTTAAAAAGCAATACGCATTTCTCTCGATCGAAAATTGATTTATTGTAATCTCATATGTAGATGACTTAGTTTTGGGATCTTTAGTAGGACAAGAAAGCACATTTTACCGTGCAGATCTGAAAAAAAAGATTTTCAGCATATTTCTTGCCCTTTTAATGCTTGAGGGATTGAATTCCCTATCCAATCAAAGTACTGGTATTATTTCTCATGTTTTCATTTCTCTTATATGCATTACTGAAAAACTCTTTTCGTTACATGAAACTTATAATGATAAATGAGTCCAATTTCTATTTCAGAATATTTTTTAAATGGGTTTATTTTCTAGATGGGAGATTCATATATCATCTTTTCATTAATGTAATTTCTTTGTTTCTTTTTAAAATACAATTTTGAAAATTTACTTATGATGAAATGTTTTATTCGGGAAACTATTTAGTTTTTGAGATTCATTATATTTAAATACAGAACATTAACTGAGTTTTTGCAATAATAGAAACATGTAGTGCAAATTTCTACGAATTTTCACATTTTTGTTAAAATTAAACGATAAGAAAATATAATGTAAAATAGCTTTTAGTTTTATAAAAATTTTATTAGCAATAAATATTGTTATAGATTCATGCTGCAAGTTTATAGCACTTATAAGTACAAAAGATACATTTTCTTAATTTTAAATTTCGAGCTATTTTTAACCATGTTATACTTATTTATTACCATTATCATCATTATGAACATTTTATTTTTATATAAAGGGCTTTTAAACTGTTTAAAAAGTCTTCTGTGTAAATAAATAAATTACTGAATAGAACCCGATGAATGTATTAAATAATAGTGTGGGATGGTGTAAAATGGGACATTTTATAATACCTATAATACCTCAATGCAAATGGATTTTTTTAAGGCAAATTCTTAAAATAATATTTTTTAGTTTGCTGGCAGCATTTTATATTTCCATAAAAGTGAAGTGTTTACAAATATAGCAGTACAAGAATAACGTTTTGCAAGCTGTATATAGAGGTGTGAAAAGCGCATGGTTCACTAACTTCTGAAAACTATTATATTAATACTGGAAGTTAAGAATTTTTTTCGTAAAATAAGCTCTGTACAATATCTCAAGCAAATCAGATAAAATATGTTTTGAATTTTTCTTTTTCTTTTTTTTTACATGGGGTAAAATGGGTCATATTGATTTTTTTTCACATAAGCCTACTGCATTCAGTTCTGTTAGAATCCAAACAGTGTTTTATTGGGATTTATTTTCTGTAAATTTGATATTTTATTCTTGCATTTAAGGAAAGTTAAATCTGAACAGCATTTGTTAGGCTGTTTTCTTTGTTATTTTAAATTGTTCCACCTACATGATGTTAATTTAAAACAATGCTCTTTATTCCTGATTATTTAAGAATTAATATTGAACTGAATTAAAATAAATTTACTATGTCTCATACATTTCAAAATAATAATAGCTACATAGACACACCCGTAACAATGGCTATAAATTGGTCAATAATGTATCTTACAAAGAGAGATGGAAAGTTATTCAAAATAAACATTTCTCTCTGTTTCTGTACATTTTTTATATTTATTAATTAATTGCTATGTTTAGTCTTGAGGTACACTATCCAGAAACCAATATAAATATTAATATTACTGTAACATTATTATTATAACATATTCCGGAGGCCAGAGGAAATATTAATATTATTGTAACTTTTATCCCAGGTTAATTAAGGTAGTTCATTTCCACGCCTTCTGATTTAGTTTATGCAGTTGAATAAAAGGCGATAATACATTGGTGTCCAAAATTAAGATTACAAACATTAAAAAAAAAGAGATTTTTCGATAAAAATTTGGTTTAATGTATGAGAATTCGGTTTACTAGTGATTGGTAAAAAATGTTTGCATAAGAGTTTAGACTGATACTATATAAATATTAATGTGTGAAATAAATATTTATTAAATAATGGTATATTCAAAATCTACAAAGTATAAAATTCTATATAAAAAAATGGATCTCAAAGTCATTGTGTGATTTTTGGCATTGCATTTCATCAGCCATTGCTTCGTAATTAGTAGACTAAGTATGATGAAATTTCTGCTCTTAAGCAGTATTCAAAGTGTTTACCTGTAAGCCGTACTTTTATGATAGTCACTGTTGGAAACAATGATTTACACAAGTACATGGAATAGAAAAACGATTTTATTTCATATGCTGATCTTTTCAAGAATGAAAATTTGTGTCTATCAACTAAACTCCAGAAATTCTTATGTTACAATAGATTTCCGACCATTGTCGTTATGAAAATCTAAAATTTCTATCTCCAGGGAAAAAATAAAGGTCGCTTTTTGCTATATGCTTTTATTTGTTTTGTACGACATTTCTACTTTCGTGAGGTTGATTATTAAAAAAAAAATTACATAACATTTTATTAAAGACTTGCATATTTTTTTCCGTGGTCGCACAGCGGAGGGCACACGTAAAATAATCGGCTGGAGCAATGGTTTCCACGGTCTTAGGGTTGGGTAGCCCTGTACTAAAGCATTCCACAAGTGCTCTACGGGATTGAGGTCTTTTTATATTTTTTTATTTATAATCTATAATTAATTTTATTTTGCAAATGTATTGTTCAGTCGAAATTGAATTTTCACTGTGATTTACTGATTTACCACATTTTTATTTCGAAAGTATTTTACACTTGAATATTTTGTTTAAGAAGAGACATTCTCTTATTTGCAAATTTTATTCTCCGTATCTCTTAAAAACTACCAGTTTTTATTTTTAAGACTAACATGAGCTGCAAAATATTTCATTTAAAGTCAAAATATAATAAGTCACTATTCTACATTTATAAAAATTTGAGCACCTGAAAGCTATTCGCTATGCTATTTTTAAAAACTTGTTTTACACCCTTAACTTTTAAAAATATATTTATTATAGAAAATGTCACGCAGTATGCCTGCATTTATCAACATGAAGTGCCCTTAAAAGCGAATTGAATGATATTTCACTTGCAGACATTTCAACTTACGTGGCTGCATCAAATTTTGTGTCATTTTGCAATGACGCAAGAAGTTTTAACAATGTGTATCCATGGAAACATTATGAAACCAAAACCAGTAGTATTAAGAGACCTATTTGATATAGGTAAAAATATTCTAGGAGAAAATTTGTTCAAAAATGTTATGAAAATAATTTAAAAGGAATAAACGCTCAAAACGTATAACTTCCGAAAGTTGTATGCAATGTTAGGGCAAATATAGATGTGATCAGTAAATATGAGGAGTATTTTTGTTTCTACTATAGTTGCTTTTGCAAATATGCTTGAGGCATCAGTCGCTATGCAAGATATATTTGATATTTTGGAATAGATCTGGAAAACCTAGATTGAAAAAATATGCTTAAATAAATTAATATTAAATCTTATAAATTTATTATAAGAAACGTGAAAGTATAGAAAAACACACAATGATAATAATTTTTAATAATTTAAAGGGAAATAAATATCTGAAAATCTGCAAATATATATGGAAATAACATGTGCAGAAACGCATAAATGTGTCAAATTTCTTTAAAATAAAATCGCCATAATAATAAGTGTTACTTACTTACAATATATACATTTTTTTAGAATTACATTTTTGATTGGTTATAACCCAAACACCTTGAAGAACATAAATTCCTTATTTTATTTATAACATTTTTTTAGATTGTATATTCAAGAATTACAATTATAAGGAAAACAAGTTATTGAAAGAGTCTGGTGTGTTTTACCAGAAAAGGATAAATTGAAGAAGAGTTTATGAATTTAACCAACGACTTAAATCTACATTATAAAGAGTTCAATAAAAATATTTTATTCACACTATTTCTATCTGTAGATTATAGAGTCAATATATAAGTCCCGCTTAAGGATACTTAAGTGCCAGGAGTGCAAAAAGCTGTTATGAAGGCTATACATCCCTTTTCGGAAAAAGAAAAATACTTAAAATGTCTTCAATAACATATTTCAATTTTATGGCACTTCAAGTGTATTTACGGAAGTTAAGATTTAAAAAAAATAGACAAATCAGTGAAAGAAACAATTTTTAGCTAAACTTTTTTTCTGAAAAATATATTCGAATAACTGTGCAATGCCCCGGAAATAACCCCCTAACATTCCATTTCAATCCAAATACCCGAGTGCCCGTAATCCTGGAAGGCGAATGGTTTCTACCTATGTTTATATATAGCATGAAAACATCTGGTTGCAGATTCGTCAAATATCTAGTCTATTCCAAGACATATTCATAATCAGTTTCTTTCCGTGTCAGTGTTTGAGAGTTACACACTCTACAACATTTTTTATGTCGGTTAGCAGTGAATAAAAAAATATTTTAGTGTCTGATTTGCTTTAACCTGCTCGTTTGCCATTGTCGCAAAGATTAATAGTTACATTAAAGGGATATCTGCCGTCGTGCCTTTGCGATATATATAGCGATTCGGCTAAGTGTTCGTTAACCCTTTGAGGCGCAACCCTTTCCCAATGCTGAAAAAAGGACAGCCGTTGCCATCGCTCGACTTAACTACCAGCAAGATGGCGGACGATCGAAACGTTCATCGCGTGCCACAGATCTAGAGACCCTTTTTTGACACAGCTGGCTGTGCCGCACAGCCAGCTGTGTCAAAAAAGGGTCTCTAGATCTGTGGCACGCGATGAACGTTTCGATCGTCCGCCATCCTGCTGATAGTTAAGTCGAGCGATGGCAACGGCTGTCCTTTTTTCAGCATTGGGCAATCTATCCAGCTGTTCTCGCATTCTTCTATTTTTCAGCAGATGTCAGTGCTGTTAAAAATAATCGTGACCATTTTTTGACGGGAAATGACGTGCTAAAAAGCAAAGGATTCTCGTGAAGCTATGTCACCCGCAACTATTTTTATAGAAATCAAATCTATTCTTCGTGACTGGCAACAGTCCAAACGTCAGAGTTTGGTGTTCCCAGAGCCGGAACACTGCGCGTTAAAGGGTTAAATACAAAGGGTAGTAAGGTAGTTTTGCGATTCGGATTTATTTGTTTAATTTTTTCAAAGTAATTTTCGTTACATGCAATGCATTTCGCCATCCTCCGAAACCAGGTTTGCCAAGTTTGTCTAAGGAGTACAGCACACGCGTTGTCTGTAGCCTTCAGAAGATCCACATCACTGGAAATTCGAATCCTTTTCAGCTTCGGTTTCACACACGGAAACAATTCAAAGTCAACTAGACTGTACGGAGGGTGCAGAAATTTCAGTTCTGTTGTGGTCAAATATTTGTTGCAGGCTTTGTCGCGGTGAGCTAGAACTACATTGAAAAAAAATGATTACAGCATAAGGTTGGGTAAACGGGTTCGTGTTTTTGGAACTAACTTCCCCGCTCCTTGTCTCACAGGGTCTGCTCTAAAGGCGAAAACGCCGGGCATTTGTCCAGGTCGCCAAAATTCGGAAGCGGCATTTTGGCTGTGAGTATGAGAAAAATATTGATATGTCAAATAATATCGATTTATTTTCTTTCGATAAAAATTACGGCTGACTGTCCACGACGACATTTTACTCAAATTAGTTAAATAAGTCTTTTTTTTTTAAATCAGCAAAAAGAGGAGCGGCATTTTGCATTTGTGTCCAGCATATATCCCTATACCTTCCTCCTGATCTGCTAATGGTTGTTCAACCTTTCCAGAATCGCGGGAGGTCGTGTATGGTGCATTATTGCCTCTCAAAAACAACAAAATCAGCATTGCGAACTCAGATCCGCCTTTGCTAAATTTTAAAGTAGCAGCTTTAACCTTCTTGCCAATGTTAGTTTTTTGACAAATGGGAAAGCATTTTGGCCGCATGGAGCAGGTAGCCTTGTTTATATTCCATTTAAAAGCAAGAACAACATCGATGCAGTTTTTTTTTTGTTTGGCTTAGTTTCCAAAAAAAAAAAAAAAATCTGATGTGTCCAACACATGACTTCCTTGCACGTCTATTAAATCAAAAATGTTTTTTACGCACTTCCTCTAAACTTATTTGTTTGAAAGATATAAAATATCAATAATAGTAAGATATAGCGATTTCTAGCCAAACATTTTGATATCGCCAAGCTGAGTTCAATTTGAAAGATTTCTTTCTGACAATTTATTTGGCGATATTTCACCAAAAGCCGACAAACTTGAGATAGTTTGCGAGATTTTGGGGATAGCCAAAGTAGTCATTGACCACAGACTTTCAATGAATTGAATGCATCCATACACCTTAATGTATTTAAAGTCATTTGGCTCACCCTGTAAATAAATTCCCAGTCGACTGCTGTCAAAAAAGATATTGAAAACCGTTAGATATTATAATATAGTTCTAAATACAAAAGTTCAAAATTCTACGGGTTAAAGTTTTAGAGTTATACAAAATACGAAATAATTTTTGGCGCCAAATTTGGCGATATTTCGGCGAAACTCGTCAATGTCGACGACATTTGGCGAGATATTAAGCATGGACCAACAATAAGAGATTATCGCCAAATTTGGCGATATTTCGCCAAAACTCGCCAAGAACGATGACAAATGGTATACTTTGGGCATGGACCAAATGACTGACTATCGCCAAATTTGGCGACATTTCGGCAAAACTCGCCAAGGTCGAGGACACACGGCGAGATTTTGGGCATGTACCAAACAATGACTGTCTACAATTGTATTATATTGAAGATGTCCATAGACATTAAAGTACTGAAATTCTTTTCAGTGGACCTGTAAATAAACTCTCCAGTAGATTTTAACCAAAAATCGACATGCACAACTAGATGTTACAACAATCTTATATATGAAATTTCATAATAGTTTTTGAGATTTGAGAGTTAAATATGCACACACGTACACAAAAAAGTCGCCAAGCTTGGCGACTTTTGGCATAGTACTTGAGGGAGGCACGTGACGGTGGTCGGACCATTACCTAACTTATGTGGTAGGACGGTATTGTGCTTGAAATGGATGAATCTCCTAAAATTGCCATTGACCGTAATGTATTGGAAATCTTTTGAGTGTTCCTGTAGCAGAACTGTAAATGTTAAACACACTTTTTTTAATGGAGAAATTCATTTTCTAACTGTTTACAGCATATATCACTTCTGAATCGTTTGAAATAGCCCAATACCTCTAAAAAACGCTTTGATGAATTTCGGCCCATAGAGCGTAATGTATTTCGAATCTTTTAGGCGGTTCTGTAGATAAACTATCCAGTCGAATGGAACCGAAAGGGGAGGTGCACAACTAGATGTTACAACAATCCTAAATATAAAGTTTCAACATTCTACGCCTAACAGTTTTTGAGATATGCGAGTTTAATGAATTTCGGCCCATTGAGCGTAATGTATTTCGAATGTTTTGGGCGGTCCTGTAGATAAACTGTCCAATCGAATGGAACCTAAAGCGGAGGTGCACAACTAGATGTTACAACTATCCAAAATATGAAGTTTCGACATTCTACGCCTAATAGTTTTTGAGATATGCGAGTTTAATGATTTTCGGCCCATAGAGCGTAATGTATTTCGAATCTTTTGGGCGGTCCTGTACATAAACTATTCATTCGATTGCGACCAAAAGGGGAGATGCACAACTAGATCATAGAAAAATCCTAAATATCAAATCTCAACATTCTACGACCCATAGTTTTTGAGATATGCGAGTTACATACATACGTACGAACGTACGTACGTACGTACAGACGGCATGGAAAAACTGACCACAATAAACTCGCCGCTGGTCAAAATGAGTTGCAGACGCGTTAATATGATCGTGCATGCTAGCCTACGATGAGATGCATCGAAAAAATTTTTAAAATTCAATTTAGAGGTAGTCAAAATCGGTTTTTTTGTCGAAATTTGGCCTCCAAAATTTTTCGGGATCACATTACTTCCTTATACTACGTACAATGCCCTAAAATTGCTATTGACCGTAATGTATTGGAAATCTTTTGAGTGTTCCTGTAGCAGAACTATAAATGATAAAGACAGTTTTTTTAATGGAGAAATTCATTTTCTAACTCTTTAACCAAATTTGGCGATATTTCGGCGAAACTCGTCAATGTCGACGACATTTGGCGAGATATTAAGCATGGACCAACAATAAGAGATTATCGCCAAATTTGGCGATATTTCGCCAAAACTCGCCAAGAACGATGACAAATGGCGATACTTTGGGCATGGACCAAATGACTGACTATCGCCAAATTTGGCGACATTTCGGCAAAACTCGCCAAGGTCGAGGACACACGGCGAGATTTTGGGCATGTACCAAACAATGACTGTCTACAATTGTATTATATTGAAGATGTCCATAGACATTAAAGTACTGAAATTCTTTTCAGTGGACCTGTAAATAAACTCTCCAGTAGATTTTAACCAAAAATCGACATGCACAACTAGATCTTACAACAATCTTATATATGAAATTTCATAATAGTTTTTGAGATTTCAGAGTTAAATATGCACACACGTACAAAAAAAGTCGCCAAGCTTAACGACTTTTGGCATAGTACTTGAGGGAGGCACGTGACGGTGGTCGGACCATTACCTAACTTATGTGGTAGGACGGTATTGTGCTTGAAATGGATGAATCTCCTAAAATTGCCATTGACCGTAATGTATTGGAAATCTTTTGAGTGTTCCTGTAGCAGAACTGTAAATGATAAACACACTTTTTTTAATGGAGAAATTCATTTTCTAACTCTTTACAGCATATATCACTTCTGAATCGTTTGAAATAGCCCAATACCTCTAAAAAACGCTTTGATGAATTTCGGCCCATAGAGCGTAATGTATTTCGAATCTTTTAGGCGGTTCTGTAGATAAACTATCCAGTCGAATGGAACCGAAAGGGGAGGTGCACAACTAGATGTTACAACAATCCTAAATATAAAGTTTCAATATTCTACGCCTAACAGTTTTTGAGATATGCGAGTTTAATGAATTTCGGCCCATTGAGCGTAATGTATTTCGAATGTTTTGGGCGGTCCTGTAGATAAACTGTCCAATCGAATGGAACCAAAAGGGGAGGTGCACAACTAGATGTTACAACTATCCAAAATATGAAGTTTCGACATTCTACGCCTAATAGTTTTTGAGATATGCGAGTATAATGATTTTCGGCCCATAGAGCGTAATGTATTTCGAATCTTTTGGGCGGTCCTGTACATAAACTATTCATTCGATTGCGACCAAAAGGGGAGGTGCACAACTAGATGTTACAACAATCCTAAATATAAAGTTTCAACATTCTACGCCTAACAGGTTTTGAGATATGCGAGTTTAATGAATTTCGGCCCATTGAGCGTAATGTATTTCGAATGTTTTGGGCGGTCCTGTAGATAAACTGTCCAATCGAATGGAACCAAAAGGGGAGGTGCACAACTAGATGTTACAACTATCCAAAATATGAAGTTTCGACATTCTACGCCTAATAGTTTTTGAGATATGCGAGTTTAATGATTTTCGGCCCATAGAGCGTAATGTATTTCGAATCTTTTGGGCGGTCCTGTACATAAACTATTCATTCGATTGCGACCAAAAGGGGAGGTGCACAACTAGATCATAGAACAATCCTAAATATCAAATCTCAACATTCTACGACCCATAGTTTTTGAGATATGCGAGTTACATACATACGTACGTACGTACGTACGAACGTACGTACGTACGTACGTACGTACCTACGTACGTACGTACGTACAGACGGCATGGAAAAACTGACCACAATAAACTCGCCGCTGGTCAAAATGAGTTGCAGACGCGTTAATATGATCGTGCATGCTAGCCTACGACGAGATGCATTGAAAAAATTTTTAAAATTCAATTTAGAGGTAGTCAAAATCGGTTTTTTTGTCGAAATTTGGCCCCCAAAATTTTTCGGGATCACATTACTTCCTTATACTACGTACAAGGAAGTAAAAAAAGATACAGGAAAACACTTTTTTGTCAACTGTTCCTTGTTAGATTCGATTGTTAAAAAACACTGATAAAGATTTTCATGCATTTGTGTTCATTGCATTTTGAAGCAAGAATTTTACGGCTATCTATCTCGTTTCTGCGTAGAGATATGAAGGGACATGCGAAAAGAACGTTTAAGAATGCTTTGGCTCCCCATCCCCATTCGGGCGCGAGTTCTAAAAAAATAAACGCTGGAAATTATTCTCACGTTTTTGCGGTAATTACATTTTAAAGCAAGAATTTTATGGCTATCTGAATTTTCCTTTGGCATTAAGGGATTGTGGAAAGAACGTTTTATCTCGCCGCTCCTTTTTGAAAACCAATACTGAAAAAAACTGAAAATGATTTTTATGTATTTATGTTTGTTATTTTTTAAAGGAATAATTTTATGGCTCTTTTTTCCTCTTGAGATATCAAGGGAAACGTGTAAAGAGCGTTTTGGCCCGCTAACCCGATTTCGGTGCGAAATTTTAAAAATCACTTCTGAAATGACGCCTTGTTACAAAAGAAATAGCTTTCTAAAATTACAAACCTGTATGTTTAATAGATTAGACTGGGCATTGATAGGTCAGCCAGTCAGGACATCTTACTTTTTTGTAGAGATATCATATAATCAAGATTTAAGCAATTAAAGCCTAGATCTGTTTTGGAGCACCTTATATATATTGAGGGTGTCCCGAGAAGGTGGTAACACGTTTTAAGTCTTCATATATTAGCGATAAGTGGGTGATCTAAATTTTAAAAAATGTTCAAAATAAGGTAGGTAAATATACTAGGTTAAAAAAATTCTCTCGTTAATTAAAAAAAAAAATACGCTTTCTACACTAATGAGATTATGTGAAAATTTCAGCCTTTCATCCTAAAACATCTCAGAGATATCTTTAAGTACAGATCATCTGGCATTATACATGAATTTGAATGTAAACGTTTATAGCTTAAGTGCAAAAAATTATTTTCTTTCGTAATATCTTCGAAATGCGACCTTCCGACGTTTTTTTTTTTTTTTTCCCCCTTCGAGAGCCATTAAAAAGTAGTTTAAGTCAGCATAAGTTTCACTTTATATCTCTGACGCTTTTTATAATATAATTCTCAAATTTTGTATCATCACCCCATGAGTGTGTTGGGCACATTTTACTATCAAGAATTTTTTTGTGGTGCGAGGGGGGCTATATACAAATTTTAAAAAAAATGTAACTTTTTGAAAATTAACGAGAAGAATTTTTTCTCAACGTAGTCTTTCTTCCTGACTTATTTTGAACAATTTTTCAATTCACATTGCCTACTCATCTATTAAACATAAATAATTGAAGCGTGTTATCACTTTTGGGATACCCTGTATATATACATAGAGAGAAAGTAGTCGATACTAATGGAATATGAGTAAACCTGGAAGGCACAAAAGAAATTTGAGAGAAAAGTTGTTAAAATAAAAATTTTAAAAAATAAAGCAAGACTATCAGACACCCATTATACGCGACAACTATTTGTATCTAAAGTAGAAAGTTTTTAGCATAAACAGAACTTGTGTTTCTAGTATGTGAGATTTTGCAATTTCCCTTAAGCAAAATGCATAAATTGCTCCCTTAGAAACTTAAAACAAAATGATCATGGCACTTTTTTTTTAAATGTAAGGTGACTACTTGTTTTGGAATGCCGTACAGATAAATTCAAGTTTTAATGAATAACACAAAACAATACTTTTGCAGTGCAATTAGTGTTCAGCTTAGCATAAAGATCTTTCTAAGAAATAAATAATACCCTTTATTTCGCAAAAACATTCATCTGGAAACTGACGCAAAAGTCGTTTCTTTATAAAAATTTACGAGGGAATATTACATAGTTTTGGGTTACGCATTTTTTGCACTGATTAATAAATATACCTTTATTAATAAAAAGAGTAAATGTAAATTTACATTGCAGTTATCGACTTGAACCTATGCAACCAAAATATTTAAAAAATCAGAATGCCCTTGCATTTTTATACATTCATTAAAATTATTTCTTTTCTAGAAAAAAATCCATTTTCCCCCAAATACAGTTATTTACCTAAATACGACATTAAGAGTGGAATGCGTAATTTTTCAAATTATGTTGAGAGCAAATAGATGCATTCTTTAAATAGTTCTGCTAAATATTATTGTTATTTATTTAGTAAATAAGTGAAAGGAATGAATGCATTCTTTATTTATTCTAATGTTGCTGAATACAGTTTACTCAAGTGTATAGCTCATTCCTAGTAACAAACTACTTTCTACAAAGATGCACACAAAAAAGATTGCCAATAAAAATTGAAAATACCTTTTTCATTAATCTTCAGATAATGGTGAATATTTTAAAATTCATACGTAAGATATCTTTTGATATTCAAAATATACAAATATTGCGCAAGGTTTAATGAAGTGACAAATTTCTTACGGTATTTAAAAAAAAATTAAATTAAGCATTTTGCATTCGTTATATTTTATAAGTTCGTGTTCATTTGCTCGCAAGAAATCATTAAAACTACCAAGCGACACGACTAAAGTAATTCTTTTGTGCTTTGAATATTTTGAATACACACACATTCTTTTGCGCTTTGTATACAGAAAGTTAAAAAAATGTTGTTATGACAACGAAAGAGCTTTTAAGTCTTTCAAAAATTTATCTGCCTTCAAAACCTGCTCTGTCGAATCTTTTGTATAACGCATAATCACGGAATATTGTATTTCATTTTAATTGGTTGCATCATGTCTGACAGATTTTACATATTTTTAAATAGACATAATTTCGCTTTTCTGTTTATGATATGCTATGTTCTTAATGAACCAGTTAGTTGCAATCATCTCTCATTGTTTTGAATCGTTGAGCGAAAAAAAATATATCCGAAAGTTATTGGTGCTGTCAAATTAAAATTGCTTACGTTAAATTTCGTGACTGCGTTTTTTCGTTTTTCAAGTTATGTCGTATTTTTCGCTGTTACTGACTGAGAGTTTTTGCTGAATGTGACAACATCTATTTCAAAATCATTTGAACTTATTGGATAGTTTTTTTTTTCAATTTTGTAAATTAAAAGTTTACATGTGAAAGTTTAAAATTGCACCAATATTTCGATATCAATGAACACGGTTGAACTGCTTAAGCATCTGCTATGCATTAACAGCAGATAAATAACAAACTATATTTTTCAAATTGAAAGATATATTTTGTTATTATCTTTTAATTTGAAAGCTAATAGCACAAATAAACCATCTTATGTAAAAAAAATAATATATAAAAAATTCAGGTATCATTCAGGCGAGCATTTCATGTTCGGGTACGAACATTTTTAATTTAATATACACGAAAGATTTATTAATATAGTACTTCAATCCATGTTATCGCAACATTAAACCGTTTCCACATTTAAAATGCATGAGCTTGTGTTGCCAATAAATAACTAAAAAATTAAGGATCATGTAGGAATCTAAAAATAAAAGCAGCTTATGCGTATGTGAAATTTTCCGTTTAAATATTTCAATCCTCCATGGCTCAGCAGTAAGAAAATAGTTTGTTTTATTTTAATCTCGTGAAAAATGTCAATATAGAAGAGCTAGTCAGAATTACAGAAAATGCGAATCTGCTTTGATTTTATGTTTACTTTTGTCAGAGTTTATTAACCTGTTGCAATTCTTAATTTATGACATCGCGTGTATGAATGCCGTAAAAGAAACCCAGGTAGCTCAGTCAGTTCATTCTAGTTTGTTCACCCGGCTACTTTTCTAACGTAGAAAAATTGAAATTTAGAAGGACGTTTGGGAAAAAAATAATTCTTAAATAGGGCCGTGTGTGTCGTGGGGGAATGCAACCCTACTTTAAAAGTATAAGAAAAAGGAAAATTATAGGGAACATAAAAGTTGTTGAACTTTAAAGTTGAATGTTGATTTTTTTTTTTACTCGAGTTCAATGTGAGTGCATCCGGAATGTTGCCCTACAAATCAATGATTAACTTAAGGCTATTGAAAGTGGCGATAGTTAGTCCAAAATATTCGATTCATTTGTTTAGTCTTAGATCATTCCTACTCAGATAGTTAGTCCAAAATATTCGATTCATTTATTTAGTCTTAGATTATTCCTACTCAGATACGTCCTAGGAAGTAGCAGAATCCTATAAGTCTCACAAAAAATAAGAGTCGATTTTTTTTATCATAGTGGGTAAGTTCGACTTTTGCTGAAAAGGGCACCTTCTCGTTGTACCATTTGCTCTTGAGAATTCTTTCACAGCTTTCAAAAATTTTCAGAAAAGATGTGAAATGAGTAAAATACGTGTTTGATTAATGTTAATACATGGATGGTACCTAAGAAAAAACTTTTGAGGCATAGAAATGCATACTTTGCATGGAAATTAAAACATTTTTTTATATGTTCGAATGTCTTACATTCTCAAAATTATCAAATAACTTTGTATAAAACACGCATACATAAGTAGTAGTACAGAACGCACGTTTTGAGTGGTACAAAGGGTCCACCGCCTTCTGCAGCTCTAAAGAGTTAATTACAAAGTTATTTATTAATTTTGAATTTTAATGACCAGATTTTAAAATATTTTATCATTGCCTTAATTTCTGATTATTGCACAGGAATAAAAAGAATATTTTTAAAAAAAATCTCCCTTCACTACGTTGTTTCCAACGCACACACGCGCACAAAAAATAAAATAAAATAAAATAAATAAAATCGTTGGCAACGCAAAGCTTTTGATAATAGCTAAAAAAATTCATCGTAATGTCGCAAAACGTTATGGAGAAAAAGCACACTTTTTATTTTTCTCAAAAAGATTTCAAACGTGAAAAGGTTCTGAAATTTTGATTCACTTTAAAATAGGAATAACTGCACCTGAATAAAAACATCTAAAAAATGAAACTAAGAACATGTATTGAGTAGTTAGCTAAAGAAGCAATTTAATACAATACGACTAGAAGCAACACATAATTTATTTAAAGTGAAGGAAATACAACTACTTACGTAAATACAATGAATTTCTTAAGAATACATTAAATATATGAGTTTCAAAATGAAATCGTCTGGCAGAAAGGCGAGACTTGCTGTTATCTTAATTAACCCTTATCATTGGTTACATAAAAGTAAAATACGTTATTTTTTACAGTCAGAAATTGACTCTAGAAAGCTTTGTAGATACCATAACAAAGATGTACCCTAGAAGCATATTTCAAAAGGGAAAAAAAAGATATACAATATTATTTTAGATTTTGGCCATCTCCAAATTTACTTTTACAAGTTTCTTTGTGCCGTCTCTGGGTACATGCGTATGCATGCACGATCCAATTTGATCAAACGTGAATCCAGTTCGGCCAGTTTTGGCTTGACGTCTGTACGTACGCACGCATCTATCTCGCTTAATTAAAAAATGATTAAAACGTTGAATTTCGTATTTAAAACTGTAGTAACATCTAGTTGTGTGCCTCCTAGTTTGATTGCGATCGACTGGACTGTCTATTTACAAGGTCATCTTACAAAGTTTTAAGGTTATTTATTAGCTCACATTAAATCTAATGATTAGTTTAGGATCTGATCAAAATGAGCCCAACTGTTACCAAACATGGCGATTATTCGCGAAATAACGCCAAAAATAAGTTTCTAAATCTGAACCAAGCTTGATTTCCCCTCTATTTGGCGAGAAATCGACAAATATTAGTGTTATTTTAGTAACTCATTTTCAAAGGAGGTAAGTTAAAATATAGAGTGTCAAAAGTGTGTAAACTAAATAGACATACTGTAAAGTCATGAGTTCACATCAGATTTTTGAATTTTGAGGTCTGTTTAAGTCGTATTCACCACTTTATAATGAAAGAGCTTATTTATTTATTTATTTATTTATTTTTTGGTATGGTTCCTTATGTTTTGGTATAGTAATAATAATAACAGTAAAAATAATACGTATTGGACAGTAAACCTCTCATCGTCTGACAGAAATAAAACTTAGCATATCTGTCTTGACTTTAAAAGAACGTACAGTGCGATGAAAAATTAAGTTCAAATAATAGATTGTTCCGTTGTATAATGAAAGCTTTGCATATTGATTGTTTGTAGCAATTTCCTAATTGGAACAATTGCTTAAAAATGCAATTAGTAAATTTATGGTCAAGGAAAGTCGCTCTCGCACACATTCTCTTATGTTTCATACGCGAGATAAAAGGCTTAAATTTAACGAAGCTCATAATTACTTTGTATTATTAATTACTTCATATTTAGAAAATAAACTAATAAACTCAGTATTTAAGCATTTTCTGCTATCTAGGAATCAATATTTTAGTCATCTTTATCGTTCACGTCCTGAGAATAATCTTTTATCCAAGCAAAATTCGCTTTTGAGCGGAAAGATATGTCATTGCCGCTTTAGAGAATTTATTTTTCATTGATCAACATGAAATTGCGTTCTTTTATTAAACAGTTGTGTAGGCTAAACGTTTAGCAGTGACATAAGTAGTACTTTGTAACTGGTAACTGTCGTAGAAATCAATATTTTTTGAACTTCTCTCCACACTTCGCTGTATAGTGTATTTCCACATAAAAATGAAATTACAAATATGCTTTTTCTTTATAAAATAATTTTGCCAGTATGAAGTATAATATGTAGTATTTTGCTAGTTTAAAGTAAATTTGCCAGTTATAATCGTGATATTTTGGGGGAAAATATGTCAGATATTTACTGTTCTGATTGTTAGTTTGTTTTACGCAAAAAACATTTGACGTATTGAATCGAATGAAATACTTTAAGCAAGTTGCTGAAAATTCAAAACCGAAGAAAATTTCAATGATTGTTGTAATTTCCAATTGTAGAATAATTTTTTTAAAATTTATATCTATAAATTAAAGTTGATTTTATCTTCTTTTTCTGCTTAAGGCTATCAATGTGGATATGTACAAAATGGGAAGCAAGATCTGCCCATTAACAAAATAAGCAAAGATTTTTTTATCCATCTGCAAGCTGCTTTTATTCCTGTCTAAAAGGGAAAACACTTTCCCCCGTTGACGTTGAATGATTTTCGCCGCAGAAAAATAATAACTACCATAGCATTAAAGAAATTCTGTGTTTATTGTCTGAAAACTGGCTTCGGTTGCTCGCCGCTCATGAAGGGCGAAGTAGACCGAAGAAACATATGTAGTGTCTGACTGCGTTTGCCGTGGGACATTGGCAAACTGCCATTAAAGTTGAATCCAAATGAACCGGTCGAGGAGGGAAAAAAGCGAGCGGATATTGAAGATTTTTTATCATTTATATTACAAATCAGCCATCTGGTTTACGCTATTTTAAATGCATAAACTGATTCATTATATGTTTAAAAATATCACCTCATTAAACAAATCGATATTTCTTGCAAACTGCGTCTGAATAATTTGGCGACAAGCGCACATCTGACAGCCACCCCCAACAAATAATGTACATGCGAGTTTCCGCCTCTAAACCGGATGCTTATGTTTCTATCTAACTGGCAGTCAAACAGTACATGACTATTGAGTATTCGCGGACACGTTTTAAGTCCTTCATTCTCGGCAAATCGACTTGCATAATGTGGTAAAACTGTGTTAAGTTCAGTTTTAAGTTCTTGTTACCCATTAGTGCCAGTTTTAAGTTCTTGTTACCAATTAACACCATTTTGAGTTCTTTTTATCTCTTAACCGCAGTTTGATTTCTTGTTGACTACTGACTAGTTTTGAGTTCTTTGACCTACTAACATCAGTTTTTTTATGTGCTCTTGTTACCTACAAACACCAGTTTTAATTTTTAACTTCACGAGTTTTTTCTTCTTATTACCTACAGACAATTTTTTAATGCATTTTTGGTACCTGCTAAAACCAGTTTTTAGTTAGGTGTTCTTGTTGCATACTAAAAACAGTTTTTTGGGAGGATTTGTTATCTACTAACGTGAGTTTTCAGTCACTGCCACCTACTAACACCAGTTTTGGGTTCTTGTTATTTATTAACAGCAGTTTTTGTGCTTGTTACTTAATAACCCTTCGTTGATTTCTTTTTAAAAACTAGCATCAGTTTCTGTGGCACGCGATGAACGTTTCGATCGTCCGCCATCTTGCTGGTAGTTAATTCGAGCAATGGCAACAGCTGCCCTTTTTTCAGCATTGGGAAAGGGTTGCGCCTCAAAGGGTTAACTGCCTACTTGACATTAGGCAGGCATCACCCACCAACGGACGTTTCACCAATCCAGTTTGGTACGGTAGTACAATCCGAGATATCACAAGTTTTGTGAACGTCTCTTAAATTCTGAGAACGTTCAGAAAGGTTCTCGGAACGCCTATAAACATTCAAAGAACATTATTTTTCTGCCTGTGATAAATTGCGACTGCGGTTCTCCTTGTTGCAATTAATGCGAATTAAAAAAAGAATTTTATAAGGCAGGATCCGGTTAATTTTAGTTTTCAAATTATACTTCCCTCCTTAAAATGACACGAAAGAACAGTTTAAATTCTCCCAGCTTCTCTTTCGAGCTTTAAAATAAGAATGTGGATCATTTGCTATTAAGCAATTATACAGGTGCAGGGTGTCCAGCAAAGAAGATACTGATTTCAAAATAACTTTATACGTAAATAAAGGACAATAGATGGATGAGACAAACTGTATATTTATTGAGGCAGCTGTAAAAAAAATTATACAGAGGTTTTGAAATAATAGTTCTAAAGTCCGCTAACAGATGACGCTGTAATCGCTGGCTTGTATAATTTTTGGCATCCATATTTTCCAGATCTGACACCTTCTAGCTATTTTCTGAGGAGCATATTCGAAGAAACTGTACACCGGAACCGTCGCAACATGTTGGGCGAGCTTGAATCATCGATTTGTGTTGCATATGAATCCATTTCCAGCATTGCCAGATGAGGTGACAAATTTCATAATATGTTTGCACCACCTCTGTATGCCGTAAGGTTGGTCATTTTTTAAAAGATTGTTCTGTGACTGCTTGCAGAGAATGAATTCATACTTACACATGATGATCATCAAGCGATTTAGATTTTCAGTGTCATCTGTTAGTAGTGGCTTACTCACGATGGTGTTTGAGAGCTCTAATCCCCCCCTTTCGATGATTTTTTTATCATAAAATTTACAAAATTTAATTTTCAACACAAATATTACGTTCGTAACCCCCTCCTCCTCTTAAAAAAATCCTGTGTAGGCCACTGTATGTTAATTGCTATTGTAGCTACCATTTCGGAACTTCCGTATAAAACTTTTACAGGTTACATAATAAACATATCGTATGTTGCATTCTTTCATTGATTTTTGTTTCTGAGAGCTTTAATTTTGAAATCGTTATGCCCTGTGCTGGGCACGCGCTTTATATGTTGCAATAAAAGACAATTATTGGGCGCAGGTTTAGCGCTCTTTTCGTAATACGTCTAATTTATATTCCTCCCTTCCATTTCTTGGAAGTAGAAATAAAAATTGCTTGTAGCTTTCTATTTTTCTCCCTATAGTTTTATTCGTAGCGACGTTTTCTGTCATATTCTTGATACGTTTTTAAAATTTATTATCCTTCAACGCAGTCCCAGTATCACGAGGTTTTGAATTACGACATCTGCAGCTGGCACAAATCTGCTTTCGGCTATTTCAGAAGTAGTGGAAGTTTAAGTTTTACTTTAAATTGTTTTACTCCTTTTTTTCGGGAATATATACATTTTTTAATTTGTGGAACCTTCGTTGGTGAAATGTGATCGACGATTAAGTTAAAAGTCTGGAAGTGCTTGAATGAGTATCGAAGTTGTAAAACAAAGAATATCTATTGCGAATTTTAAACTGTAGAATGGAATTATGGATTAACATATATTTTAATTTTACTGCATGGTTTAAAAAGGTTATTCATCAGTAACTGTGCTCAATTACAATGCACAATATGATAAAGATTGTGAAAATTAGATTTTTTTGCATGAAATTGAACTAAATTAATATCATTTACAAGTAGATCTTCTTAAAACAAGTATAGTATCTTCTTGATAATTTGTATCTATTATTAAAAAGTTTTCAAAGTATGTTTAAGTGTGCCCGATCACTTCAAATTTAGCATTAAAACAATTTATTCAACTACTATCAAGATTATCGATAAAAAAGCAATCATGTTATAAGCTGAAGTTATAAAATATCCAGCATCTCAATATTAAAGAATCAATTAAAATTATAAGGACACATAATTATCAGCAAAATGCTTATAAAATTTCTTTGTTACAATAATAACAAAATAAAACATAAAGGAAGAAACTAGACAGAATCTTACAACAACTGTTTCCAAGCAAAATGAATGAAAGAAATGCAGGAACCACCTTTCACAAGACGGACCTTCACCTTTCAAGTAGTCAAAATGGGAGATAAGCTGTGGAGTGCACAAAATCTCAGCTTTAGAAAAATGAAAACGACGAATGATTAGAATTTTATAACTGCGAGGCAATAGAAAATTAGGATAGAACCCACTTATAAACATATTTATCTCATGCTCTTTAAAAGATCTTCTGGCCTGACCAATGTAGCCCAAATTGTGTTCACAAGGACTATAATAAACAATTCCAATGATTTTAGTATTAATAGGATCCTCGAGAGAAGAGAATTTAAGTTTTTTGGCAAGTTAAAGATGCCTTTGGAAATAAAATGTTTCAGAAGTTTAGAAATTTTGAGGAATGGCGGTGAAATTAACAGAATCAAGAGAAGTAGAATCAGAATTAACAGAAGTAGAATCAGAATCAACAGAAGTAGAGGAAGAAATAAACTTATTAAATTTAGAAAAAGCCTTATCAATAATAGAGAGGTTAAAATCATCAGCGACAGCTAAATATTTTTTACAATTAATCACCTTGTTAAGAAAAGATGAGTCAGAACAAATTTTGATTGCACGCAAACATTAGTGTAAAAAGCAGAAAGTTTTTGCTGGTAAGGATGATTAGATAGGGCATGAGCAGACAAAGAGTTAGAAAAGGTTTGTGGAAAGCAGAAGTAGAGAAACCATTGGGATTCTTAGAAACAAGAACATCCAGAAAAGTAAAGAATTGTTGCACTCCTCTTAAAAGTAAATTGGATACATGGATCAATGGATTTCTTTTGATTTGTGAGGCAAAGAACGGTAGGGGTTATTTGCCAAAAGAAGGACTGCCTTAGGCAGAGGAAATTTTAAGGAGTTCTAATGCTTATTCACGTTACATCTGAAGGAAACCGTCCGAATCAGCAGACGGTTAGGGCAACAGCCGCGCGGTGGACGAGAGCCTTGGTCAGTTACACTTCAATGTTCAGTGCTCTACCCACTTGGTCATTGGTCGGCATGGTCGGAATTTACAATAGAAAGTCAATTAGAAATACCACAATTGGAATAAAAAACGAAAGTTTTGATCACACACACACAAACACGAACTCTTAAGACAATTTGAATGGGATTAGTAATCTGCATGAGATTATAAATCTTTCTGGGATTAGGAGAAATTATACTGTACTTTATAGTCGTTTTTAAAAACGCGGTATATACAAAGTGTCACGAAAGGTCGCTGTCAAACTTAAGAATCTGGTCTATCATTATATGACGTACAGGATTTAAGCAGGAACTTGTGTCCGGAAATGCAAACGGCGACCGGTAGAGGGCGATGTTCACATAGCCTTATGTAAGCGTGATCATTTCAACCTAGGGCGTTGCCGCAGATGGATGAATCGGTTTACCGACTCAGAATTTGTTGATATGCATTACGTGTGTGGTGTCGCAGATGCCAAGTCATATTAATAAATAAGATATTTAATAAAAGTCACACCCGTGAACATTCCACTTAAGATATACCCGTACCGCTGCTCGTCAATTTCCATCCACGGCACCAAATACGTAATGCATATCGGATAATTCTGAGTTAGTAAATCTATTAATTCGTCCTAGGCTAAGGCCTCCACAAGCCTGCGAACATCGCCTATAGCGGTCGCCGTTTGCATTTCCATACAGAGGCTCCTGTATAAATATTGTTGTAATATATATATATATATATATATATATATATATATATAATTTTTGCAACTGGTCGTTGTAGCCGCTTTCATTCGTACTGTAAAAATATCGTGAATATTGGTGCAACTCAGAAAATATTTAATGAAGTTGCTTCTTTCAATGCACACATCATCAAACTACCAATTAGTAAATCTATACACTCTTTGTCCTCTTAATGCAATACTTTCAATGTAAACACAGATCTAGTTTCATAAATTTCCAGAAATCATCTCATCCTGCCTAGATTTCTTAACACGATATATAAGGAAACTGAATATCCCGTTAGAGAAATTCCTATCTCAAATGTTTCTTTCCTCTAGTCAGCTCATATCGAATGTGGTATCAAATGGCCTGAATCATTTCCCACGATTCCCTGGAATTGAGATATGGGCATCTGATACTGGTATTTCCATTACTCATTATTTTACTCGATATGTGAATGCACAAAATCTGAAATTCCAATAACTGGTGAGAATTTTAGAAAACCAGGGTACTTTTAAATCTGCACCAGTAAAATACTGATCGATTTGCAGTATATGCCATTCCTGTATCATTTATACTTATATATTTTAATAATACTGCCCCCTTATTTTACTTTATCTGATCAAATTGAACAAGCCTATGCTCAAGTATTTGGAGTGCATCGGATTTATTGATTTAACAGTGATTACTTAACATGAGCCGGGCATATATGTTTTTTTTATTTTTAAGTATTATCAAAAGAAATGGCGTCAACATCTGAGTTTTAATTTATGTTACAGCTGCTTCACATCACAATTTATACGTCCTTGGGTATTTTTTTTTATCGCCGAGGGGATTTGCAGTAGTATTTCCAAGTTGCTTTTGGAAAAAAATCAATAAAAAAACACACACGTTTTTTTCTAATTTTGTCTTTCATTTCTCTTATTATTTTAAAGTTTTTAATCTGTTTGTTTCATTAAATAATTTATCGAATTCAAGAGAAAATAATTATTCTCAATTAAACTTTCCCTTTTCAGTCCAATCTCAATTATTAAAATTTAATGATTTTTAATGCAATCTAACAATTATTCGCTTTATTTTTCGTTTTTATATATTATTTCAATCGCTTGTTATGTGCTTCATTTAAGAAGTATTTAAATGTCATTAACATACAGGTTTTATGGATAAAAATGTCCCACAGAATAAAAGAAGAACTAATGAAAATAAAACTTTACCGTTCAATTGCGATAGAATAATTTGAAGCGTGCGAATCATTATGAAAGTCAGTAGGAAGAATTTAGGTTAATGTTCATAAATTTGAGCCATAAGAGATTTGTTCAAAGGACTGGACTGAGAATCTGAACTCGATTTTAAAATATTCAAATGTAAATTCTGTCGTTTCACGGAATTAATGAATTCGTAATTGATATCATCCTTTTGGCAGTTCATGCACAGCATTTGGAAACTGCATACCACTGCTTGCATTCAATAATACCAGAATGTAAGAAATATTAAAAAGAACTTTTTTATTGCTGTGCATTTCACATTTTTTAAGCTTAACCCTCGAGGCGTCTGAGACGCAAAATCTCATTTAGTGAGTTTTACTGCAATACACCTAAATATTTTGTTTACGAAATAATTCATTCGCTCTTGATAAACTATTTTCTATTTATAAAGCTCGAAAGTGTAGTACTTAGAGCTGACCTCATTTTAGCCTTATTAAAATGCGTTGTTATTTTGTATTGCTAAAAGGGAGGATGTAGAAGGAACTTTTCTTCTTAACCCTTTCCAACAAATTTAAAAAGTACTAATAATTTAACTTTGCCAGTCTATCTGTCCGTCCGTACTTTAACTAACTTAAATTTGTATCGATGGCTACACAATTTATGTACGCTATGTATTGTATTCTGTAACTTGTGGAAAATAGCGTATTTAGCTTATATAGTTCCTTTACAAGAGCACCCAAAATAATTCTAATACATTACGCTCTATGGACAATCATTGTTTAAAGCGTATTTTAGAGGTATTCATCTACTTAAGAGAAACATAATTAATTTTTTTTTGAAATTACAAAGAGTTACAAAATAAAGATCACCTTCAAAAATAGCATATATAGCACTATAATTCTTTCACAGGAGCACTCAAAAGAATTCCAATGGTGTATGGCAATTTAGAGACATTAATCCATTTCAAGAAAAATACAATAAGTCTATAAACATTCATAAGAGCTTAATCTTCATTTAAAGGATGGGAATAATATTTAGCTCCTTTACAGGATCTCGCAAAAATACATTAATAGTGACAGAGCTCTTTTGAGGTTATATACATACCTACATACAGGTACATCGCCAAATTTGATACAAAAAAGAAAGTTGTTCTGGAGAATTTTTCATAATTGATGAGATTGGCATGAGTCATCTTTCTTCTTTTCATCTTAAATCTTGAATCCATGTATAGCCTGCTTATTCTCATCATTGCATAGACGTGGGTGTAAAAAAAATATCTTTGTGTGCGTTTTGGGTCATTCGATGATTAATCTCATTAGCTGAATTAAATAAAAGTAGTTATTAGGAAACTACTTATAGAACATCCAAAACGGAAGTTGTTATATGGGTATGAAATAAAATAAAATGTAACACAAATGAAAAGTTCTCTGTTAATTTTGTCATTGTTTCCCGTTAGTTTCATTAAACTTCTCTAATATAGTTAATAACGTCCGTTTAAAAAATAACATAAAAAAATTATCCGCAATTTAAACTTTAACATTAATTATAGTTAAAAAGAAAAAATTCACTTTTATTTCAATATTTTAAAGGTTTTTTTCAAACTTCTAAAGGGTATGGATTATAGTTCTTTTTTAAAAATGTGAATTACTTTTCAAATTTCCAGAACTTTTATTTAAGTATATGTCCAAAATAAAAAGATGTGGAGAAGTAGCTAGTTTCTAAACCACCGAAAAAAAACAAAAGAAAGTTATAAAATTTATCTCTTTGATTTAAGCATGTCTAGAATTAAAATTATAACAAACTTCTCGAGTAATTTCTCATTATCAGTTTCATGCAATGCGTATGTAACTGAACTTGTACATTTATTTAGTTTGAAGCCTGTTTCCTTTGAAAAATTTTACAAAGATTATTTGTTTGATGTTAGAAATTTTGATGCTAAAACAAATGTGCATAATAACATAAATAAAATTCTTTGAACATAATTAGCTTTCTGCACTATGAACAGTGAATGTATATTATTTAGTTGCACTGGTTCATGTATATCAAATCAGCCATACTTCTTAGTTAGTTTGAATTGGTCTTTTTCTACTTGTTAGAAGTAATAGTTTTCAGCGGTTTTAATAACATTTTGAAAGATTATACTTAAATTTCAAAGGTGTATTCCTTTGTAAAGATCTATTTTAAACCTTATTTTTATCACATGTATGACGTCTAATATCCAAATTTAATTACTATGAAAAGCAATCGATTTAGATATTTGAAGCAGTCTTTTCATCTTTTGATTCAATAGTCCGTTTTCTCATAGATTATTTTCAAATTATTTTGCTGAAGAAGTTAGCTCGACAAAATATAATAGTTAGTCTTTTAAAAAAGCTTATTCATAAACTTTAAAATTTATTTATTGAAATGCACGTCTTTCTTAAATGTAATTACTAAATAAAAGCGAGCAAACATTTCACTTGTGAAAGCTATTAATAGAAATTCATAAGTTTTAGAAATTAATTGGATATTTTAGAAAACATAAGCGTTCTTTTAAATTTAATTACAATCGTATTAAAATGAAGATTTATCATACAAATTACTTTGCTATTATTATTTGAATTGCTTAACTAAACAGCGCCCAAATTAAATAACCTAAAAAACTCTTAACAGTAAATATTTATTTAAACTTCATATTTTAAGTAAAAGTTATGTTAATTTAGTTTAACAATGCAGTGTTAGTATTATTCTGTGACCCACTTGGCTATGCTGGCAAATAAATGGCATGATTATGTTTTATGTTACTACTTTTTGCTACCTTTTGTTCTTTTATGTATTAAAATAATAAGTAATTCAAAATATTAATAACAATGACAATTTAAAATATTTTGAAACTTGTACTATTATAAAGATATCCCTCTAATACATTTTCTTTGGAATTAATAATATGAAATATTGTTAAAATAGAAAACAAATTATTTAAAATGTTTGAAATGTTGTAAATAAAATTTGCCAAAGTGTACCAGTTTCTTTTCTTTATTTTAAATCTATTACCCATTTTACCCCAACTTTACGAAAAAAAAACAACTCTTAATAATGTTTGGTATTTTTTCATTTAAAACTAACATCGTTGTACAAAATCTTTTCAGGTGTGCAGGGGATGATTGTATTGCATACAGAACATTACATGTTTAACATTATTCGCTACAGAAAACATACGATGAATAAAAAAAATGTCTCTTTTTTACCCATTTTACCTTATATTTTGTTGAAAAACTATTATACTATGAATATTTATCTCTCTCTCTTTTATCAGTTTTATCAAAAAATCCGATTTTTTATTGAAGGGAACATTAATAACTTCTTCAATCGAATAAAAATCTCGTTTTAAAATGAGCTGTCGGTGCTGCTGTCTGTGCTCAATTTTAAGTGTCCTAAGCATTGAAAGATTTAAGTGACAACTTGAGAGACATTCTTCTTCTTCTTCTTCTTAGAATGGAAGATTCTTCATTCACTGACAGCTTATTCTGTAAACAAAGAAGTTTGAATGATGGATTTACCTGTAATAACTAATTTTAAAGATGTCACTGATGTTCAGGGCTATTTTCGGCAATATCTCCAAAAGAAAGAGTAGTTGTGTTTGAAAAGCTAAAATTCGTCTGCTTCTAATAAACTATTTAAAAGCAAGATATTACAGTTTTCAAACTATTGTAAAATATTATTATATTTTTTTAATATTTGCTTGGAAAATAAAGATTGGGGAACTAAATTTTGTCAGTTTATTGACGAATGCGATACTGATTTATAAGAGGTATCCTCCTGATATATTTTTTTAAACTTTGAAGCGCAATCCTTTCCCAATGTCGCAAAAGTGCAGCCGTTGCCATCGCACGATTTAACTACCAGCAAGATGGCGGTCGGTCAAATAGCCCAGTGCGTTCTACAGAGATGAAGAACATTTTTGACACAGCTGGCTGTGCGTTAAAAATGTTTTCTGGGAGCACAGGGCGATTTGATCGAACGCCATCTTGCTGGAAGTTAACCCGTCCGATGGCGACGGCTGCACTTTTTCGACATTGGACAGTCTCTCTAGCTGTCCTCCTTAAGTATTTAATTTAAATGAAATGTATTCTTCATGAATCAAAACAGCCTGAATGCCAAAGTTGTGTCCTCACAGCGAGGACACTGGGTTAAATAAATAATGCTACTGAAAAACAGTTTTGGAGGACCGAACTTATTTGAATGACTAAATTATTTCAGATTAGGTTTTCTCAAGTTATATTTTGCACATTATATACCTTTAAAAGTAGAGGTACATTCAATAATTTTTTTTAAAAAATCAAACAGGACAAATAATGATTTATTCTGATTTCGCAAATGCTCGGGCTTGTTTACAAGAATATACTGTAGAGTTCGGGATGAACTTTTTCCTGGTTTGTGACATAATTTGCTTATTTACAAAACTGTGCTATGAGAATAATTTTTTCAAGAACACATTATGTTGTTAAAGCCACAATGAGTGCTCAATTAAAACCTTGAATGCAAACCAAAAGTTTTGTCGACATTGTCTAAAAGCTGTTATTGTTTAAAATGCATTTTGGATTCGTTCATGCACTTCAAATAAATCCAAACTAGTATACATTAATAAAGTTTATATATGTGAGTATTCTTCGTATAAAATAGTGTACGTAACAATTATAGCTTTTCCACAGGGTATGCAAACAAATAAACAGTCACAAATTGTCATAAAATCTTTAGTGTGTTACTGGCTTCAATCTGTTCTCCCCTATTGTTAGAAAACACTGTGGCACACAGGTGTACTGAGGCACTTTCAGAGAAGCAATGATTGCCAGGGAAGGGAAACAGCTACCGTCTGATCCTTGCAATAGGTCACTCTTTGCTACGCTGCAAAAAAGTCTGTCAAATTTACAGAAAAATACTGTCAGTCAGGACTGCAGTTTATTTCCGTTTTTTTTTTTTTTTTACAGAAGTCTTCCCTAAATTTTACAGATTCTGAGTTTATTTTACAGAAATCTTCCTTTTACTTAAAAAAATACTGAAGACTTCTGTAAAATATACGGAAATAAGCTAGCGTCCTGGCTGACAGTTTTTTCTGTCAGTTTAACACACTATTTTTTGCAGTGTATGCTATAGTTCAAAAGCCAACATGATCGTATTGGAAAGTGTTGTATAATTCAGGAGACATCGACACGAATTACCTTTCTTATTTTTATTGTTAAAACGCAATCCTCATATACAGTTTTATCAGAACAGGAAAATAATAAATTAGAAATTGTGTGTGTGGGGTGTGTGTATGTATAAAAATTACGAGAAAAAAGTAAAACTTAAAACTGCTTTATTAAAATTATTAAAATATTAGGCAAATTTGTTTAGTAATTCATTCACTCAAAACTTCCAAAGCAGAAGTACAAAAAATTCTAAACTTATGAACACAAGGCTACACGTGATTAAATTCTTAGCTTCCTAGAATACCGCCCATTCATTCGTTTTATGATTTTCGTACACTAGCAGAACGAAACTGGCGGGAAAGAACGGTAAAATTTACTATGCAATAAATCAGAAAAGTGGGTTGCGCATGTTAAATAACAATTTTTTATAGCTGCAGAAAGTACGGTGCTGCGAAAGACATCAGTATGTTTGACTAAGGAAAAAATTGCTCAGAAAAAATAATGACCCAAACTGGAGACGGAATGAACGTTTCCTTTTTGTGATTTTAGAGAAAAAAAAACTAGATAGAAGTGAACTACGCAGAAAAGAAGTTCCAAAAATTATTGTTGAAACTGGCTATATATAGAATTATGGCGCATATAATTTTCAAACATGTCTGAAACAACCTGCTTTAATTAAGTAACATTAAATTATTTTAAACCGTTAAAGAATGATCCGATGAACATATTTTAAAGAGGATAAATTTAGTAAAAAGTTATCCTCTTTGTAACATAATGGGAGTGTGTTTCAGAAGTGGTAAAATCAAAGACATGGTAGTGTGTTTCAGTGGAAAGGAAAAGTTCCATATATCACCTTCAGATGGCGTGTTAATTTGAAAAGTTATAGTAAAAGTGAGAGTTATTTTTAAGACTTCACGAAGAAGCTACTATAAAACTTCGGAAATTTTTCGAAAATCTGCTTGCTTCTGTAGTATGAGTTTATAAATTATATGGTCCTTAGCGGCAATATTTAATTATTGCCGCTAAACGCCATATTATTATTATTTTTATTTTGAGCTTTATTATTATTATTATTATTATTATTTTGAGCTGGAACAAATCCTCATTCTTTATTAAGTGATTCCCAAATTTTATGATTTTTGATGACTGGCTTTTGCTGTAACACTTCCTTTGAAATATGACTTTTTAATAATGCACACCATGCATATTATTATATTTTAGTAGAAAAACAAAAGTATTAAAGACTTTTATCGGTAGATCGTAATATATTGGAATTATAAGTGTGTGCCTGTAAAAGAACTACTCTTTATACATGCACGATTTTCAGTCGAGTATAGTCTATGTAAAAGACAGTGTTCAAATGTGTGTTTCTTATCTAGACGATAAAGAAATCACTCGACCGATTTGAGCTTGGTTTTCTGATCTCTGTCGCCCGGCGAAGAGTTATAAATATTGAAATCCTAAATATGAGACCAATAGACAATAAGTTAGGGCCCAAAACATTCTTTTCACAATAACGTTTTCACTTCTATTTCACTGCGAAAAGCGATAATGCCGTTTTACTTTGTGCCCATGTCGTCGGGAAATGAAGGAATCTATGTCCTTGCGAGATTTGGCAAAATGAACCCGCTATACGAATTACAAGTCAAACAGTTGTGTGCATCATGTGACGTTATTTTACAGGCGCATTGCTAGAACTAAAACCTAAAATACTTTTTTTTTTTGTAGAAGCTAGGTATTTTGATAGTGAAAAGATTTGTTTGGAGACGCATGTTTTCCAATCTTTCCTTTTGATCGCAATTAACGTTGTCATAGTTTTTCTGTCATTTATGTGCAGTTGTGTTGCATATCATCTCAAATTTGTATCTGTAACTCACAAATTCTGCAATGAGCCAAAAGTTTCGCATTTTTTAGTATTTCGTAGTATTGGAATAAACTTACGAGAAAAAAAAATAATTTGGCTTTCCATGCGAAGAACAGGTACGCCGTTTGAACATAATACATATAAATAACAAATAAACTTAGTGGCAAATCTATAAAAATAAGAGAATTTATAGTACAGCAAGGACAGTTAGACAACGGTTATTCCGGTTAAACGTTTTTTAAACCTTAAAAAGTAAATTTTCTTTACACTTATGCATTTTCAGTATTATGTCATAAACAATTACTTGTTACAAGTGGGCATTTTTATTTTGTAGATTCATTTCTAGGAAAAAAATAATAAAAATGCTTTTAGATAAAGTGCTAGAAACTCAAGGTATTTCATAAGCACTGTTCTCCCACGCTAAATTACGGAATTAATAAAATAATTGAACACCCTTAAGGAGTAAATTAATTTTCTTGGTAGTAATTTATACAAAATTGTATAACACACGGCGTAGAAAGGGGATTTTAAACCGTAAGTTTGTTGACAGAGTAAAGAAGCATTAGGCTGACGCTATAATTAAGAATACTGACAGGTAGCTTGAAAAAAATGTTCTTTTTTTATTCTGGTGACAAGAATTCATCGCTCTTGAGCTAATATTTTATCATCCGATAAAATTGCATTAGATAAAAAATATCTTTCTTTCGAAAATTTGGGATTAGAATTATATTAGCGTTTCGTGCGAGATTTTTCTGCGCAATATTCCTGCTGAAATTGGGATAGAGATCATAAAACATCAGTTGAATGCATGATTTATTTTATCAAAAATTTTTGAATTTACAGTTTTATAAAATGTTATCTTTCTGTCTTTAGTGCATTTATGTACTTGCTTTTATACAGAATGCGAATAAACTTTCTTCTATTCATTTGGCTAAACACACACACTTGTTCTGGCGGAAATATGTTTGTTATTCTTTAATGCTTCCACAAAAAAATTAAAGAAGAAAAAAATCCAGGTTATTATGTAAGTAATTAAAGTAATCTCCGCACCCCCCTACACCCGATTTCTATTAATATTTAAGGGTCTAGTTGATGTACAGTCATAAGAAAGGCATCATTTCTATTTTTGTAAAGGTTTCTGGCTATTCTAAAAAGACAATTTTTTCTTAAAAGATTATCTGAAATTTATAATAGAACCAAGTTTTATATCAATGTTATTTTTCAACTATTGTTTGAATGAAGCAAGTCTGTAGTTGTAAAAACAAAACAAAAAAAAAATTAGTGCCCTACATACGCTTTAATATACAGTTTTTGAGAAAAATTCATTCTTTAGTAGAACATTATCCAAGAATTTTGACGGCTTATCGCATGGAAACTTTCAAATAAAATTTTCTTTTCATTTAAGTTTTTCAGGCATAATCTATGAAATAATTCAAAAAACTTAAAAGAGTAAAATTTATCTTAAGACACTATATTTTAATCATGGAAGATAATAGTATATGATTTTAGTGGTCAAGATAATACTTAAAGTATTTTGATAAACCGTTTTTAAGACGCTTAATAAGAAACCTTTTTTTTACCTTTATCGAAAAAATATTTCTAATTCATAAACAGGTATAAAAAACTGATTTTCGATACTTTAGAAAATTTGAATTTCACGAAAATATATAAAAATAATGATATCCTGAAAGAATAAATTAAAACTTTGATCGTTTACGTACAATTATGATTATGATTATGTCAATGTTTGGCTACAGATCTTTTAGATATGAGGAAATATTCTTTCTATTCTTCGAATAATGGTAAAATAATTTTTTGTTTAATTTTATTCGCTTTATCCCTGATTTTGGTGCACGAGTGTTTAGCTTACCAATTAAAATAAAGTAAATGTAACTGTTATGGCTTAAGAGTTTTGTAAATAAACAACTGAATATACATATATGTATTAGTATACATGCAATAGATTATTAGTAATAATCATCAGCTGTTTAAATATTATTTCACAATTGAAGTATTACTTCACCTATAACTTCCTATTTATATTGAAAAAATTGCATATGTACAGAGTGTTCCAAAAAAGGGGACTTTTTCCTAGGACACAAGCCACCAAGTTTCCCAGGGTTTTCGCAACACGAGAGAGACCTGTTATTCGTCTCAATTCCATCGTTAATTACAAGGGCGTTTCGCACTAGATCGAAGGGAATAAAGAATAGCGATAATTTTGAAAACCACACATGGCAAACGGCAGGAAGAGATATATAGAACAAAAATAAGTTTTGCAAAAATAAGTATTAAGGGAAAATAGTGTGAAGAGTGCCGAGAGCAAATTTAAAAACAAGTATAGCGAAGCAGTTGCCATGATAGAATACAAAGCTGTATCAACAACGATAAAGCATAAACAACTCATTTTAAAAAAGGAAGCAAAGAGCAATAAAGAGGGATATATATTAATTAAACGGTGGTTAAAATCATTAAGTTTGAATAAGTAATGCAAATCCCAATAATTAAAAATATGCAGTGAACACCATAATACGCTTTTTAAAAATATTATCAAAAGTAATTTTTGTTTCCCCTTATAATTTGCAAAAACTTTTGACTCCCTTAATTAGAATTACACCAGGTTTGGTGCGAGTTCTGTCTGAATTTGCTAAAATTCTGAACTTTTGAAAAATTGTCCTAAAATGTCCTACCATTTGAGATACTCGGGAGAACTGTTTCCCTTTATTTTATTTTTAATAAACGACTATTTTTTTTAAAGCAGAACATTTTTGGACAATTTCTCAAAACTTCGGAATTTTAGCAAATCCAGGACTCGTACGAACCGTGTACAAGGTAATTTTACTGAAATATTGCTGGCATTCTCACGTAACAGCCATTTGATGAAAAGAGTTTTCGGGAATTTCATCCAGTAGTACAAAGAGCCGCGGAATTTCCCTATTGAAAGATCAATCAGGTTGCATGGATTGTAAAATACTTTCCAATGCAATAGTGTCTGTGCATCTATTACTGCTTAATGCATAGTGAAAATGCTTGTTCCTATCCTTGCGCAAAAGCTTAAGGCAAATATTTTTCAAATATAGGGAGTTGTAGTTTGCTCCACGAACTTTTTAGTGCTTAATTTTTGCATTATTTACTTACTAGCTGCGTGCCCGTTCTTCGCACGGTAGGAAACGAAAATTTTCCTTACATGTGTAATTCGAAATTATTCGTGATGTGGAATTAAAAAAAAAAAGAGCAAAATTATTTGACTCTTAATGTAAAGTTTGTGTCATGAGTACTAACCTGATCATTGCAGTATAATGACTCAAAAAACTACGTCAGTGTCATTCACTATCAAAAAAGTGGAAAGCTTAATGGTTTGCAGAGAACTCCTGGCTTTCAAAATGTCTTATTTCTACATCATACTGTTTTTTAGGCTCAAGTTGTAGCATTAAATACCTAAGACACTACATGAAATGGAGCACCATTTATTTCTTTCCGAACATGTACCATTTAAGGAAAGTATTGCAATCATGAAAAAATTTGACTTCGAGATTTTGGTGTATTTACACGTTTTGAGGTCTTCTGAATTCATTTATGCTATTTTCAAGAGATGTTTTTAAAATAGCTGCGTACCCGCTCTTCATACGGGAAGAAGGGAATATTTTACTACTAAAATCATATCTGCATGTGACAAAACAGAATTTCATTTTTAAAAAAGTTCAAGTAATCTCTACTGTTGAAATTACTGCGGGATATATTAACGCTAATTAGAATTACTTTTCGTTTAGTTGGTTGTAAGACAACCGTTGAAAAAGGATAAACACTTTTAATTTCATGAAATATTTATTAACGTGGTACATTGCGATTTATTCATATTACCTTTACAAATCTAATAATACTACCTATTACGTGCATTAATACTATCTATACTCGCTTCTCCCTCTTCAAGGCTCTCTTAGCTTAGATTATTTGGCCTCAATGGGATCTTTTGATTCTGTGGCGATTCTTTGCAATTTACGCATTAGCATAAATAATAATCATTTCACATAATGGTTGCCATTAAGGAAACTCTCCATATATATTTAATTTATACATAGTTTTATAAGATTGGGTATTTAGCGCCGCAAACCATTTCATCTTACTGTGGGGAGAAAATATCCAAGGGGTGCCATTTTAAAAGTTATCCATGTATCTAACATAGCGATATCTTTTATATCCTCCATAGTCCTGTCTCCTGAAAAACATCAAACTGTGTAATCTCGAGGAGCTACTTATTCCCATTTTAATTGTGACAGGGCGTTAGAGTTGCAGAGTTTACAAATTTCACGCATTTTTTTAAATTTATGACGTCACTGTTTGACTGCCGTAAAGGATACCCCGGTAGATTGAGGGAGTTAATTTCGATATTTCGCATAATTGTTTTCAAACGGTATCATTAAAACTTTGCGTTCACGCTTAAACCCAAAGAGCGAAAAAAAAAACGATACATCGCGGAGCGATCAGTTTCCATGTAAACCGACAGGTTTTTCCGCGAAAGTGCTCATTAAGCAGTCTTTTTTCTGAGAACTTCTTTCTTCCCTTCCTGTTTTTTCGGAGAACTTCCGTACTCGCTTATTGTTATATTCCGCTCCGCTCTTGTGATCGAAAAACGCTCCTAAAGGAGAAGCTCACTTTTGAAAACTGGCTCACTTTTCGCTCCGACTGATCGAATTTCGCTCGTTTGGTTTAAGCGTAGGACCTTTATGGAGGAACGTAATTCAACGTTAAAATAAAACTATACTCGCAACCTGCATGCGTATATTAGGCAACGCCTGCGCTAAATTAAATGGCAAAAATAAAAATAGTAAATAGAAAAATTTTAATATATCGCGCTTTGAAACGAACTTTGTAACTTTTAAAATGAACATTTTCAGCGCCGTGAAAACATTTCAATTTTTAAATAAGCACCGGATTAAAATACCACTTCTAATAATAATAATCGTGAATTTATTAGTTTATTTCTACAGTAAATTTTAATCAAAATATCGTCTCCCTGTGTTGAAAATAGAGCTGGAATAAATGAGTTAAAATTATGGCGTAAATTTTACGTATCTTAAAGCATTTGACGTCATAGATCCTCACTTGCGAATTGAAATTCTGATATCCCATTTAAAAACTCGATTGGTTGAAAAAAACCCTTTTTTCTAATCCTTTCTGTGGCAACAACCGAACATAAATTCTCGTGCCATGATCGCAATGTAATGAATGGCGTAAGATCGCGTTGATGCTATAATCTAACATTAGCTGCTTAAATCGTAAAAAATCATCTAATTTACATAATTTTTTCGTTTTTATTTTAAAAGAGGGAGAAAAGAATGTTTCACGATTTGTCAAAATATCTAAAAGTTATGACGGATAGAATTCAAGATGCGACAGTTTTAAAATTATTTTACGAAAAAAAATCGCGAAGCAGATGTTTAGTAAAAAAATTCCTAAAAATCGGTAAATCATGTTACGTATTCAGAACAAACTGTTTTTAAAAGAAAATTTTCTCCTCTATCCGATGATACAAATGCCGTTTTGCTGCGAGCGTAATTTCCGCCGTCATTACGAATTAGGTGAGAAAAAATGCCAAAAATCGCATAAAACATAAAATAAAAAAAAATCTAGGTCGAATTTTGAAAAAATCGCTTTCATTAACTAGAATAACTTAGAATAGTAGATTTAAAGTCTACTTCATAATCAAACACTAAAACTTGATACCATTAACAGCTCCTAAAGAAAAACCATGTTTCTTGTTAACTCCGGTATTATTGTTACGCCGTGTTATTGTTAACTCCGTATGATTATTCAGCTAAAATGCCCTTTGTAAAAATCCTTTCCTAAAATCAATTGTGTTCATTTATCAAAAATAAAACAAGAACATTAAAATCTCATCGTTATACGCTTATGTATTTGTTTCTCTCTATGTGCGTGTGTTTTTAAGTTAAAAGCAATTAATAGTCCTGAATTTATTTGTTTTTAAATTTAAAGCAATTAAATTCAAGGATATTAATGTCTCCTCTTCATAACTGCATGATTCAAGCATAAAAATGCATGATTTTTAATGTAAGTTTGCACAATTACGAGCGAACAAATGTATTTTATTATCACAAAGCGATAGGAAATCATCCCAGGTAACAACATTTCCGATTATATAACCTCATTCTGAAAAACATCTCGGATGTTTACCAAGAAACGGGAAATTTGTTTTTCCTGTAAATTATGCTTGTAAGAAATTGCGAGGAAAAATCTCCTTTGATGTAAAAATTTGCAAGTACTTTTGATGAAAATCTTTGAAGTTTGAATCAATGATCACGCAGCGTCGAGTAATTTGTTCTCGTAGCTGAATATCCCGGAGATAAAATTCATTAAAAAATAGTTCCGAGTTTTCGTTTCCGGTATCGAGAAAAAAGGAGTTTATTTCAATTTGATATTTTCAAGATCATTGATTATTTTTATTCTCGGTGCATGGTAGTGATGCAGGTTTTAAACAAAGTTTGATATCAAGTGCCCATGACAGTGCATCAAATGAAATAAAGCTTTTTTTCGAAATTCGTACGTTTTGTTTCCTTATATCTAATAATCAGATTCCATGAACTGGCACTATCGATTTGAGGTTGTAGGAGAAACATATTTTCCAGAAAATTTTTATGAAAATATATGATTTTAGTTATTCCAATTATTTAGTACTTTTTAAATTTTAACTGGAAGAATATTTACCTGTTGCTCACTAAAGCTAATTTATATTCCCACTCTAACTCCTGAGTGGCTGCAGCTTGTCATAACAATGGTGTCTAGGCATAATAAAGTGGCTTTGGGCTACTAAATGAGACCGCTGACAGCGCTATCTGGTGAAAAACAGCAGCGTTAGCGTTCCCTTTTCGAAAACGATAGGAGATAAGGGAAAAAGTTTATTGCAGAGTTGTAGAAGAATCATCAATTTAGTTTGAAGTTCTCTTGTGGACATGAATGTTAAATACAGACAGCTTAAAACACACACTTATTTGTTCAAGCAACGGCATGGTCTAGCTCTGTCTATAGCACACTTTGAAATTCTTTTGCATTCATACATCTCTCTCTCTCTCTCTTTGCATATGTATATACATATGCGAAAAAATTAGTATATTTGCCTTAATTTAAATTGGTATACCAAAAATATATGGAATTTAAATTACTGTTGAAATTTAATGAAAATAATATTTCATATTTAGATACCATAATATTAAACACTACGGAACATGATGGACTATTATTTAAAACATTGCATGTTATATTCTTGTTACAAGGTCCAAGATAAACTATATCGTGTTTCAATTTGTAAAATATTTTGAAGACGAGCTTATGAAAAGAGTATGATAGAATGCTTATTCCAGAAGTGAAACAGCGTACCAGTTAACTTGCCTTCTTCTTTGAGTCATACTTCAGAGTAAATCTGCAAGCCTGCGAAAATTTTGATAAGCTGCAAAATTTTGCATGGCTTGGTCTAAAAGAATTTAAGTTTTCAACATTTCGAAATCCCAAACTCAAACATGAATAGCCGTTTTTATGATCAGTCTTAATACAAATATTCTACTTGTTATTTATGGCAACAAAAGGTAAAGCACATCTTTCATTTTGCTTTGTTTTGTTGGATCAAAGAGAGCGTAAATAATGTCTTATAAAAGGATTAAACAAGAATTTCTCAACTGAAGAGTAGTACAAATATATACTGTGCTCTCGTTCAGGACTGCTGTCACTGATTCATGCACAGGTGAAAGCTCTGAGCTTATAAGAATCCTGTAAACATAGAGTGTAAAATTTCTGAGGTGTTGAAAGTCGTGAAACTTTACCATTATGAACTTTTGCTTCCTTTTGAAGTGAGCTGTGAAGATTTCCTTTAAGGTAAAGGAATTTATATTTGGTGCGTTTGCTCACATAATTTTTAGGTACGCCTGCATGATGTTTTAGATTATCAAGCTATGTTGGTGAGGTGTTGTTTGTAGGATTAGTGTAGGTAATATTTGGAGACTCCTTTAAAAATAGGAAAATATTAAACAAAATGCAAAAATTTTCTGTATGAAAGTGAAGACGGTTTTCAGCGAGAATTACATTTAGCTCTTTATACTTTGTTTTCTTATACTTTGAATATTTCGTAGCCCGCATATAACTCCTAAAACAGTTAATATATTTTTTTTATGGCTTTTATTTAGTTTACGAGTCAGATACTAAAATTTGAAAAATACTAAACCATGAAATAAAAAACGTAAAGAGCTTTAGGAAATATAACGTACAAAACAAGAAATTAAATTATAGAAGTAGCTTGTGTGAGTTGATTCGGAATTTATAATATACATACAAAATACTGAGAACAAATTTACAAATTTATTTTAAATTATAATAAATTTGATTACAATATTTCTTTCAAATACTTCAAATAATATCTTTATATATTTTTCAAATATATAATATATAATATAATAAATAATATATAATATATTTTTCAAATACTTCAAATAATATATTTATAATCTTCGATAAATATATTAATAATATATTTATCGAAGACGCAATAGTCATTCAACACATTTCTTTCGTTTAAGATTTATAACGAGATTATGTAGATATTTTTAGGATATATATTTCAAATTCCTATAGTATTAACAACATCTTGATTATTGTTATTTTTTAAACGATCGAAACACTGCGAACTATACTACGCTCGACACTATGTTTTGGAGTTACTAATGGAATATACTTTACTATTAATTTCTGTAGAGTGAATCTGATAAATGAAATTTTGCAATCGCCAGAAATAAGTACTCTCATAGAAAGACGGTTTCTCACATTTAGTAAGCTGTTCTCACATTTATTAACTTTAGTAACCTGTAACTAATGCTCAGTCATAGTTTGTCCTTAAATGCTTTTGTTCTGGCAGTTGTGTTAGACCAAAGTAGCGCCTCAAGAACCAAGCTAGCATTTTGCGAGATATGCTAACATTCAGACAGCGGTGGCTCGTGGGTTTTTAAATGGAGGTCCACGAAATAAATTTCGAAAATAAAATATGCAGTTAAAGGAAAATAATGCATACAACTGAAAGAAAACAAGTAATATTTGGTCTTACATTTCGTCGCCAAGTAAGTTTTAGCAAAAGTGTTGTCTCTATTTTTGATTTGAATTTTCTTTTAATATGATAATATTGAAAAATGTAATTCCTTTAGCTCCGAAACACTTATTTTACTTCCATCTTAATTATTTGCACTAGTTCGTAAAATATACTGTAGTGAGAAATGATAAAAACAAGAAAATTATAAGAAAATGAAAAAAAAATGGATTAACTAACCGAACATAACAAACCAAGAGAGAATCCGGAAGAGATAACGGCAAAACGATCGCCCAGGAGCACACTAAAAATGTGCGAACGGAGTGATATCAGCAGCGCCTTACTTCTCCCGTAACCCTGTCCTCGTCTTTTCTCGGAGAGCGGTTCAAAAAGCCCTTTGTACCATCGTACGTGCGCGTGACAAAATACAATGCTGTAGTAACCTACGATACAGTGCGTTAGCTATAATAAGCATATCTAATAACAGTGGGGGCTGGCGGAGAGTAAAACTCACGTTTTAAATTCACAAAAATATAGAAGTGTACATAATATTTTTTAAAATTTAATATTTTAAAGTGCTTATTTTTTAGTTTTTTCTCTGGGGGTTCACGTGGTCATGTGCTCAAATGGAGGAGCCGCCATTATATTCAGAATTTCCTTACCTTCTGTTTAAAGGTCTAAAATACAGTAAAAAAGTTACACTAGACTTAAAAGCCGGTAGCTTGCGCCAATATTCAACAAGCAGGATTCCATCTGTAGGCATACGAAAATATAAGGCAATGATTAGTATTCGGCCGTATGCATTTATATCTTTGCGAGTGAAAAAAAAAATCTAAACCTGCAGAATGATTTCGCAGTTTTATTGCTGCATGTAGAGCATCATTTTAAAGTAGAGCTTTTGTAAAGTGTTCAATATCATCCCCTTTGTTAACCACGTTATGTTGAACATCCGCGTTGACGCGCAACACCTAATATATTATATGTTTAGTACAGCAGTTGAGTACCATTACGTTCTTTTCAGTTCTGAAAAAGAAAAAAAAGAGCAATAAAACTATTTCTGCACCTTTCTAATACCTTTTAAAAAATAATTTCCTCTACAAGTTATTTTCTTTATCATCAAATTTTATAACATTTATTATTGAACATCAGCAGACAGATTTTATCTTCGTTCTTTTTCTGGAAGAGGATTGAAGAATAGGATGGAGGTACTAACATTATTTATAAAATGTTTCACCTTAGATATATATTTCCGACTAAAAATAAACGATACTAAATCTTCAAGATTAGTTTTCCTGGATTGAAAGTGTGATACCTCAGATTTGATGACGCAAGTAGTATAGAAAAAAAAGTGTTTTATTGTTTTCCAAATGAGATATGAAATTGCAATTTTGTTGAAATATATGATTACATGAGTCAGTTGCAAGTGCAACTTTATTAAAGGAAGAAAAAAACTGTGTGTTTTACGTTATAAGGGTAAAATAGTAAAAAAGAGTATCAGATACCAAAATAAATAGGCAATGTTTTTAACAGTATGGTTTAAAAGTCATCGATTGCTTTTCTAATATAAAATTTAGCGACCTCTTGATCTATTAATTGTGATGACTTTAAGATTGCGCAGTTTAAATTGAAAATTTAAAAGACTTAAGTAATTTACTTGACATCTTTATTAACAATATACAACTATATTTGAATAGCTTCTTCAATAGTTAAAGTATTTATTGACAACAAAAATGAAAATGTGATTGTTGTTTATTTTCCATATCTTCTCTGTTTTACTGAGTTTCTGGAGTTCAACCATTTGCTCATGTATGTTTTCTAAAGTAAATTGCATCTTATAGAAAGATAGTCACAATCTAATAGTTTAAGAGCATATAAAGGCTTTTAAACTGTAAAATATAGAAGTTTTCAGCTGAACTTTTTCAATGAAAAGCACCCACATCTTTGTTTATCCTAAAAATGCAAGGCGATAAATAAGTTTTTATAAATACTTTTTTTACTTCCTTGTACGTAGTATAAGGAAGTAATGTGATCCCGAAAAATTTTGGGGCCCAAATTTCGACAAAAAAACCGATTTTGACTACCTCTAAATTTAATTTAAAGAATTTTTTCGATGCATCTCATCGTAGGCTATCATGCACGATCCTATTAACGCGTCTGCAACTCATTTTGACCAGCGGCGAGTTTATTGTGGTCAGTTTTTCCATGCCGTCTGTACGTACGTACGTACGTACGTATGTATGTAACTCGCATATCTCAAAAACTATTGGTCGTAGAATGTTGAGATTTGATATTTAGGATTGTTCTATGATCTAGTTGTGCACCTCCCCTTTTGGTCGCGATCGAATGGATAGTTTATGTACAGGACCGCCCAAAAGATTCGAAATACATTACGCTCTATGGGCCGAAATGCATTAAACTCGCATATCTCAAAAACTATTAGGCGTAGAATGTCGAAACTTCATATTTTGGATAGTTGTAACATCTAGTTGTGCACCTTCCCTTTTGGTTCCATTCGATTGGATAGTTTATCTACAGGACCGCCCAAAACATTCGAAATACATTACGCTCAATGGGCCGAAATTCATTAAACTCGCATATCTCAAAAACTATTAGGCTTAGAATGGTGAAACTTTATATTTACGATTGTTGTAACATCTAGTTGTGCACCTCCCCTTTCGGTTCCACTCGACTGGATAGTTTATCTACAGAACCGCCTAAAAGATTCGAAATACATTACGCTCTATGGGCCGAAATTCGTCAAAGCATTTTTTAGAGGTATTGGGCTATTTCAAACGACTCAGAAGTGATATATGCTGTAAAGAGTTAGAAAATGAATTTCTCCATTAAAAAAAGTGTCTTTATCATTTACAGTTCTGCTACAGGAACACTCAAAAGATTTCCAATACATTACGGTCAATGGCAATTTTAGGGGATTCATCCATTTCAAGCACAATACCGTCCTACCACATAAGTAATGGTTTGACCACGGTCACCTCCTCCCTCAAGAACTATGCCAAAAGTCGCCAAGCTTGGCGACTTTTTTGTGTACGTGTGTGCATATTTAACTCTCAAATCTCAAAAACTATTATGAAATTTCATATATAAGATTGTTGTAACATCTAGTTGTGCATCTCGATTTTTGGTTAAAATCTACTGGACAGTTTATTTACAGGACCACCGAAAAGAATTTCAGTACTTTAATGCCTATGGACATCTTCAATATAATACAATTGTAGACAGTCATTGTTTGGTACATGCCCAAAATCTCGCCGTCTGTCCTCGACCTTGGCGAGTTTTGCCGAAATGTCGCCAAATTTGGCGATAGTTAGTCATTTGGTCCATGCCCAAAGTATCGCCATTTGTCATCGTTCTTGGCGAGTTTTGGCGAAATATCGCCAAATTTGGCGATAATCTGTCATTGTTGGTCCATGCTTAAAATCTCGCCAAATGTCGTCGATATTGACGAGTTTCGCCGAAATATCGCCAAATTTGGCGCCAAAAACTATTTCGGATTTTGTATAACTCTAAAACTTTAACCCGTAGAATTTTGAACTTTTGTATTTAGAACTATATTATAATATCTAACGGTTTTCAATATCTTTTTTGACAGCAATCGACTGGGAATTTATTTACAGGGTGAGCCAAATGACTTTAACTTTAAATACATTAAGGTGTGTGGATGGATTCAATTCATTGAAAGTCTGTGGTCAATGACTACTTTGGCTATCTCCAAAATCTCGCAAACTATCTCAAGTTTGTCGGCTTTTGGTGAAATATCGCCCAATAAAGTGTCAGAAGGAAATCTTTCAAATTGAACTCAGCTTGGCGATAACGAAATATTTGGCTAGAAATCGCTAAACCTTACTATTATTGATATTTTATCTCTTTCAAACAAATAAGTTTAGAGGAAGTGCGTAAAAAACATTTTTGATTTAATAGACGTGCAAGGAAGTCATGTGTTGGACACATCAGATTTTTTTATTTTATTTATTAGCTGATTAAAAAAATCGAACTGAATACATCTTTTATTTAAATTCTCAGAATTATTTTGTAAATTGTTATAGAAATAATATTTAATCCTAAATTTTTAACTTTTTGAATGTTTATTTCCGTAAATGAAATGAGAGATGATTTAGAATTAATTATAATTAATTTACCAAAAATAGAAATACATATTTTTTTGTTGAAATCTCGATTAAAACTGAAGCAGTTTATATATATATATATATATATATATATATATTATGCATGGTGAAATGAAAAAACAAACACATAGAATAATTTAACTTAATTAACGTTACTTCCTTTTATTTTTCTTCTTTATTAGAAAAAGCTGAAATTACGGCAGTCATTTTAGAGGAAGGAATTAATGCAAAAGAGACATATTCTTTAAAGCTTATTTTTATGTTCAAAGATTACCAGATCACCAGATTTAACGATCAATTTTTAATCCTTTCTTACGGTCATTGAAAGAAGTAGTCGTTAAAAAATCTAATACATTTTAGCTCTGCACCTGCGAAAAATCTTTAAACATATCTCGAACTTTACTAATCTGCCTCTTACTTGATTTAGTAAGTTATCATCAGCATTATTTAGTTAAATTAAAAGCCATTTACGATTTTTTTTTTAGAATTATCTTTTTGTTCCTTTAAGTTAAATTAGGGTAAGAAGAGTCAACTCAGAAACCGAGAAGGGATATTTAACAAACGGTTACTTGCATTGTATGTTGTATTTATACTAAATTATATGATGTGGGACATCATCTAGAAGAATTTACTGTTACGGTCTATGATTTTCATTAACTAGCAGGCATTTTTAACTCCTTCAGCCTTGGTGTCCTAATATTAGAACACATCTTTAACAGAATTTTAACACGAAAGGCAAGAATTTTAACACCCAAACCTAGTGTCCTACTAACAATACATCTAGAAACAGCAGAACAGTATCTTTTTGCTTTGTACATGGCAGAACATCTCCAGTAGGGAAGATTACGGATGTGTCAAGCCATCTGAAGCCAAAAGTTAAATTCATCTTTTATTCGTTCTCAAAATATTATTATATGCAATTCCATGCATCTTAAAAATTCCTTAATACAAATTAGACTCTTTCTGCCCAGTTCAGTGGTTTTAAATAAAAAAAATAATTAGAAATTCCGTTGTAAATGTGTATCTAATATTTTTTCTACTAATAGGACATCAGGTCGCAAAGCAAACATGCGTATTTTTACACTTGTTCTATTAATAGTACACCAGGAGACTATTAATATAAAACTTATGTTTAGTTTCAGAATAAAGGATTATTATCTTTTGTGTTTTACGTATAATTTGTATATTTTAAGGTTTATATTGAATAATTAACACCATAGTCTAGTTTACTTATTCCAAATTACCCTCACTGAAATTCATTCTTCTCTCTTTATAGGCAATATGCGAAGTAAAAAAGTAAAAAGTTGTCCATGTAGAAAGCCGTTGAATGCTTATACAATCAACGTGTTTCTGGTTTAGAAGCTATAAACTTATATGAGTCTAATGATGAATACCTGCTACCAAATTCTCATGATTTACTTGCCTGACTTCATGTCAGATGAAGAGAAAGTAATAGCTGAGAAGTTATATCTAATCAGAAGGTACAACTACTGCAAAAGTCGTTAAAGGAAATCTTAACATTTTTAAATTCGTTTGGCAATTGGCTGAATTCTATAATATTTTATTTTTGAGATACTTACATATGGTGCAGCATATCTAACCGCTCATTGACTTTTTATCTGCTCATTTTAAAATTCAGCGCCAAAGGGGTTAAAAATAATGTATTTTTGATGAAATAATTAATTGATTTTGAAATAAGAAATATTTAGCTTTTTTTTAAATTTCGTTTATCGATACAAACAAATGTCTTTGATTTTAGTGACAATTCTATACATTTTAATTGAAAACCATCTTTGTCATTAGTAGGAGGGTAAGTCAATAAGTAGTTACTAATGCGTATGGCATGGAAGATGGCATACGCATGCGGATGGCATGCGTATCGCACTGTTGATAGAAGTAGTTCAACGTTTCACCATACAATGGAACTGAATTAGCTGCATCCTTTCTATGGAGAAACGTTCCACGATGATTTGGTTTCATTGAACAGTTTAGGCACCAATCATGGTTCAAAGTTTTTCAATAGAAAGGATCCAGCTAATTCTGCACTCTTTTGTGGTGAAATGTTAACTACACTTATTATCAGTGTAACAAATATAGCCACAAAAATGTGGCTGTAGAATGGCGGAACCATACAGCTTTATAGCATTCAATTCATATTTTCATATGTTTGGTTCACTAAAACACCATGTTGCAGACAAACACATTGTAGATGACGATCAGAGTAAATGTTCAACGCAACATTTTACTCTGGATGAGAAACGAACCCAAAGTATTTTATGCAGCTGGAATTGGGGCGTTCATAAGACGATGGAATAAGTGCATCAACATTGTTAGGGGTTCTGTTGAGATTATAAATTTGTTCCCAAGATTTTGTATTAGTGGTAATAACTTAAATTTCTTCTTTTTATCTCGAACAGATTCGTCTTGTTTAACATATGAGACATGCGATTAATTTAACAGCACTCACAATCTCACCAGGATAAGCAGAATTGGAAAGTTATTTAGAGGTCCTCTTTGAAATCAATTTTCATTTATAATTGGATAATTTCATCTGTTCTGAGGAACAAACCAGTTGTTACTGAAGAATCCATCAAACTTCCTATTTAACACAACCTATTGGCTCCGTATCAAACTGCCAGTAATAATCATCAGAGTTTAATCATCTTCAAATTTAATCATCTGTGCGTCTTGTCGAAGGACAAAAATATAAAGTTGTTTTCACTCCAAGTTCAACCACAAGAAATTACGCCCAATAAGCGCATTTTAATCGAGTTAAATTCCATCTCTCCATTGGATTCAAGTTGAACTTGTGTAATCTTATCGGTTGAACTTGTGCACTTGTGCATAAAACGGAGAGTAACTTCTCTGTCCAGCATTGCTGTCAGGTAAAAGTCTTTGGGTGCCCCTGTAGGTCCAGTAAATTAAGCCCTAATACTGAGCTAAAATGAACAAAATTATTTTAAGTATTCTAAAATGTTTTAAATGATTATAAATCATGAACCAAATATTTCATTCATATCTGATTTCAGTCCTGATGCTTTCAATGGTTTGTTTTGAAGCCCTAAATAACATTTCAACGTATTTTAATCAAATTTTATTAACTACACTGGAGACTTTTGATAGACATGTTTCATCTCTAACTGACAGAAATCGAATACGAGCATTCGAAGATAAATATGGAACGTTGTTCAGTAAACAGCCAAATTCAACATTTTTTAAGAGCAAAGACCGTAGGAAGTTACGTCTGTAGCCTGAGAGAGTCTAAAGTTATGAGGATATTTTTTGTGTACATGAATTTTTCCTGTTCTCAAAGGGAAGCCTGAACTTTCGTTATCAATTTATAAGTTAGCAAAAATGCTTTTCTTCTAAAGTAACAGCTAGTTTAATTTTAAAATGAAAATATTTTAAATAAAAATCCTTAATCTTTTGTATAATTTTTGACTAAACCATTAATATTGACGAAACTTCTAAAAAGTTTTCCTCTTTTTGAGAGAGATGTACGAATGCACGTATTCGATTTCTGTCAGTTAGAGATGAAACATGTCTATCAAAAGTCTCCAGTGTAGTTAATAAAATTTGATTCAAATACGTTAAAATATTATTCAGGGCTTCTAAACAAACCATTGAAAGCATCAGGACTGAAAGCAGAAATGACTGAAATATTTGGTTCGTGATTTATAATCATTTAAAGCATTTTAGAATACTTAAAATAATTTTGTTCATTTTAGCTTAGTATTAGGGCTTAATTTACTGGACCTACAGGAGCACCCAAAGACTTTCACCTGACAGCAATGCTGGACAGAGAAGTTACTCTCCGTTTTATGCACAAGTGCACAAGTTCAACCGATAAGACTGCACACGTTCAACTTGAATCCAATGGAGAGATGGAATTTAACTCAATTAAAATGCGCTAATTGGGCGTAATTTCTTGTGGTTGAACTTGGAGTGAAAACAACTTTATATTTTTGTCCTTCGACAAGACGCACAGATGATTAAATTTAAAGATGATTAAACTCTGATGATTATTACTGGCAGTTTTGCTAATTTTTTTATTTAGCTTATCAATATCTCGCAAACGATAGCTTGAACAATAGAGAAGAAAAATTGATTCAGGCAGTTTTTACTTGCTATTTTTTAACATGCGATACAAAGAAAAGATTTTAGTTTTTGTAGACATTTGTTATCAGTTACAAACCGAATGGCGCAGTTAAAGAGAAATACAACGCAATGTGTGATGTTATGTTTAAATCGTTTTATCCCAAAAAGTTATTGCTTGCAATGAATGTATGAAGTTTTAATGAAAATTAAGAGTCCTATTATTAATTTAACAAAATAAATCATGTCGATAGCATCGATTATAAGTCCCTTTCCAGCAATCGTAATTTCTCATGTATCACTGAGAAAAGAATAGTTAACACATTCGCTATATCTACAGCGAGACCATTGATTAAAGCAACTAGAATACTACTTGTAAATATTTTTAATCACTGTGCCGGGAACCTTATTTGCTACAGTAAAAAAATTATATTTACAGAACATACACCACTATTTTAAATCGAAGAACGTTCTTTACAAATAAAGTATGTTTTAATTTTGTTTTATCTCATAAACACTCTTTAAACAAAAATGCACCAACACTTTAACATATGGAAATTATTTAATGTAAAGACTATACACGCTATTTACACAATTTTGGATAGGGTATGAAATATAGTTTATTTAATTAACGTACATAATTTTCGTGGTAATCGATGTTCATTTAAATTTTTTAAGATTTCAAACGAATGAATGTGCAGACATACAGCGGGCTGAAAAACCGAAATCATAAAAGCATTTTTTAACTTGATTGGAACATTTTATAAAAGCAACATCCTGGATTAAGTGGTCTCTAAATATTCCTATGTTTGAAATTTCTATATTTGTTTTTGAGGAAGACATTTACAAACATTGCATTACTTAACAAACGCACTTACAGCTTTACTTTAAGAGTGTATATCACCCTATCATGCCAGAGTAGATAAGGCACTAAATATGGTAGATGACCGAAGTGTGAATGTTCAGGCTTCTGACACACCGCGCCGACGTCTGTCTGACAGTATGAAGGTTTAGGCGGTTTTCTCCACATGTAAGGTGGATACTGGTTAGATGCCCTTATAAAAGTTGTCCGCTCAAGGCTCTTCCCCTCAGTCAGATACCCCTCGTGCGGGATTATGCCTTCAATACATAAAACAATACAATAAAGGTGTATGTCGAAGAAACAAAATCTGCCTCACGGTCTTGGTATGTAAAATATAAATATTACAAAGATTGGCACAGTCTGCAAAATTTTTGCTTAAGAATTATACTAAAAGTTTCGTAATGCATACAGGATTGTCTTTTATTAAGCATAAAAATCGTTAAACGATGAACATTCAAATGCTATCACCAGTTTCTAGAACAATGACACAAGATTAACGTCACGTGACAAACTCAAATCTTGTGATGAAGCATTGAGTCCATACTCATATTATGTCCCGTGTCTGTACTAACATATATCTACCGAATATTATTATTATTATTATTTTACATTTCTTACATTCAATGAGGAAATCAGTGATTGGAGTATTTCTCTTATTATTCATTTAGATGTGTGCTGCTTTATTTTTCTTTCTTTAAGTCATACTATGACCTATTCTTTTACGTTCGGTTCCTATACGAACACCGAAAGTGAAGCAGAACTCACCTTGTTCAGCGCTTGGGAGGGTGACAAACTGTCCAGACTGGAACCGTGTATGCTAAAGGGAGCTGGCACACGTAAAATTTGTCGTGGCTTTCATGCTCAAAAGGATAACTCTGGGGGTGCCAATTGAGGCGTTTATGTTTGATTTGCAATTAATTTAAAATTAGGAGACCCTGAGCTAAGCCGGTCTTTCAACCATTGGCGCTCTAAATATGAAATAAAAATTATTCGACTGCATTTAATCCATCAATGTCCGATATAGAGATCTGTCGCCGCTCTGCGTTTATGCGGATCAGGGGCTCTACCCACATAGTATCGGAAAGCTTTTGGTGGCAAATATTTCGAGCCTTCTCTTCTCATGTCGTCACAATCCGAGAAATATCCGATATACCCTAGCACTATCCTATCGTAATTGTTTGAGTGTCATACAGGCCCGGATTGGCCAGGGTGTCCGACTGTCTGCTGACGGGTGGGCCCCCGCCCTCGGCGGACCCTTCCTGCTGAGCGCGGGGCCCCAAACAGAAAGAGGAAAGAAAATAAAAAAAAGTGCAATATTGATAGCACTTGAATGAAGTTTGACTAATAAAAATTTTTTTGCAGCTGCAATTGCGTCCCAGAAGGCTTCAGAAAACTTCATTTTAAATGTAGTTCTCAAAATGTTTTGAGTGACGGTTCCCGAATGAACAAGGGATTAATTAATATGAATGACGCATATAAATTAATAGATCATTATTTTATTGATGCATTAATTATAATTCATAATTAATTAATAATAACACCATACCTCGAAATTTAACACATGCTATTATTTATCGGTTGCACAATAACCCGGGCCCCCCTTCTCTTGAGACGGGCAGGATCCTCCCTCCCAGTCCGGGCCTGCTGTCGTAGTCTCTATCAGAAATAATGCTGCTTTTCACGACACGTTGGATGAAGGCAAAAACTTGCATTCCAGTATCGGAGAGTACAAGACGGATGGGTTTTTATTGTGTGTATCATGGAGTGTCAAGTACTTCCACAATAGGACCCCTCTCTCTAGCACGGTGGGTCAGTCACAAACCGGCTTCCACTCTTGATGGATGTCTCCGGAGTCTTCGAAAATTCTGAAGACAATTCCTTCGTTTCAGAAAAAGGGGAGAAATCCGTGTGTTTTGATTGGTTAATGGGTCTGAGTTTCAGATAGACCTTTGCATGCACAAAAATACTCGTTTGTTTTATTCGACACTCATCGTGCTAGCACCAAAATGAGAGTTGTGGCGATTTATCCACAAGTATTTGACTATCCGAGAGAGAGAGAAATATCCGTCACGGATATTCTACGATAAGTTGGTTCTAGAGCCCCAGAGAGCATTAGAAACAACAACAAGAATGTTCTTTTAACGTTTTTTAATAAAACGATCCCTTTTATCAACTGATGATCAGCCTATTCTTTATAAGAATAATTTACAAAGTACTAAGAAAAATTCGGGTTCATTTCATTGCACCGAGTATATTATTTCCATACGAGAATGACTTTCTTCTAATATGCACTCTTGGGATTGTTCCAGGTAAACTAATAATATAAAAGCCTTTGTTTCAAATAATTTATAAAGGACTCCACAAAGGATGTTACAGTTTCTATGTGAAAGATATTTTAGATGGTAATAGAAATAAAAGATATTATGCTATTATTGCCTTTGTTTCGATTAATATATAAAGGAACTCACAAATAATGTTATAATTTCTCAGGAAAAGACATTTTGGATGGTAACAGAAATGAAAGATACTATGTCATCATTGCTAATAAAAGAAAGGGATAAACGTTCAAACATACGTTCTACACTGTATTTAATGTATTTTCTGAACAGTATTTTGTTAAATATGCATGCATATGTATATTTATAAATGCATATATATTGTATAACATTCTGAAATCAAAATAAAAAGGAGTGGCACTTTGGACGGTGTTAAATTTGCAAGATTTAACTCGTCACCGAATTATGAAGAATCAGAGAAAACAAATCTGTCTAGCATTTAATGCATCTGAAATACTGTTATAAATCATGGAAAAATATTTTTTTCTAATATCGATTAATATTTGTCGATTAATGTCGATAATAATAATTTTTCTAATAATAATTTCTGCATTTTCGAAGCATTTTGTTATGCTAAAATTAATTTAAAAGGATGCACATATTAGGTAAAGGTTGAGGAATAAGAAAAAAACTATACTTACCTGAAAAAGAAAAAAAAAAAAACGGTAAAAAAGCAGCGTAAATATTTTCTTAATTTTTCTCCTGAAACAATGAAGCGAAAGCTGTAAAAAATGATCTAAATTGACTAGTACTGCAATCTAGGCACGATTTATGCATCTAGTTAAGAGCCTCATATACTTTCTTCATGAATTAATGATATTGATATCACTGAAAGAAAAAAATACTAAATTCAATTGTTTTCTCTCTAAATATTGCTATTTGAAGTAAGAGCCTCATATGAGGTTCAGGATGACGAGAGGGTTAAGCAGAAACAAGTCTACTATTTTTTATACCAAAAATATTAAACTCTATATATATTTTTAAAATTTCTATAAGTTATACATTGTTTAATTTGAATATCCTTTAATAGCAAACAAGTTCAAAATACATCTATAATTTAGAAGTTTTTATTTAGCAAAACCAAGTTGTAAAGAATGGATTGAAAAATACTCGAACTCTTAAAAATAGAATAGAATACTTTACAATTAATCCAAAAACAATTTAAATACTACTATCTATCATATTGCAACTCGGTCTCTATAATTATTTCTGAAAGATGTTATGCAAACTGCTGACACAACTTAACATTTTGTATTTTTTGCAATAAAATTTTGTATTTTCAAAAAATCTCAGACAGATTTTATTTCTATGTGTACGGGATGATCGTCAGGGTTGACCACCTTTTCATATTTGCCCATAAACAGAAGGATGCAATTTTAAAGAAGAATTTAGTCAATCTAAGATCATCGTTGGAAAGGTCTTAGGAAAGGCAACTTTTGCTGCATGGTGCAGATTGGTAGGGTAAAATGTGAAAAAGCTCGATGCATTAAAAAATAACTCTAAAACTCTAACTAGCAAGGTCGGTCCTTGCTGGTTAGGTTAGCATACCGCTGAAAATCGACAAAATATGTCTGTGAATTTTAGTTTGGTAGTTTCAGCTGGAAAGACATCCTAACACCAAAGGCATAGTAGTTAGATTGATGAGAAATTAAATCACTGTATTTAAGCTTTAATTGATTAATACGGTAATAGAAAATTCACATTTGTTATCACGTCTTCACATTCACAAATAATCAAGTCCCAAAATGGCCGAGAGGATACAACACTCAATATGGTAGACGGCTGAAGTGTGAAGGTCCAACATTCTGGTCTGGCCTATCGCGCGACTGTCAGTCTAACGGTCTGGAATGTTGACCGTTTTTCTCCAGATGTAACGTGAATACGCGTTAGAACCCATCAAAAAGTCTTCTGACGAGGCACCCCTTCCCATCCTTGGTAGATAGCCCTTGTGCAGCTTTGCCGTAACACAACACACATATTCTAATTTATTAAATATCTTAGTCATTTCCATGAACAATCCCCCACAATTCTTCACTTCAGCCTTTTTTCTTTCTGAAGTAGTCATACAGTGAATAGGAACAACGGTGTTACGTTTCAGATTAAGCCCGTTCGATTCTAAAGACACTAAAATAAAAATTATTCAAACACAACATTACCATTTTACGAAAACAGAAAGTTTCCGTCTAAATTATTCGAAAATGTAAAAATGAGAATCCAATGGACAGTTTCTGGCAAGCAACTTTCTTATCAGTCATTATTCCATTAATTTTCAGATATAATTCGAACCCTGTATGCAAGTTTTAAAGTACGAGGGTAGACCGGAAAGTAAGTTTCTCAAGGCGAATAAAAAGGAACAAAACCTTTTATTGTGTGTGGGAAACTTGCTTCCTGGATGATCCTCGTATAATTTATTTTATAATTAGGCCTTTAACTCACAGTGATCCCTCTCTGGGAACACCAAACTCTGACGTTTTGACTGCTGCCAGTCACGAAGAATAGATTTGATTTCTATAAAAATAGTTGCGGGTGACATAGCCCCACGAGAATCCTTTACTTTTTAGCATATCATTTTCCGTAAAAAAATCCGCGAGAACAGCTGGATAGATTGCCCAGTGCTGAAAAAAGGGCAGCCGTTGCAATTGCTCTACTTAACTACCAGCAAGATGGCAGACGATCGAAACGTTCATCGCGTGCCCCAGATCTAGAGACCCTTTTTTGACGACAGCTGGCTGTGAGGCACAGCCAGCTGTCGTCAAAAAAGGGTCTCTAGATCTGTGGCACGCGATGAACGTTTCGATCGTCCGCCATCTTCCTGTTAGTTAAGTCGAGCGATGGAAACGGCTGCCCTTTTTTCAGTATTGGGAAAGGGTTGCGATTCAATGGGTTAAAGCGCATGCAATGAAAAACAAAAATCAAAATCAATAAAATCAAAATGTTTTTCGAAAATTTATAGACACGTATTCATTGAATTTTTCCCCAAAGACCAATAAAGCATTTCAACTATATATTTTAAGTATGGCGCCGAAATCCCATGATGAATGCATTGAATAACTCATTAATATATTTTACGCTGCAGTAGCACAAATTTAAAATATGTGATACTTTAGTATTTAATTGTAATAATTTTAAAGCAATTCAGCCTTCTGAAATATATCATTCAAAAGATCAAAATCAATAATCACCTTAAGCATTTGCTGTTGTTGTTGTCTAAATTCAAGAGATATCTGTCGCACTCAGTTGCTGCTTAATTTCAAGTTAGGAAAGTAGATGAAAGTTTTCCGCATGCGAATATTGGAAAAATCTCATTTTCTTCTCATGAATTTCTAATTAAAGCTGTGTTTGAAAAGCATGGCTATTAAAGCTGTGTTTGAAAAGCATGGCTATTAAAGCTGTGTTTGAAAAGCATGGATATTACGCACGAGGTTTTATTTTTGGAAAAAAAAAAAAAACCGAAAAACATCCTAACTAAAATTATAAATGCGAAAGTGAGTTTGTTTGTTTGTTTGTTTGTTTATGTCGCTTTCACGCCTAAACCGCTGAATCGATTAGAATGCATTTTGTTTTAGATATAGATAGGACCCTGGAGATGGTTATAGGCTACTTAGAATTTTAGATTTTTAATTACTTTTTTAATTATTAATTGAAAACCGATTTTACGTTGCCATGCTTGGCGAGTTTCGCCCGTATCAAATGATTCATGTTTTGAGCTAACAAGAATGCTATTACTTCAATAAAGAAGCGCGTGCATCTGAAAAACATTAAATACCACAGAAATTATGCCAGTTTTATGCCAAATCCTTCTATCAATAATAATAAAAATGAATGTTCTCGAGACGAATCTATTTGAGCATGACTGAGCCCATGATTTCGGTAAAGTGCACCTGAAGGTCAGAATTTTGAAATTTTAACTACTTTTCTAACTATTAATTAAAAGCAGTTTTATCGCCCGCGAACTGATTTATGCTTTTGAAATAAAGCAGAAATTCTATTTGCAAAATCACATGCATTTGAAAAACATGGAAATTATGTTGATTTTACGACAAATTAAAAAGCATAAAATGAAGAAAAGGGTACTTGCGTATTATCCCGGCTGTCCACCAAGACAAGCGATTTTTTGCCGAAATAAATGCTGGGCACATGAAATTATTAATGGTTTTGAATACGATTGGCAACAGTTTGGCAACTCATTTGACGAAAAAACAGTTTGGCGGGAATGACCGCCGGGATAATACGTAAGTACCAAGAAAAGTCCAGATGTGTTTCTTAAAGTTCATAAATTTCCAAATCCTACCAATAATATAAATGTGTACGTTTGTGTGTTTTTGACTGAATCACACAAAAATGGTTGAACGGATTTGGAAAATTTTTTAATTAAAATAGCTTATGCCCTGGATTAACATACAGGCAGCCTTTCAAGCATATAGCATAAATAATTCTTTTAGAAAGACACTCAAAATAATTCTAATGCATTGCGCTCTATGGAAATTCTGTAGCTACTTAACCGATTCTAAAACTTTTTTCACTGATTGAAAGTTACATTATTCCTGAGTGTTATTGTTTGTTTGTTTTTGGATTAAGACCGATTGGCTGCACTAGGGTCCTAGGCCTATATGGGGAATTCCTCTGTGGGGGAATTTCTAAGGGATCCTAGCCCATATTTACGCGAGGTTCTTTTAGAAAACCACGGAAAACTGGGAGCGGCTAGGTCGACAGGCGCGACCGGGGTTTGAACCTGGCACCTCCCGCCTTGCAGTTTTGAGAGCAGAACTTCTTAGACACTGGTGGAATCCTAAGTGTTATAGGCTACCTTTAATGAATATATTACAGGTAGTTCTTTTACAGGGATGCTAATAAGAATTACATTACGCTTTATGTACATCTCTGTAAGTACTGACCCAATTTCAAAACTTTTTTACTTCTTGAGTATTATAGGCTAAAATTCATGCATGTAGCGTAAATAGTTCCTTTACAGGAACACTCAAAATAATTCTAATACATTACGCTCTCTGGGTATCTCTGTAACTACAGAACCGATTCTAAAACCTTTTCACTAATAGAAAGCTGCTCTATTTCTGATTAACCTAGACCAAAATTCATGCATATAGCATATTTCTTTTACAAAACAGTTCGCAAATACTGTCATAACTGTCTCTATTCGCCAAATGCTTGAAAAAAATCTTTAGTAACTCTGCATATTCTCTTATTTTAAATGAAGTTTACTACCACGAATTATACTTACTCCATTTGAAACAAGTAAAAAGAAAATAATATTTAAATGCAGTTTCTTTTGTCGCAACAAAATTTGTTATTCACACATGCTACATTTCTCTCGGGACCTAATTCTAAAGCCGACGCGGACGAAGTTGCGGGTAGAAGCTATAAATGTTTGTGAAGTAATATCTTGTAATTTGGTTGTTGAAAAAGATAGAATGCACTGATATTACTGCAGTATTTCTTTATGAACAAAAATGCAGTTGTAGAAAATGTAGGGCATATGGAATTATGCGTGTTATAAAAGTATGCTAAAAATTATCGTTTAAATTTACTGTCATTCATGTACAAATGTGTCAAATCTGGAATGATTTTCATACTTGAAAACGTATTAATAGTGAACAATGATATATTTCAGAAGGCTGAATTGCTTTAAAATTATTACAATTAAATACTAAAGTATCACATATTTTAACTTTGTGCTACTGCAGCGTAAAATATATGAATGAGCTATTCAATGCATTTATCATGGGATTTCAGCGCCACACTTAAAATATATAGTTGAAATGCTTGATTGGCCTTTGGGGAAAAATTAAATGAATACGTGTCTATAAATTTTCGGAAAACATTTTGCAGAAATTAGCTTAAATGCTCAAACGTATACCTGGGATTTCTGTTTGACTATTATTTAGGCCGGGTTATTATTATTCAGACTTTTATAGGTTATTCAGAATGTTATTATTGTTATTTTTCAGACCCAAAATGCGCTTTGCACAGTAATTTCTGAAGCATCCCTTTTAAGAAATAATAATTTCATTTAAAAACTTTATTTAGTTCATTTTAATAAGTGTGGTTTCTCAAATAGTTTTTTAAAAGTATGGTATGTTACAACAGGAAATTAATGTAGATCAGTAAATTTAGAAAAAAAAGCTCAAAGTTAATATTTATCCCTCATTGCAATAGAAATGCAATTAAATAAGAAGGTATATTGTAGTGTAAAACTAAATACATAGATATATGTGTGGGACTTAAAAAAATGCATTTTTAATATGTGTGTCTAGTAAACTTATAAAATTTAAGAAACAAATTTAATATATCGAATTCGTGAAATCTAATCATTAAATTCCTTTCCTAGGGAGTGAATGTGATACTGAACCAATCTTTTGGCATTTAATTTTACGTAAACTGCAGGGGAAATGTTGTGAACATTTAATATTAATTTTTTTAAAAATACGTATGGAATAAATTTTACTTATTTCAAACTAAATTATGTCGCCATTTTCTTACAACACTATACTAAAATTAAATCCATTATCAGAAACAAAACTTCAAAACTTTTGAAGTTTCAGATAAGAAACATTTTTGTTTTTATTTACAAGCAATAATTATAATAGTTATAGTAATAGTTATTATAATTATAATTATAATTATAATAAAAAGTGCTACTGTGAAAAAAATTCCGCCTATAATGGAGAAAGTATGAAATTACAAATGAGGTCAAGTGAATTTTATAAAGTAGCGATTGGCAAATGAATCATTTTTGCAAGATCTTGAATGAAAGCTTTTTCAGAAAGATGGCTTTGGATGATTAAAATGGTTAAATTAAATGTGACATATTGAGAAAAATAGCTTTAATGATCTAGTTTATCTGAAAGAAATAGTTGCTTTTGGAGGTTCTAAATGCGTTTATTCGTTTTAGTTTTTCCAATTTTCCAATTTATAGTTAAACACTAAATATAGTGTGGTTAAAATAAATCGGCATATCACTTGATCAATATAAAACAATTTGATCAATATAAAACAATTTATTTTTATAGTTTGTCGTTAGTTTATTTACAAACTGGGCTTTTCCTATTTTTTTAAACTGTATTTTAAAGTTTTTTTTTTTACTATCATTTTGCATACGTATGCATTAAGTATAACAAAATTAAATACGTAAAAATTGACTTGTTAAAATAAATTACCTTTTTTGAAAAAAATGAAAATGATACTTTTATTACAATTTCTATTTTATGCCTTAAATTAAAAATTTTTTATTCTTAAAAATATATTTCTAACGTATCTGGGTTATTAATTTAGAGATTCGTTGAAAAGTTAAATTTTAGGAAAAAGTTTTGCACTTTAATGCCTAATTTTTACGATAATTTTGTGTTTTCTTAACTTCAATCGGATTTTCATAAAGTTAATGACAACAAAAACTAAAATGGAGGTCCAATTTTATTTTTAATTTTATCAGGAATACCTGTAATGACTTTAAAAAGATTTCTTCATTAATTAAGGCGAAAGAACAATTGAAAGACATGGAAATCCGAAAAATTTGCATTCTAAGCCAAAGAAACTTAAAATATCTTTGCACGTACTTTTAATGCATCTATGATCAAGACAATATACTTAATTATAATTTTTTACTAAATAACTTAGATACATGCAATTTTTTGTATAATTTAGTAAAAATAATAAAATATTAATGCGCGAAAAACGAATTTCCAATGTTTTGACGGTTTTTGGTAATTTGAAAGACCACTATCCTATTAAGCTTAATTATATGATTGAATGTAGAATATTTTTTATGTAAAAAAGTTCTAATTCATATTAGTTAATTTACAGTGAAAGAGCTTGTTAGTAATGCATAGAATTCGAAGTGATTACTAACTTTATGAACGATCATTCCTTATGTGTTTTTTCTTTCTTTTTTTTTATACCTTCAAAATATTCCCTGTAGACATTTAATAGACTGATCGTGGCTGTAAAAGAGAAATTTTGTTTCGTGGTTAAATAAGTGTGACTGTTTTATTTCATATTCGAAAGGCTAAAAATAGTTCCCTTTTAAAAAGTATGCCTACATTTCTGAAACTCATTCACCGTATCATATTTTGTAGCACGTACCGTCTTTGCACCATTTGATAAAAATCGGCATCACAAATACTCCAGATAAGTCGTGATAATATTCGATGAAAATTGAATTTTCGAAATATAAAAAAATCAAACAAGAAAAATCCCATACGATCATTAAAGTACCAAATGATATTATCAGAATATAGGAAAGATGTATCGCTTATGCATACATTGTGTAAAGTATTGGAGCGACAGTCATATGCATAAACTCAGAAAACGTGTAATGGAAATCGAAACAAACAACCTGTTTCATAGCAGAGAAAACGTGCTAAAGAAATACATTATATCTAGGTTTTCCAATGTTTATCTGTTTCCATTTTTCCTATAATTTGCATCCTCTTAAAAATCTGTATGAGAATTCGTGTTCAATGATTATAAACTGTAGCATATGTTTCACTAATATAAATTTATTATATTTTTCTCTAGGTCGTTATCTGGTTCAGATATGCATTCATTGAATTATTTAGGTATGTATCTATTTATAAATTATAATTTTCTTCTAACACAAACTGTTTTTATTTGACATTTTCGTATTTTAATCCAAACAAATAAATTTTCAACAGGTTTTCAATCATAAGCAAGCTGAGCTTACTCATAGGATTCATGTTTGTTACGTTCTAAAGCAATTTTATAGAAAATATTTTATTTTGTTCATGAAAAATGACCAACCTCACCCTTTTTTCATGTGTACTTCCTTGGAGGATGAACTTCAGAATGGCCTGAAATTGATGTTTAGGTATTCGTGAATGTTATATTTTACAACAAAAATTTTATGGATATTTCTTTTTTTGTTAAGATACAGAGAGATATGAGAAAAAAAAAAATGGCTGGACCCTCTAGCTTACGAGTTTTAGAAAATATTGTCTAATATGGCAACTGCGTTGAAAATGTCACGTACATGCCAAATTTCATATTGTTAGCTTCAGTAGTTTTCGCTAAGAAGCATTGACATCTGAAAAAACGGCATTATTACTTTCCTGACCTCCGAATAATTTTGTGAATTTTTTAAAATTGCACAAAATAAAAGTGATTTCCCAAATAAAACCAGCTCAGTGTTTTCGGGTATTGGCTTCCTTTTAAACGTTGAATTTTATGAGGCAAGTATGAGAGTTCCATGTGTGTAATTCTCAGGGCTGAAGAGTGTAATTTACATTTTATAGTGGTTAACATTAACTGCTCATATACTTCAGAATGTATTAATAAATAGCATTAAAGTGTAATATGCAATTAAGTTGCAGCGATATAATTATAAAGTATTCTAATACGTTAGATTGTGCAGAAAAGTTAATGCCTGCCTTAAAAACTGAAAGTTGGATTCCATGCGAATATAAAACCGAATCTAACCTTTGAAGTTAGAATTCGATTCTTACACGCCGAATAAGCGTTGTTAAGAGAATAACATTATTACCACGTGGGATTAAATTTTTCAAGAAAAAAAATAAATACATAAACTCGTGGAACGGTTGAATTTTCAGCTTATTTATGTATAAAATTTAAAGTCGGTTGATCGAACGGTGTCAGAAACGTTTCTTTCAAAGTTCAAAATTGCTAAAACCTACTGAAAATCAGAGAATCTGTAGATTTTTTTATTTGAAAAATGTATTTAAGATTTTTTTTGTTGTTAACATTTTGTGTATAACGGGACGAAATTTCAAAACGATTAATTTAACGGTATTTGATAACTTTTCAAAACTAAGTACTGGGAAAAAGAGAAAACAGAAAAGAAAGAAAAGAAATCAATTCGAGAAACAAATAAATTTCTTAAACGGAGAGTATGTAATTAGGGATGCAACGGATATCCAGCAAACATACTGCATCGCCTATCCGGCCATTATGCCGGACAATAGGCAGTAGCTGGATATTACAATTATCCGGTATTACGTATGGCCTAAAATTATATAGTGAGAATTTTTTTTTTCTAATGGCCGGCCTCTGCCGTGAAGGCTTTGGCCACAACAGTTGGTCGTTTTACTATGGGGGCACCTGGTAGGTGGACCAACGTCGCCCCCTATGAAGGGACGGACATGACAACCACGCCCAGTCCTGTATCGAACCCCGGCCGCCGGGAGTTGAACCCGAAACCTGAGTACGGCGCTTTACCCACCATACAACTCGGTCGGCATATACTGAGAAAATAAAAAATAAGAACAAAGTTTTATGAAAATATTTGTTTTCAATACTTTATGTTATATATAGAAAACTGAAAATAAAATTAAGCGCTTCCATCTTCTTCTTTAAGATTGGTAAAATATGATTCAAAAACACTAATTGTTTTACATTCCTGGTTGCATTTTTGTTTTCCTTCCCATAAATTGACCCTGCTTATGAGAATAGTCTACTTGTTGTAATACTGCTTGCTGGTGAAAAAAAGTTCCCCCCCCCCCCTTCATTTTGGTAAAGTAGGGAAATTTGTTACATTGATTTTTCAACAGCTGAATGGAGATTTTTTTTTTCTTAGAATTACTGATTTTGTAAGATTTTTATCAAATTCTTGAAGAAGAGCTGATTTATCAGTGGCATTGCATTAATTTTATGGAAACAATCCCAAATATATTATCTTTTAATTAAATGATTTGAAACTAATGAGAAAACTTTAAAAAGAATAGCTAACTAATTTAAGAAAACTAGTGAAAATAAAGCAGAATTAAGAAAACATATTGCTGCCGGATATCCGGTTAAAAGTTTGGCCGGACATTCGTTTCCCAGTATCCGTGCAAATTGATATCTGTTGCATCTCTATATGATATATTTAAAGATATTTTTTAGAAAAGCTGATTAATATCTACATACGTTGCCGCACATCAGGTTATAATTTCATACACATTCGTTACCAATATTTTATAAAGAAAAGAAAAGAAAAAGCCCAGTTAAAAATCGAGTTAATTTTAAAGTAGTTGGGAAAAGTGTTTACTTTATTATTTTGAATACCACTGAAAAATTTCCATCTGTTCAGTTGAACAATATAAATTTTCGTACGTCAAAACAAATAATAAAATAAAGTCAATAAAAAATGTAAACAGATTTTGTATTTACACACGAGATTTTAAAATTGAAATCCCTATTGTATGATTTAAATTTAAATGAGCAAGCGTCCTTGCAGCTTACCACAATGATCAAGAGATCTTTCATACGTCACTTGCATATGGGAATTCTATAGTGAGGTCCTCAGCCGTGTGTAAAAAGTAATAAAGATTTAATATGCCGCATATCATAAATTAATTCGTTTCCATTGAAGGGCTTTTCGAGTTCACGAGTGCTATAAAATTCAGTCACTGAAGTCACTAAAATTTTCTTGTTCTATAATTAGAATAAGAGGACTTTGATTTAATTAAGAGAGTAGAGGTACTGTAACAGAGAGAATAGTTGCATTTATTGATAAATCAAGTTATGAACAGTTAATGAAGAATTGAAATGGTAGATGTAATAAGAATGATATGGGATGATAATAATTAAATTTCTCTTCAAACTGCAAGTATCATCACATCGATCTTGAAAAATGATTAATTGGTGCAACTGGCTGTCATAATCACGCATTATATATTTAAAGGTGTGTATTATCTTTTAGTTATAAAGTGATTGTTAGTGATTACTTATCTTTTTGAAAGTATTTTACTTAAATTTATGTTATCACGAAATTGGGTGATTTAAAGTTATCCTAACTATAAAGGAAAAATAAACGTGACATTTCATTTTATTTTCATAACACCATGGAAACACAATACTTTATAATTTATACAGAGAACATGACATTTTATAAATTAAGTAAAATAAATAAACATTATTTTTAACTTTTAGTTGGTCACAAGTTAGTGTTATGCTTTGCAGTACAGACTTGTAAGACCTTACAAATACCACCAATTTTTTCTGAATTATCAATATTTTTTGATAATTCAGAAGTAATAAAATACAATTCGTATTTCAATATTATTCTTCTTATTATGTAGGGCATTTGTTATAAATTAGGGATTTATTCATTTAATTTAATTTTAAAGAAAGAACTACATGTATACTTATACTATACACACATTACAATGATAGTGTACTATATAAGATTATAGAACTATTCTTTAAGAAAAAGAAGTACTCGCCTCATAAAGAGCATAATGTCTGTTCTAATTTTAAACAGAACTGGGATAATAAGAATCCAACAGCAGAAGTTAATTAAATATGATAACGTAAACACTAGAATATTTTACTCAGATGTCAAACCATTGTACAGAAAAGGTTATGGAATAAATTTATCTATCAGTGATATGATTTAGATATGCACAAGAGGAAGGTAGAACTTTCCGTATTTTTAATTTGAATTAGATAGAGTGTTAGAAAACGAATTTCTATCCAATAAAAACTTCTAAAAAGCATTAAAACCACTCGATTTTAGACAAGATTTAAAAAAGTGACCAGAAAAGTACATGATATCATTTGAAGAGTCTGCCTCACTTTGCATGATCTAATGCATATGAGCTATGTAGTTCATAAATAATGCGGTGTTGCTATGTTACTACAGTTTATTATTTCCAATATTCCATAACGAGCAACAGCCACTGCTTTCAAGCCAGCAGCATAAAATTTTAACTCAAATATTAGAAAAAAGCACTCAGAAATTGAGACAGCGTAGTCTCTGTTTCAACAGTTTAAACAAAATCTGTCTTAAAAATCTCTCCCTTAGTTATGCATTACGTCACATCTCTAACGCTGCATTGCAATATACGAAATTAATAAATTGTGCCCTCCCAATTTCCGAGTGCTTTTTTCTAACATAGATACTGTTAATTATGGAATATTGAAAAAAGTTTTTGAAGCAATACTGCATTATGATTTTTTTAGTTTATATTCATTAGATCATGCAGATAGAGGAAGACTCTTTGAATGATATAAGATACCTTACTGGTCACTTTTTTTAAAGCTTGTTTGGAAGAGCACGTTTTTAACACTTTTTAGTTTTTATTGGATATCAGTGTTTTTTTTTAAACTATAGTAATTTTGAAAGAAAATTTTAATTCAGCTCTGAACTACCGTATCAAGTATACTAATTTATGCATAACAACATTAAGTGAGTTGTTAGAAAAATTTTCGTTGTGCTAAATTGGATACGAACATCGCTAACTTGTGCAGAACACCAGACCTAAGACAAGCTTCTTAAAGACTGGGCTGCAGAAGCAATTGCTGTGACTCCCAAAATTAAAGTTTTGGTTCATAAGCTTGATGAAGTGAAGCAACATTCACTCTTGCCATATTGGAATTTCAATGCTGCAGTTGGAATCAACTACAGCGATAAATGTTCGTATGTATTTCTACATAGTTGAAAGATGGCCAATCGCTTTTACTAATGTTGTTTAAAAAATGGGATACATGTGTTTTAAAATAGCCGAAATGAAAAAGTTTCATTAGCTTTAGAGAAATAATTGGTTTTTAATTTAAAAAATATGTTTTTTTTTCCAAATCCATTTTAGTAGGCTTTGATTAGTGACATAAAATAAATCCACATGAATGCCAACTTTAACCAAAGCAGATTGGGCTTTAAAAAAAAAGAAAGATATTAGTGCTCTACTCTGAAAGTCCAATTTCTAGTTGGAACTCTTGTACAGAAAGAAATATAACTGAAAGTCATTTGAAATTTGATACCCTTTTATTTTTTGACCCATAGATGACCCTTCTCAGGTCATTTTTTATTTTGTCAAAATTTTAAGGAAATCACTATTTTTTAAATTTACAATTTTAATTAAAAAATATTAGATTTCCGTTAGTAACTACCCAGTAAACACACACCTGCTGGCGGAGTACCTTGCCAGTGACTTTCTGCCTTTACGTCCAGCACCGGCCCGGCACTGCAAAAAGTAACTGAATCGTACCAAAAGTGGTCGCCCGAGAAGTACCTTGCCAGAAGCCTGGGAATGCAACGGCACTCTACTGGCATACTGCATGTGCCGGCCGTTACTCACAATAAAGGCACTGGCCCATTAAGTTTATAAAGCCCAAAATGAAACGGCCGGGTGCCGGCTATTATTAAAAATAAAGGCACTGGCCTGGTACCATAACAGTGACTACAATGTAATGGCACGGTACCGGATTAGTGCCTATTTACAGTAATGTTGCCATAATTAAAATACGAGCCAGTGGTGGATGCGGGGTAGGGGGCTTATTCATCAACCCCCACCCCCACCCCGCAAAAAAAAAAAAAATAAATAAATAAATAAAAATCCTTAAGGTAACATTTTGAAAGATAAAAAACAGCAAAATCTGTTGGTCAATCGTTTGCAAGATTATGTGAGCCTATCATTAGTGAATTGTGTGCAGTTTTCATAAACTGCAATTTTCTTACAAATTTACAGTCACAAAAGATTTTTTTTGTGAGAGAGGCCAACATAAAATCATTTATAAACAGTTTAATTTCAATATTTCAGAGTTAGAGATTTTATAAATGAGTTATAATACTTTATGGTTGATATATATATATATATATATATATATATGTGTGTGTGTGTGTGTGTGTGTGTGTGTGTGTATGTACTAATCAAAATCTTACAGGAAGTAATAATAAATAAAATTGTACTAGGATTACACACATAACTTTAGGGTAACATTTTGCTTAATTGTACATTTTGTTTAGATCAAATTATTTTTTAAATCTTAACTATTCTGAAAAGAAATTTTCTGTATCTATATCTGTTGTATACTGCATGATTCAAATTTTATGGAGGAAAGTACTTTTATATACTAAAATAAGTATCATTGGTAACATCACCGACTTAAAAAAAGTCACCAGTTTAGTAGCTATTTTCTCAATTTTAGTTCCCAAAATAGTAATATTTTTGAATGATTTTGTAGTTAAGAAATAAACATGCTCAATTTAGCTTCATTTAAGAAGGATTGAATAAAATGATAAATTTAAAAACTTCATATATATATAACAGAACATATAATACATTTATTTTTATAGCACGATTAAAAAACAGATTAGAATGTTTGCTGAAAGCTCAGTAGCAGCTTTAAAAAAAAAAGGGAGTTGACAAAAACCAACACCAGATTTTCAAATGAGTCGCCTGGAGTATGATACAAGTAGCCAAAACTTGAAAATAGTATGAAAATGCGTTTTTTGGTTGAAAAAGTCGCCTAATCTGTTAAATTCACCGGTGGATACCGTGTGTACATAAAAACAGTAAAAATAAAAATTTACCAGTAATATTTTCTAGACTGGTTAAAAAATATAAAATCCAATGAAATCCACTGTAAAATCCAATGAATTGTAAAACTTCCACTTTCTGTATCCATAACCAGCAAGATATCACTGCAGAAGCAAATCTTATTATAATTATTATTGCTTCTAACAGAGATATCTTACTAGTCTAGCAATAACCTTCTCGAAAGTCTGAAAAAACTGTATCCTAAAAAGCATATTTCATAACTGGCTTCCCGCTCAACGTTTCAAGATTTGCAAAACAAAATGAAACATCAAGATTGCCGATTTTATGCGACCTACCAAAAAAAAAAAGAACTGGAGCTAAAGTGATGTTCTCATGGAGTGAAACAAAAAGCCTTAATTTACAAACTTGGCAGTGCAGCGCTAACAAAAATATGCCAGTATACAAAAATAGGCGAACGCAACCACAGCGGTTAAGAATAAATCAATGTATTTAATTTAGTAAACAAAAACAATTAGGCGCAGAAATTTAAAAGGGTTACCAAAACGTGTCCGTGAAGAACAACTCGATCATGACATCTCTGAGAGACGTCTGAACAAGCAAAAATTAACAGCCTCGCCCAAAGAGAGCAGCTGCAAAAGAAATTCTTTTTAATGTACAGAATAAGAATTAGCAAAGCTGCGGTCATAAGCCACAAAAAGCGAAACAGATTGAAAGAAATAATATGTAAATACAGGTTCATTGCTTGCTGAATTTCTAACAAAATAGCTGCAGGAGCTCTAATTTGTTTTATTGTAAATTTGAGCATTAATTACCTAATTTATATTTAAAAATTATGTAATCTTTTGTTTTACCACTGCTATATTTAATTTAATAAAAAATGTCAATAGAAGCAATTATGTAGGCTGTTAAAATTTTTAATTTAATCTAAAATTCTCTGAAGAAAAAAAGACTACAGGAGCTGAGCTCTCATGCAAAACCCTGACTGGTCTTCGTGTAATACTCTCTAACATATTTCTGCACCCTCATTCGGTAGATTTTAAAAGGGGCTTAACGTAGAAAAAAAGTCTCCAAATATGTTTTTCAGGAAAAGTTTAGCAAAATTGTAAAAAATTAATATAAATTATAAAAATGTTAAGATTAAAATTCATAATTCTGTACAAAGTGGGGGTTATATACTGTCATATACAGAGTGGAGGTTCCACTGTCTGTGTAGTAAACATTTTTATAGCATACTGAACTCGTTTGTATTATTTAGTTTTTAGTACTAAAATATTTGAAGGCACAATATGAACTTCTCCCCTTACATCCCCCCCCCTCAAAAAAAAAAAAAAAATCCTTGCAGTGACCCTGCCTTTGGGTGCCCGGAACTTATATCCCCTATAACACTTCTACACCGTATGAATGTGAAACAATATTATTTAATTAAAATAACGAAATTTTATGCCAACACTACGAAATATATACAGGCCCATTACTGCCAAATAGTGCTGGCCCGGTACATTTTAAGCATTACCACGCCGTTAACTTTTTTGTGCATGTCATAGACACATGGCATTTCGCCGTTACTAGTTATGTACCGGCACATATGCACTTTTCAGGCACTGGTACTCCAATGACTTCCAGACGATGGCAATCTACCTTGCTTCCGGTATACGGCACTTCGCCAGCACGACGGGTACCCGGCCGTCATTTTGCGGGCAGTTGTGTGTTTGCTGGGTCCAAAAAAAAAAAAAAAAACTCCCTACATACAAAATTTCATGAAATTTTTCCGTTTTTTATATTAGGGCTCGACTTTCAAAAACCAAATTTTATTATTTCAAGAAAAATCAGAGTCATTGAAACTTCGTGAGTTTTCATCGTACAAACTTCAGATCTCAGTTTAAAGCGCATTAAAAAATCACAAAGAAAAGTCTCATAGATTATGTGGACACAATGAATAATACATTTTGTGGAAAATCCGATGTTTTTGACTCACTAAAGGGAAGTTTGGTACAGAATAGAGAGCACTGCGTGCTTGCCGCTGCCACCGTTTACTTTAAGTTTTGTCTGGTTGGTTTTTCGTTTGTGTTTGGAAAGGATGGCACAGCGAGCAGTCTGCTAGATAAATCATGAATATTTTTAAATTTTCTAAATTCACCAAGGGGGGAATAAATCTAACTAAATATTAATATTAAATTATCAGAAACTTTAAATGCAGATATCTCTGGTAGCCCACAGCAGAGCCTTTAATGCTCCCTCAAATATCTATAGCATATTGTCTAAAAACTTATTTTACGATGCTATCAGTAAATGTGACTTGTAGAGTAATGTGAATACAATGGATATTTTTTTATTGATTGAAAAAATATTTTATCACACGGTACAGTTAACTGGGTTCAAAAAATTCTCAGCACTCAGAAAATTATATTTCAAGAAAAAAGCTGTTTTAAAAACAAGGAATAAGCAGAACTGCGTGTATCTATACACACTGCTCAAAACAATTAAAGGATATTGCGGTTTCAGGTGGATCTTGTGGCTGGGAAACGTTTTAGCGGATTGATACATGGTCGACAGACGTAGTAGGTTATATGAGAATAAATTACACATGTTTGGCAGAAAAAAAAATGCATTTTATTGTGCATTTGTGTAGAAAAGGAAAAAAACACAATTTGTGCATATGAGAAAAAAAGAATAAGAAAAGGTGTTTTCTTCAAAGGAAATCATTTTCAGTAGGGGGTATGGTTTCTACGGACGGCCAGCAACGTTGAGCACCTTTGAGGCAGGGAGTCAGTGCTGAGGCTATTAATAACGAATTGGGGTATTCTGTCCCACTCTTCCAGAAGAGCGCTTTCCAGTTCTTGGAGAGTTTGTGGGGGTGGTTGGCGGCCAGCAACTCGTCTTCCTAGAGCGTCCCAAACGTGCTCTATTGGATTCATGTCTGGAGAACACGCTGGCCATTCCATTCGTACGATTCCTTCCTCGTAAAGGAAATCCTCCACCACTCTCCAAGAAAGAACAGGTTTGCACGATGTGGCCTGCAGTTAACGTCCATTAAAATGAAGTCATCTCCGATTGCTGCAGCGTAAGGGACTACAATAGGTCTGAGGATCTCATCCCTATATCGGCGACCAGTCAGAGGTCCATCTCGAATGATGTAGAGGTCTGTGCGCCCGTCAATGGAGATGCCACCATACACCAACACTCCTCCACCGCCAAAGCTGACACTTTCGTGCACGAACGCAGGATTATTCCTACTGCCACGGTCCCTCCAGATGAAAATACGCCTATTATCAGGATAAACTGAAGAACGGGACTCGTCAGAAAAAAGAACATTGCTCCATTCATTTCTCCTCCAGTTCAATTGCTCTGTTGGCCACTCTCTGCGGTCGCGACGATGCCTTGATGCTAGTCTAATAAATACCATCGGTCGGCGAGCATACAGACCTACACCATGGAGCCGGTTTCGGATAGTCTGAGTTAAAACCATGGTGCCAGTAGCCGAGCGAAGGTGTTGTTGGAGAAGAGTAGCGTTCATATCCCGGTGTCTCCGAGCCGTTAACACTAAATAACGATCTTCATTGGGCGTTGCTGCCCGTCTACGACCTTGCTCAGGTCTTCCAGTCTCCAAAAACCCTTTCCAGATCCTGGAAATCACACTTTGTGACACTCCAATGGCTTGGGCTACTTCGGTTTGAGTTTGGCCCCCTTCTAACCTACCGACAACTCTCCAAGCTTCTGAATCGGTTAAATGACTTCGCTGAGACATCGTACTCATCGAAACAAAGCAGTCACTGAATGCCGATCATCCTTGTCTTCATTGTCTTTTATTCAATTGAAAGTCCAATTTCATTCGCTGCCGCTGAAGCGACGTTTTTGACGTCGAACTCAAAATTAGCATACTCCACAGTTTGAAAATCAGAAAAATTTGCATTTGTGATTCTCTTCTTTCATTTTCGGCAAAAAATATTTCGCTTATATCTTTATTTTATATAAAACTTACAATATCTTTAATTGTTTTGAGCAGTGTATATAAAGCAAAGTGTAATATGTTAGCTACTTAGTTTGTCTATGTCTTGCCTAGCTCCTAGACGGGTGATCCTAGACCTACCAAATTTTGTATGAAAATTCCCCAGGACGGGTCCCAACATACCTCGAAGCGATTCTTTCGAAATTCGAATTATTTTAGGAGATATCGATAAAAAACGTGTCGCAAAAGGCTAATTTTTGCTCTCCGCCATTTCGCAATTGTAACCCAGCAGTGGAAAGAAGGAGAATTTAGCTGTCTAGGTTGCCATGTTTGGCAAGTTTATTAAATGATTCAGACTCTTGAAATAAAAATAAAAGAATAACGATTTTTTTTTAGATTAAATTATTTGTAAAGTTATTTTTTAATTAAATTACCGTGTGCATGTGAAATCAGAGCAGGAACGAAATGCTTTATACTCAAAAGAAAAATAGAATTTGGAAATTTTCTGAAAATAAATGTTCAATGTTTTAATTTGGTGAAAAATAAAAGGGTTAAAGTGGGATTTTGAGGAAATGGTTCTAACGCATGGCGCAATTTATCATAATTTTATCGTCTGCTGAATACACGCGAGAATAAGTTTTTGAAATTTTCATTCAGTTGGAATTGTGCTTTCTGTGCAGCTTTTCACAACGTGTGAGGGCTCCACCTATTTCTAATGTATTACATGCAGAAAAGGGACATTAGAAATATCAATTTTAATTGTCTTAATCACACTCATCAATAATGATATACTTCCCAATTTAATGGAATAAGGAAAGAAAATAGGGAAGACCCATGGATAATAATACGCTTTTAATACATAGCACTTTTGTGTGTATTTAAAATCTGAAAGCGTTTCAGATTTTCTTAGTTTTTTTTTCCTTTCCATTTTTGATAAAGGCCAATATATCCAGAAGCTCTTCAGAATTAATATAGGACGAAAATAATTTGTTCCTTTTTGTAGGTTTTTATCATTAAACCCTACCGTATTTTTGTAACCAGGTGCAGCCCGACCCGGTAAGCATCGCATCGGGGCGCCGGCTTCAAACGGGCGTCATTTAGAACTTAAAAACTAAGTAGAGCATAAAAGGAGCCGTCTTTTTTATGTTAGCAGGGGTCTCTACACTTACCCTAGGTCCGCTCCTGTTTGTAACCATCTTAATTTTAAATTCCATTCAGAATCTAAGAGATTTTCGTGCCAAGGAAGCCAGTGAGAAACAGGATTCTGTCCGAACAAGATTTAGTAAGATGGCGAACCAACTGGTCGCCGGAGGCGGCTAGTTTTAAAATAAACTATGAACACAAAATATAATTTGTTGATTCAAAAACATCCAAATAACTTTGTTGAATCAAGAAAATGTTTGCTGACTATCTATTCTATTGATAAGAAAATCTGTTCAAACTCTGTAGATACAAAATCGCTCATGTTGATTTAATAAAACACTGTGTTGATACAACAATAGTTTTGTTGCTTCAGAAAGTATTTAACAGACGACAGAACCGACGATATTTTTCATTGATACATTTTTTTTTTCAAAGCAAGGTAATTGTGGTCATTGTAACAAAAAAAAAAAAGAAAAAAAGAAATACTACTTAATGCTCTCGGAAAAATGAAAGTAAGAGAAAATATAACTGGGAAGAAATAAATTAATCAAGCTTCGCATTGATACATAATAGTTATCAAATGTTTTGCTGCCTTTGTTTTCTATTAGGACTAATTTTGCTTTGTTGCGAAAAAAATGCTATAAAGCCGGTTTTAATCGTTTGAAAACTTCTTTCTTTACACCTCTTTCGTACACATATTAAGACTGTACATATATTTACTGATAACAATGTTTGGATATTCTGAACAGCATCCTAAATAGCACTATCACAGTCAGCTAAATTGTATTGTGTATTAAGGCAAAGCTATAGAGCTATCTGCCTAAGGAGAGATGCCTTCCTTTTCCGTAGGAGTTCTTAAGGGGCTGTAACGGGTTACATCTGGAAAAAACCGCCCAAAAGTATCCAGACCATTGAATCTATGGTAGGGTGTTAGGCCCCAGACGGGGGCCTTCACACATCTACCATGCTCAGCGTCTTTATCAATTTGGCCATGGTGGGGGCTTGGTCAACTAAAACTAACTTTTTTAAAGCACCTGTAGATAAGCAAGGTAAAAGTATTATACCGAAGTGATGTCCCTTTAAACTCTGACCTTCACAATTGTGTAGGTCAGCGTTTCTCAACCTGTGGGGCGCGCTCCCCAAGGGGGGCGAGGAGCGTTTGCAGGGGGGGGGGGTATCCAAAGAGCAGGTAGTGATGCATGTTTTTAAAAAATCATCTTATTTATTCTCATTTTTACTCAAAAATATATCCATTTTCTGTTAAAGTTTTCATTCAAACTTGATAACATTAACTTATTAACTTGCGCCTGATAACATTATCTTATGGAAAATTCGACTAAATGTTCATTGTTAAAGATTAAAAAACTGCATGTATGCTGAAAAAATGTGAGGGGAGGGACGCCACCGTAGATTATCCTTTGATGGGGGGGGGCACGACGTTAAAAGGTTGAGAACCGCTGGTGTAGGTGATCTACATTCTCTCAAGTACTCGTGTACAAGTCATATTTTCTAAGTGAATTCCATACACAACATCTTAATCTTCATAAGAATTGAATTGTGTATAAAATAATAATGTCTAATATTTCTTTTGAGTTGTGTGTTATTCGAAAAGCTTACTGAGTTATTCCCAAAATTAAGATAAGAAATTTATCTTACACTCAAATACTCTTTCGTGTGAGTATGGCGAAAAAAGTCCAGGTCTTAGAGGAATATAGGTTTTTAAACTTTCTTTGCTTATCACTTTTATCGTTGTTTTTGAAGAATTTAAGGTGCGTTATAACACGGTACTCTGGAAAAATGCGTTACTATTACACCCACCTTTTTCTGCAGTTACTGGTAACTACAGCGTTTTCTTTTCAATGTACATATTCATATAGAAAAGACCATTCATTTAAGATACAATCAATAATTTTCTTATGAAACACGTTACAATCGCAAATCCTGACTTCCTATAAAAGTGGTTTTCTACGAAAAGCCAGAAAATGTGGCAAAATGAAATCCAACTAGTGATGCTTTTCACAACTGCTTCTTGAGTTGTTCCATTATTTTTCTTTAGTTCAATGGAGAAAAATTTAGCGTGCAAAATTTACAGAAGGAAACCATCGTCAGTTTTAGAAATATTTATTTTCGAAAACATAGTTGAGTATCTACCATGTATAATAGAAAATGCATTGTTATTCCGCTATAATACAAATATCAAAATCTAATAGTCACAAGCTAAGAAAAAATCAACTATAATGGTATTTTGGATATATACATCTTTGTAAATTTGTTTTTGTTTTTGTATTCATCCTCTCTTCTCAAAATGTTTCAATGGAATTTGGATTCATACTGTACAAATGGAAGCTTTTCATATTTTTAATGATATTTTGTAGCAATTATTATCACAAAGAACCTCATTCCTCATAGGCCTCCAGGTCTTTAAAAAATTGTTTTGTAGCTAGAACACATTTGAGCTACACAGATTAAGAAAAATGAGTTCTGGTACTTCTATTAAATTATTTTTTCATGATTGAACCATTTAAATAGATTTTGTAATGTAATATGGTTTTATAAATATTATTGGATTAGCTTCTTTTTTGAAGTAGGTTTTATGTGCTGGTTGTTAAGGGTTTATGTGGTTACAATATTCTCAAAGCCTTTTTAAATAGTTCATTTATTTCCTTGTTATAGATAATTTTCTTTGAACTCATGTTTTTGGAGGATGAATTTCGTTCCAAAAAATATTCATTTAAAAATGTAATCAACTTAATCAGCCAACATCAACTGCATCTTCAAGAAATTATTTTTGTACGTTTTTTTCACTTTTCTTAACCCTTGATTATTCGCGTTGGGGAATTATGCAAAATCTTAGCTTTAATGACCGCTATTTTCACTCTGATTCGCTTTTAAACTTGTCCAGTTGCATAATCCCCCCATCTGTTCCCTTTCTCTTTCTCGAAATAGGTCTTAGAATGCATCATTATTGGGCTCAATATTTCCCAAATCTGTTAGAGATCAAGTTACAGCAAATCATTTAACATCTTTAAATTTAATTTATAAAATATATTTTGTGTGTTGCTTGATACGCCCACCCCTTTCACTGGAAATCATGCTTTCCTAAATTTTAGCATCAGGCACTCTATTTATTTTGTTTTAAGCAGATTAATGTACTCTAAAAGCCACTTAAACAGTTAATACTCTATGACCTTACTGCACTGAAATGATTTTATCCGAGAAAAGCAAGTATGATTTCTCCAAAAAAAAAAAAAAGAGGGAAACCGACTTTAAATTACAGAAAAGTTTGGATTTGTGCCACCAATGGCGACTTTTCATTCTCTGGTGATTATTTGACGACTTACGCATTTACATAATCGATAATTGTTTGCCATGAAATCAGTTTTATTTATATTCTTACAAATATTCCTTTAGAGATTATCGTTTTTAGCTTTGAAAAGAATGCCAATTGCAATGAATTACAAAAACTGAATTATTTCAGGTCGACTGTGACCAAAATATTTCACCATAGCGAAAAATTATTCCCATTGTAAAACAGTAAGGTTTAGAAAACTCTCGCAGCATATAGAAGTTCAGTTTTAGAAAATTCTTGTTGGTGCCAAACTTAGCTATAAATTGCCAAAAGTGGTCAATCTTGGCAACTTTTGACATATTGCCACTACTGGCAACTCTTAGGTAATGGTTTAAAAACAGTGTTTTTTTTGGATTTTCAGAATGAATATACCATAAGAACATGATGAAATCAATATGGAGCCACCTCTGAGCTATCCCCTTTCGAAAAAAAAAAGTTTAAATCGATCCGCGTAGTCAAAAGCTAACGTTGTACATGCATTAAAAAATATATACTTATATGTGCGCGTTTAACATGGTACCTAACAAGGAGTGTACAATAATGGGAGGCGCATCAAACGGCTTTTGCCGTGGACAGCAATGAAGCCGGGGGGGGGGGGGCATTTTGGAAATTGCAAGCTAAATGTTAACCTGCCGGGAAATTGAGCTAACTAATGGTATAAATTGAATATGGCGTATAGAGCTTTTTTTGTTAAGTTATTACCGACTTAAGGAAAGGTGGAGGATAGGTGGAGGAAAGGTTCTCCCTCCGCAATAGCATGCTTTCAGTGAAAATATTACAACAGGTTGCTCGGCAGACAATTGTCTTTGCAGATATCTTTTCGTTTTTTAAATATATTGAATTTCAAAGGTATTTTTGACTATTGATATCTACGATTACCTGAATTATCAAAACTTTAGCTGAAGTTTAATCTTGTTTTGAAAAGATTATGAACAAACTAAAAGGACTTCTGCATAGGCAATTATCTGCTTATAAACATACAGTAAAATTTTTATTAAAATATTTTCAATTATAATATTGCGGAGGGAAGAAAATCCCCATAGGTTAATAAAAAACTAGTGAATCCAAGACGCCGGCAGACTAACAGTATTAATTGTTAACGAGCTATACCTTCGTGCTTTGACTCCTGACCTCATTTGTCTACCAACTTAAGCGTGATTTTACCAGAATCTATCAGACATCGTACCCTGGTTTCAAAACTTCTTGTTTGTGGCCTCTCCATATTATTCTGCCTTCATGGTACCTCCAACTTTCCTTAAGACGGTAATAACTTAACAAAAAACGCTATATACGCCATATTCAATTTATACCATTAGTTTGGCATACATTAACAATTAATCAACACTTTAAGAGTCAATTAGTGTACGAATAGATGATCGGACGAACCAAAATTACCCATACTGAAAACTGTTTCAAACGCAACTCAATGCATTGTGAACAAGCTATTCAATGTGATGAAACACTAATTATCAATTTTAAAATTTCATAAAAATCGTAAATTTAAAAGCCTAATCGAAAGTGAAGTTTAAAAAGTCAGCTGACAGATATATTTAATTACCTTTTACTGAAAATATATGTTGAAACACTTCTTAAGAAACCGAATGAGTAATGGGTATGTAAGGATACTATATATATATATATATATATCCGCAAGGTGACTAAAAAATAGAACTTCTTTTATTTAATGAACCAGAAAGGTTTTAAACTTGATTAAGTGTTATTACCTCGGGAATCATAAATTTTGATAAAGGATGGAAGTAAAAAATGCTTTAGACTTCTTTATAATGGAATAGTTAAGGGAAAAAATCGTTAAGCACAGTATTAAGTTTTCTAATTATTGTTAGAATAATTACTTTGGTAATCCGAATAGTTATTTATCTTGTCACCGTATTAAATTATGAAGCGGTAAGTTCAGTATTACTGCGGTTTTCTGAAATTTTCTTTTCAGGTAATAAATTGAAACTTAATCATCGATTTAATTTCTTTACAAACATTTGGAATGAATATTTTTAGTACAGCGCTGCTGTTAAATTAACATTACTGTTACATATTTTATGAAGAGGATAAAAGATTTACTATCACAAAAATTAATACATCCATGTGAAACTTTGGCCTTAAATCATAACAAAAAGTTCCTAATTTTAATTTACAAAACGGAACAATAAAACTAATGTCCAACCATAATTAGGGTTAATCTGCATAAATAAACATATGTAAGCAAATTTTTGGAGCATTTAAATTTTTTCCTCTAATTATATTTTTAATTTAATTATTTATACAATAGATCGAGTATGCATGAAATATTTGCTTAGCTACCGATAAAATGTTTCGAAATTTCATCGATCAGCTTGAACTGCGTTTTTTTTTAATGAGTGTTGTATTAATTACAGTAAAAAATATATTTTTTAAATGACTTCTTACCATTTACGAATTAATTGTACTAAGTTTTTTTTTCTAGTTTTGACGTAATACGATCTTACAGATTAAAAAAATATAGAGAGAAGAATAGATTGATAAATTCATTCTACTCAGTAAAATAATTCAGAAACGTTACATACTTACAGCGGAAAGGTTTCCGAAAGTATAGCGTAACCTACCGATGCTCTACTCGAACTCACGATTTCGGAAATATAACACATATTTCGGGGTAAAGTATTTACGGGGGAGAGGAAATCTTTATTTGGGACTTCGCGCGCATGCGCCAAGTGAACGCGTCTTCCCTAATAGCACAGATGGTCACAAAAGAGACGCTGTGACGTCACAGAGGGTCACAATTGTCACAGGACTGTCACATTGTAACTTCTTGCACAGCCCGATTATGACCAACAGGGGCCCCGGGCATTGATGAATTTGGGGGTCCCCATCTATAATATTTGTTTTCTTTTTCATAATATTTTGACATATAAAATAATATTTCAGAACAACATTTGAAACTGGGGGCCCTGGGCAAAGTCCTTGCGAGTCTTTGATTTGCCCATGCGATAATAAGGGTCTGGTAACTTGTCAGTGATGTAACTTCACTGTGTGGTCACTGTGAAGTTTATTTGTGACCAGTCACCAGGTGACGTCGCCGGATGAATACTTAAATAAAACAGCACATTATCTCCTGAAAATAATTTATGTGGAAGAAAAAAGATTTAAGATTTTTAATTTATATTTATTAATTATGGTATTTTCTCTCCATTCACAAATTACTTTAAAAAAATTTTAAGTTTCCACAACAAGCCGTACCACAAATAACTCTTGCAGCAGTCAGTTTACTTTTAAAGCAGAATTCGGCAAGAAAACCGCAGCGTCGTGGTACCGTGCTCTCCTCCGAATGCGAAGGTCCAGCGTTCGATTCTGGTCGCTAGTCCTCACCGCTCCTTCCGACAGAGTTTGGTGCTGCCATCTAGTTTAAGATACTCGAAACGCTTCATCTAGTGCATGTTACTTTTTTCTG